>JAQFVV010006512.1:150000-537930 GCA_028023455.1 Epiperipatus broadwayi | reverse complement strand
ATTGACAAGTTAATTTATATGTTTAGAAATAAGATTAGGGATTCTCAGATCAGAGAACATAACACAGACATTCCGTGTTATATAATTGTAGCTAATTTAAAGAGATAGATGCTGAGAACGAAAGGTAATGAATCAAATGAGGAGAATTGACTTAGATAATTTTTTTTTATCTAGTGTTAAATTAAATAATAAATTTATATTATGAACATAGATTATGAGTCCTCTGCATTGATTACTGATTCATTTCCAGTCCGATATAAATGATAAATGTATATAATAATAATTTCTGTAGTTACCACTCGAGATCAGATATTTATAATAAAGTTATGGGAGAAAGTTGTATTATTATTATTATAGATTTGATAATAAATTAATTATGAAATATTTGCATGACTCAACCGAGTTTGAAATTAAGACCACATAGATTAGATGGTTTTATCAATATCATTGTTGTTATTAAATTTTTTTTTAAGAGACAATTATTTGCTTTCTCCAGTATCCTCTATAGTCCTAAATATGGCTAATGATGATGATCTCTGGTGGGTATTACAATTTATAGCTGCAATTTGTCACCCTAGGTATATTTGATCCCAAGTTAGTATTAAATTCAGTTTTCTAGCTACTTGAAATAAATTAAAGTTTATTGATGTTAAACGAGTGAAAGAGTGCGCGGAGAAAGTTGAGGCTACAATATATATATATATATATATATATATATATATATATATATATATATATATATATATATATATATATATATATATATATATATAATCAGCTTTTATAAGTTTTATATAAAAAATTTACCAAGATAATTACAACTCGTCTACAGAGAACATTGGATTTCCACCAACCAAGAGAACAAGCTGGATTTAAAAGTTGTTTTAGTACAGTAGATCATATCCAGGTATTGAGAGAAGTTATAGAAAGGACAAATGAATATGAGTTGTCATTATGTTTTGGATTTGTAGATTATGAAAAGGCATTTGATTCTATAAACATTTCTTCAGTGATTAAAGCATTGAATTATCAAAGTATAGATCCAAGATCTTATATTTTAAAGAATATTTATAAAAATGCAGCAGCAACAATTAGATTACATAATGATAGTAGGAAAGTTAACATTGAGAAGAGTGTAAGACAGGGTGACTCCATATCTCCAAAACTTTTTACAGCAGTGCTGCAAGAAGTATTTTGTGGATTAAAATGGGAAGCTAAAGGAGTGAAAGTAAATGGAGATTATTTAAGTCATTTGGATTTTGCAGATGATGTAGTTGTTTTTGCAAATAATGCTTTAGAGCTGCAAGAAATGTTGCAGGAGTTATCAGATGAAAATAGGAAAGTAGGACTAAAGATAAATGTTAAAAAGACTAACGTAATGTTTAATGTATTTTCTCAAAATATGAAAATAAAGATTGATTATGATGAGTTAGAAGAAGTTACCAACTACAAATACCTTGGTCAGATTATTAATACAGATGGAAACATAATGGATGAAATTAATCATAGAATTAAACTTGGTTGGAGTGCTTTTGGAAGAAATAACTTGATATTAAAAAGAAATATGCTTATGTGTTTGAAAAGGAAGGGTTTTACTAAATCTGTTTTACCAGTTCTTACTTATGGATCTGAAATTTGGACTCTTAATAGAAGAGCAATACAGAGACTTCAGACACTCAAAAAAGTGTGGAGAGATGCATGTTAAGAGTAACAAGAAGAGATCGAAAATGCAATATATGGGTAAGAAAACTAACAGATATTACTGACCTCATTGAAAAAATTAAAAGACTGGCATTGGGCTGGACATATTGCTAGAAGAGATGATAATAGATGAACAATTGAAATCTTAAACTGGATTCCAAGAGATTGTAAAAGACCCAGAAAGAGACTACATGTGAGATGGATGGATGAAATAAGAAAGTGTGCAGGGGTGATGTGGAGAAGAGAAGCTAAAGATCAGGGAAGATAGAATGAACTTAGAGAGACCTTCATCCTGCAGTGGATTGGTAATGGTTGACAATGATGATGATGTATATATACAAAGCTACTAATGCTTAAGACTAGCTAAGTTTATAAATGTACACTTAGGCTACACTAATATCAATAACAATCCACAGTATCAATGTATTGTCAAGGCAAGCTCCTTTTAACAATAAAGGTGGAAATCCACCTTTATTTAATTTCCACCTTTATTTATGGTTTAATATGTTTATATAGACGCAAAAGATAACAAGTTAACTACAGATAGTGAAATTATCATGCCTGTTCTGAATGCAGACTAATGAATAGTCAATTATAACATTCAAACTGTAATTATAACTTTCAAATTGCACTCCAATAATATATTACTTAAATAATAAAGCTAATAATGATCAAGGCTAGATAGGTTTATAAATGTAGATTTATTGCATACAGTCACCACTTAAATGACAGCATTATTGTTGAAAGGAGATTGCTTAACAATAGATTTAGATTGTTGTTATTGATATTGGTATTATCTAAGTCTCACCTGCTCTCAATGACTTTAAGTTTATAAACCTATCTAGTCTTAAACATTATTACTTTTATTATTTAAATAATACATTGTTGGTGTGCAGTTTGAAAATTATAATTGCAGCTTGAATGTTATAATTGACTATTTGTTAGTCTGCAGTCAGAACAGGTTATATTCAAATTTGTCTGTATCAATGATTTCACTTTATGTGGTCAAGTTGTAATCTTTAGTGTCTATATAACCATATTAGACCATAAATAAAGGTCTATTTTCACCTTTATTGTTAAAAAGCTATAGCTTTGACAACAGTGTGAGATTGTTGATTGTTATTGATTTTGTCTAAGTGTTGAGCACTTTCACTAAATTTACATATGTAACAAGAATATAAAAGATAAAGTAGATAAATCTAATGTAATGGATTGATAAATCTAATGTAATGGATTGTCCGTATGCATGGCATCGAAAAACTAGAGTAAATTTACGGATGGGAATGATAGAGGATATGCTTAGTTACAGAAAACCATAATCTCAATGTACAAATGCATCAGTATTTATAATAACCAGAGGAATTGTTAACATATTGTTAAGATAGTTTGTGAAGAAAGAAAGATCTATCAGGAAAAGAGGAAAGAAAAAAAATCAAGAAAGCTTGATTTATGGCGCAAAATGAACACGTGATGAATCAGAGAGCCAATAGTATTAAAATAAGTAAAACCTGCCATTTTAAATGTCACTTTGACATTAAAGTGTTGGGCTGATACAAACACATTAAATGATGAATCACGACATTGTTTCTAATTACAATGTCTAAATTAATAACGTAAATGGATGTGATCATATTAAACAATTAAATGATTGTGTGTATATACATATATATTGAAATGTATCATAGCAAATAAATTTGATACTTAGTAGTAATTCCTTATCTTGGATATCAAGTTTGATTATGGATGTTAAAAAAGTACGAGGATGATATTACATAACTTTAATGAATGAAATATTAACTTTAATCCAACACTAATCCTAATCTTAAACTTAACACTAGCCCGGCACTAATTTGTAATACGTTTATTGCTACTTGTTAAAGTTAGCAGGAATTTATAATTGATCTATTAATTTTTTTTAATATCGTAATCAACTTGAATGCCCACAAATTTTTGTCTCAACTTTATTTTATTTTATTAGCAACAATCATTTTTATCTTTGTTTTCGTTTAATAAATATTGTATTACAACACTGTAGTAAAAAAGTTTTTGAGGTTATGCCAAGTTTTATAATATTTCATTTTATAATATTACATAACTTTAATGAATGAAATATTAACTTTAATCCAACACTAATCCTAATCTTAAACTTAACACTAGCCCGGCACTAATTTGTAATACGTTTATTGCTACTTGTTAAAGTTAGCAGGAATTTATAATTGATCTATTAATTTTTTTTAATATCGTAATCAACTTGAATGCCCACAAATTTTTGTCTCAACTTTATTTTATTTTATTAGCAACAATCATTTTTATCTTTGTTTTCGTTTAATAAATATTGTATTACAACACTGTAGTAAAAAAGTTTTTGAGGTTATGCCAAGTTTTATAATATTTCATATGTCACAGCATCGGCCGGGACGCGAACCCACAACCGTCTGCAGCCAACTACTTGCTTGCGGCTGCGATGACCTCTCGGCCAATGACGCTTGACAAGTTTAAGAATGTTTTGTTTTATAAATATGCTTCTAAACCTCCCTGCCCGGCTTTGGTAGGCAGGGTAAGGGACGTCTTTTTCATCTCTGAATATTGAACGTCTTCTGAAAATGCTTTTATTATTTAGAGTTATGTTTAAAAACAGTTTTATAATGAAACAGTGATTGATATATTATCTACAATATATCTAATCTACTCCCAGGTAAAGCTAGACAATTAGATAAATATTGTTAATTTGTTATATTTGCTGATTTTACAATTACCTTGTTGATAATTGTACCTTGGAATTGATTACTATTAACGGTTTTGCAATACATTAATTAATTAAATAGTTTTTTGTTTACTTTCAATCTACTTTGTCTTTATATATATAAGTAATTTTATTTTTTACTAAAACTATTTTTAAAGGAGTATTGTTTTAAACATAAAAAGTATACCTTGAATATCTTTTTAAGTAAGTATATGTAATCATATCTACTTGTTTATACAAACAAAATCCTATCGGCAATGTGGTTTCAAACCTACGAATGGGTTATTTTTGGTTGCATAATTATAATATCATCTTTATTTCTTTTTAAAGGACGCAAAAAGAAAAATATTCCTCCCGGTCCTACGGGAAAATTTTTAATAGGGAATACATTTTTATTTAAACCAAACGCTTGCGAAATAATAAATGAACTGTCAAAAAAATATGGATCAATATATCAGTTTTCCTTTCTTGGTCAACCTATCGTTGTACTCAGTGATTATAAAGTACTCAAAGAAGCATTTATACGGCAAGGAGATGTTTTTTCAGGGCGACCCAAAGCTCATGTTTGGGAAGTCTACAGTAGCAAATCAGGTAAAAATATAATTATTATTATATGCAAATACAAATAATATATCGAATAAAATAATTTCCTTTATATTTTGCAGTATCTTTATTTAAAATTGTTAATTAATCATTAGTTAGTTAATTAAAATGAATTAATCGTTTAGGAACGATAGCATCGAAAAGATCATTATTTTCATTATTGAGTGATAGAAGCTGTAGAGTTTTAGGCTACACTAAGAGTGGGTTAAAGATAATAAAAAAAACGAGTCAAGCGTTGGTGGTCAAGTGGTCAGCATAGATGCGTTACAAGCAGTTGTCTCGGGTTTGCGGGTTCGCTTCCCGGTCGATGCTTTGACACATAAAAAAAATAAAACTCATTGATGTGAAAAATGTCTAGATGAAGATTATTTATAGCTCATTTGTCTTTTGCAAGATGTTTTGACTATATATTTTAATAATGTGTAGTGGAATGGACATTTAAGGAATATCTTTAAAAAACATATAACGCATGGAAAATGAATGAAGTTGAATTAATTATTCCATGTGTTTATACTTAATTCTGAGATTTAAAATTAATAGATTATACGATAATTTCTAGCTTAATAAATTATTAGTAATAATCGTTAATCTATTTATCTAAAGTGTATAGTGCCAAAGATATGAATATAGAAACTTTGACATTTGTAAGTCAAGTTGTTGACAATTTATTTTTCGGTATTACCTGGATTTGGTATTATATTTGGATATATCACATTAAAAAAACAGTATTCAAACTATTTTCAGAAAAAATAGTAATTTATTTATAAAAAGAATAATATAAGAGCTCACTAAAGGTTATGATATAGCTTCAGTGGCATAAATAAAACTTCAGACCTCTCTAAATTTCAAAAAAACGATCTTCTTCTAGGCATCTGTACCCACTATCTTGGTTTGATTCACAATATCTAAACTAATAGAATGCTTTAAAGTTGAGATTTTCTGAAAAAATGTGTTAAGAAAGTAGGAAGATAATTATTGGTTAAGCATGCTTGTAATAGTCTTTGTCTGGTAAAACATCTACTTGCTCTGAATGATTTGATGCAGTGGTAGGGTGGCTGAATTTGAAACACATAATCGATATATCATGATTAGATCTATTATTTCTTACACACAACTTTCTTACGAATTCCTGATTACTAAATCCATTTTATTATTATTGATTACTGTCAATCTAAGCAAAATGATTTTATTGGTTGTAGTAATAATATCATTATTATAATTCTATTATTACTCTTTTGTTATAATAGTCTTCAAGATATGAAGATATTACATTTAATTCTTATAACTTTGAAAATATTAAAATTTATACTAGATAGATATGCTGATGATGTTTTTGTTTGTGGTCCTCAAGACATTATCGATGTTCTCTTATATAAACTGAATAATTTAAATAATTTAAAATGGACTATTGAGAATGAACAAAATGAAAAAATAAAATTTTTGGATCTACAAATATATAGAGGTGCTACTGATTTAAATTACAAATTAATTTTTAAACCTATTGGAGAAAGAGAATATATTCATTTTAAGTCACGTGTTCCAATAATGCATAAAATGGCAAGTCTGAAATCATTTTTGCATCGCAATGATAAATTATGAAAATATAGGAGTGATAAAATTTTAAATATAGAACTTTTTCCTAATGAACTTTTAAAGGTTGGTTATGATAAAAACCAAATTTTATGTACAGTAAATTCGTTTAATAATAAGAAGAGGGTTTGTAATGTTACCTTAGATAATAAAAAATGGATATCTATGCCATTTGTAAATAACATGCAATCTAAATTAATTAAGAATATATTTAAAGAAAAGTATAATATTTCATTTTGTGTTCCTCTGAATGTTAATCGATTGATTAATAATTCTAAGAGTATAATTCCTAAAATGCAAAGAAGTAATATATTTTATAAGATTTCATGTGGATGTAATAAAATATATATCAGTGAATCAGATGTTCTGTGGAAAAAAGAATTAAAGGAACATCAGTTATTATATAATCAGATTAAAAATAGTGTAAATAGTCAATTTAATACAGCTTCAGTGTTTTTTGACTATGAAAAGTCTTGTAATTATAGGTTTACATTTAATATTTATGAAATAAAAATATTAACGGAAGAAAGGGATCATAAAAAAAGGAAAATTAAAGAGGTAATTTTAATAGATAAATTTAAAGATAATGTTATTAATAGGCAAGTTGTAAATACGGCCATACACAGCTTAAGGAAATTTAGGTAACATTAAAATTTGAAATTCATTTAAAGCTGACTAGAATTATTAATAATTGAAAGTCTGTTAAAGAATTTAAAATATAATATTTTTTACCATTAAATTGCTTGTTTGTATATTATATATATATATATCATTTTCACCCATTATCGATCCATTGCAGACTGAAAGTCTCTCCAAGTTCAATTCATATTAATCCAATCTGTAACCTCTCTTCTCCAACAAAACCCCAGTTTTTTATTTTATCCATCCATCTCACATATTGTCTCTTTCTAGATCTTTTATAATCACTTGCAATCCAGTTTAAGATTTCAACTGACCATCTATTTTCATCTCATATATATATATATATATATATATATATATATATATATATATATATATATATATATATATATATATATATATATAACTCATCATATTTTGTAAATATAATACTGCAACATAGCAGACAACCATTCTTAAATTCACATCGATATTATTTTATTATTAATAAACAGTTTCATTTATTAAAATACATACCTGTCCTCTAAATAATTTTTTCCCCCTGAAGAATATGGCCTCAAAACTATAAACAATATGTCAACAGAAATTATTGTAGATGTCCTATGCAATAGGATATATGTAGAATTGCAATTGTTAAACCATAAAAAAATCTGTTCCTACCACATATTAGATAAAACGAACCAGTGCAGCAATTTGTAATTGCTTAGCAATGGCCAGAGAAAAAGATGATTTCCACTTTAACCTAACATAGCACATAGACTTTAAGTTCCCTTTATCTATCTGCTCTATCTCATACAACCAATACATCTGACTGTTTAAATAAAATCATATAGATGTCCATCATATAGGGATGAGTGAAAAGTTGGAGGGTGGAGTAGTTGAAGCCTGTCCATCAAATTTTGAAGACTTTCTATTTTAATATAAACTGAGCACTGATTATATATATATATATATATATGGTATGTAGGAGATGATGACCTGAACCAATTGATGAGTGCTGATTCAGCACAAAATACTTACATTAAAGATCATTTATATTTTTTCACATGTGTGTGTGACCATGTATATTTGTTGTATGAGATGGAATGGATAGCTGAAGGAAACTTGAAAATCTGTGTTCACGTCTCTTATGATTACATCTAAACACCAAGTATATAAATCATACTTGTATTCAATCAAATATTATATATATATATATATTGTGATGATCACAGTATATGTGATCATGAATATTCAATCAAATATTATATATATATATATATTGTGATGATCACAGATACTGTGGTCACACATATAAATATTAAACATTCAAAGAATATTAAATATTATGTTTGAGAAAAAAAAAATAAAAAAAGAAAAAAGCAAGCTTGGAAAAATTTACAGAACAGAGAAATGTTTCAACTAATTAAACAAAGAGAGGGAATTAGAATCAAAAGATTCTTATCTTTTACCCTCCAAAGTTCGGGTTTTGGTGAAATTAAAATATAAAATTAGAGATATTGGAAATGTATGTTAAAAAATAAAGCGATAAAGAAATATAAATAAAATAGAAGTTAAAATCCGATTTTGAAAGAAAGTAAAGTTTAAAAAAAAATAAAAAACCTTAAATAGCGCGCAAAACAGAGAAAGTTAGACATGATCAAAAGATAAGGATCTGGGTTTTAAAGTACACATTTGACGATAAACGAAATGCGTGTATGGAGTGTATTTGAAGCAGGATATAGACAGAAATAATAAATGCTTGTCCAAATTTAAAAAAAGAAAAAAAGAAAAACATGTATTAAAATCTGTTTAATTAAAATCAAGAATCTTGAAATACATAGTGCTACGAGAGTGGGTAAAACCAATTTACATATATGGCCGAAGGCATAGTAAGAAAGAAGGTGTGAATAAAAGTAAAACAAAGGATCGGAAGGACAAAGGCTGGTGGAATTTTTTAATTAAGAAATAAGAGTTTTTCAAGAGAGATTAGAGCTAGAGACTTCGTGTTGAGAGGGTTGTAAAACACAGCTCCGATAATCAACCGATATAGTTAACAAATATGACTTTTAACATCGGTGCTTCATCTAGAATGGCTGGCTAAGGCCATCATGATCGCTGGTCGATCCAGACTTACTGTACTAATGATTCTTGTCAAGATGTAATAACTGCCATCATAGTGCTTGCCGGTGGATTCATTTAGTTGCCTTGTCCTCGATGCCTTGTCCATGATGCCTTAACACTGAGAAGCTATACACAACCAAATCTAACCTACGAGTGACCGTCCCTCCTAAAGAAGTGGAGAAATCCACGTGGCAGTCGGCAGGACGTCGGATAAATTCAGAGACTAAAACCTAGGTAAAGATACATACTATTTTTTATATATTTCAATGTGCACATCATTTATTTAGACAATGGCCACATGCATTTTTGTGAATGATAAAGACATTCTTGAATTTTTTTTTTGATAAATACCCAGAATGACGATTTATAAATGTACCATCATTTATAAGAGTTTTTTTTATGTGTTCTTTTTCTTGTAGCACTATAGATCATAATCTGTTTTATTTAATGTTAATGTGTTTTATAGGTCTTGTCTTGTTCTTCACCACATCCAAAAAGGGATAGTCTAGTCTTAGGGTGGGAAAACTATTATTCATTTTTTTTTTTTGATTATTGAATTAACACGTGGAAATTGGTAGTGCAGTGTTTGATTACATTAAATTTATAAATCATCCAAGCGCTGTAACTCTGTCAGATCTTACAGCAGTCGGGAGAAAGTTGATCAGGAAATATAGCCTGGGGCTATATCCATATACCATACAGGTTCGGTCAAATATGGAGATAGACTCTTCTATTTCCATATTTCTCTCTGCTTGCGGTAACGGAAAGTGGATGATTTTGAATTATAGAATTCCCCATTATGTACTCATAAAAGGAAAGTTTAGCCTTTGATCATCATGTGCCCGTTACATATTTTGGGGGCCAGTCCGGGATCTGAAATTTCTGCGCAATTAATAATCACATGTTAAATAATTTCATAAGATAATGTAAATATTTTCTATATATATATATATATATGTTTCCAATATATATAAAATTAGCGTTGTAAGTTAAAGTGGCGAAATGCAAAGACGAAGGGGATAGGCTTTATTTTATGATACTCTATATGAGCATTTCACGTCAAATGTGTACAAAGAATAGAAAGAGGGGGAGGGATTATTTTTTTGTATTATTATGAAAGTTTGAAATGCGCAGTGAGAGATATAATCGGAGACAAGAATATTTAGACAAGTTGTAAGAAACAAAGAACTGATTATATCAAAGGATTGCTGTAATGTAATATAAATCATTTCTAAAAAAAAAAAAAGAATAACACAAAGTTTCATGAAAGTTACGCTAAATAATAAAAAAAAAATGTTGCATAGCCCAGTAAAGTTAAAGAATAGATTATCGGGATGTAATTAATTAATGAACACATAAAATAGTTAAGTTAAAAATAGTGAAACAGTTTCAGTAATGGTGTGGTTATAAAAATTAAATGATTAAAATAGTCGAAACTAAGTTAGATGAAGAAAGATATATGTGTGAATTAATAATCACGTGTCCTAGTTAAGCGGAAAATAAAATATTTAATGATAAAAGGAATTTGCATGTATAAGTTAAATTGAAGAAACTATAAGTTTTGTCGCATCTTTTAGTGAAGTGAAAAAAAATATATATATATATGATTCTAGAATAGTCGCATGTGTAAGAGAAGTAAAAAAAAATATATGTGTGTATGATCTTGCTTAAAACAGCCGTAACCTTAAGTGGCCGAATTTTATAAACATAGGAGTAGAAAAATATATATATTGGAAGGGTAATGTTGGAGATACAGTCAAATAAAACGAATTTATAATGTATATCGTTAACAGAGGAACGAGTATAGTATTTAAGTAAGTTAAATTTAAAAGAATATATAAGTGCATCATTTAATTGAGGTATAGGGGTCAGAGGTAGATGAGTGGGGAAAATAGAGGACAATCATCAAGGTGGACAGGCAGTCAGGTGAATCTAAGGCAGGCGAACAAGAGGATGAACCAGAGTGCGGATGTTTGGGTTGGCTAGTGATCTGAATGCTAATCGATAAATAATACAGATACTAAAGTTAATCAAAGTGCAAACATAAAGTCAGTCAAAAGAAGTTGGGTATAAGTCATGTCAGAAGAGGCCAATAGTAGTAATAATCATTCCAGATATAAAGAAGGGTTAAATAAAAATCATATTTATGCGTACAAGGGCTCAAGCCAAAATGGAACGTCAAGAAAAGGAAGTAAAAGAAGGAAATGAAGAGGAGATGAAAGTAAAGGATACAATAGCCTATGGTAATATCATGGATATGTTAAAGCAAATGAGGGTGGAGCAAGAACAATTCATGAAAGATTTCATGGATAGACAAGATAGAAGGATAGAAGAATGGATGGTAAAGGTAGAAATAGACAACTGGAAAAGAATGGCTGAAGTCAGGGAAGAAATGAGAAATGAGGTCATCCAGCCATCAAAGGCTAAGGACACATGGGATGGATTTCACCAAGAGATTAAGAGGGATGAACAAAGGAGTATGGGGCCATGTGCATATGAGGAATCAGAAATAGTTGAGGACAGAGGTAGAGAGTCAGCAAGATTGGATTGGGAGAAGGACATAGGGTGACCAGAAAGGGAGATAAGACAGTTAGATGAAGAGGTGGAAGTAGTCAGAGTGGAGGATCATAGAATGATGATGATGAGCGTACAGGAGAATTTAAGTCAGGTGGTGAAGGTAGTAGCAGGGTTAAATACAAAAGTTGAAGAGAGTATAAGGAGGTCAGCCAATAGCAGCACCAATACCAACATAGAGGGCATAGGACCAAGAACCAGTGGAGAATGTAGAATGGTAAGATCTGGAAATTGCACGGATTATCCTGTGGGCTTACACCAATTTCTGAAGATCCAAGTCTTCACTGGAAACCCTGGAGAAAGCCCAATGGAGCATTTGAACAGCCTGGAATGGGACTTCAAATTCAGTAGAATGAGTGAGGAGGCCAAGACAGCAGTCACCTGCAGCCATTTGCAGGGTGAATCTCAAGTCTGGTGGAACTCACTGTTCCAGAAACCCATCACATTTGCAGGATATCATAAAGCATTGAAGACCAGTTATTGGAGTGAGGAACTCCAAGAAGATATGTTGCATCGGATAAAACAGGATAAATGGAGACCAGAGGAATCATTTATAACATTCTTCCATCGTCAAGTGGCTAAGTTACGAATGATGACTGCAAATCCATTATCTGAGATGCAGATACTCTGGATAATTAGGCCCGGGTTTCCAAAGGATATAGAATGAATTCTAATCAGTACAGAGAGGAAGATGGTGAACTGGGTGGCCATATTGCTGAGTGCATTGGACACCACCAGGGACAACCAAAATGAAGAGGGATGGCAATCTGGACCGTCTCTAAAAGAATCACCGATAGTAAAGAATGGATGGGATCCTGGGGAAGGACATTGGCAAGAAAACTGGGGATATTCTATGGGATGGAACCTGAGGAGGCAGGAAACTGGATGACAGAGATGGGAGATGGAATGTAAGCATCCATATGACAGGACAGAGGGTCATGAGCCTAGGGAGAAAACCCCACATCCCAGAGGAGGCAGAGGTGATGTCAATAGAGGAAAACAACCACCAGATAAGACTTAAGGGCAGTCACAGATAAAGGAAGGATTTACTGATAACAAGATTGGAAATGGAAATGGACCATGAGTCATGGAGAATGGACTGTAATATTGATCCTGATAGCATAAAGAAATGATGAGCCGATAAGTGGAAAAAGGGATGAAGGACATTATGATAAAATAAGAAAGCATATGATAAATAATAGTGTGAGGTCATAGATAGAGGCTGAAGGCATGTAGGTTTAGATATTGGTAGATAGGTCTGAACAGTATTGGGTGATGCCTTCTTCATTATTCATTCATGTATGTTCTGCAGTGCACCAAATCTTATCGTACAGAGAACACAGGGACAGAGATCCCATTCTCATAATGACTCACTGGATTAAGATTTCCAGTTAGATATTGGACAGATATCACGAGTCAATGGTTCAGAGATCAGTCTATGGGGGAAAGAACCCCTTATATAAATTAAGAAGTATCAGGAAATATACTGAGCTTATGGATGAGTTGGATGAAAAGATGCCAGCCTCCCAACCCACCTCAGTAATAGTGACCAGAGTTGGCACTTAGGGGTTTATCATTTGCAGGATGTGATGTATGAACAGGTTTAATCAGGTCACAGAGATATCCTGTGGATCCGAACCTGTATATACGAGTATGAGGCAGGAATAAAATGCATGTAATGCTAATGACAAGATTAAATTGGTTCGGCAATGCTGGTTGGGTCATCAAGAAAGATGTAATTTACCTGGTCGCCTCTCTAGAGATTAACCTCATCACTAAATCATATTAGGAATGGGTAAATCTAAAAGGTTTGAACAGTAGTTGGGAGCATCTAGCGTTCGATGCAAAAATTAAAAATTTTTTTTTTTACAAAAAAAATTTTAAAGGAGGGGAACGGTGTAATGTGATGATCGCACATACTGTGGTCACACATATAAATATTAAACATTCAAAGAATATTAAATATTATGTTTGAGAAAAAAAAAAGAAAAAAAGAAAAAAGCGAGCTTGGAAAAATTTACAGAACAAAGAAATGTTTCAACTAATTAAAAAAAGAGAGGGAATTAGAATCAAAAGATTCTTATCTTTTACCCTCCAAAGTTCAGGTTTTGGTGAAATTAAAATATAAAATTAGAGATATTGGAAATGTATGTTAAAAAATAAAGCGATAAAGAAATATAAATAAAATGCAAGTTAAAATCCGATTTTGAAAGAAAGTAAAGTTTAAAAAAAATAAAAAACCTTAAATAGCGTGCAAAACAGAGAAAGTTAGACATGATCAAAAGATAAGGATCTGGGTTTTAAAGTACACATTTGACGATAAACGAAATGCGTGTATGGAGTGTATTTGAAGCAGGATATAGACAGAAATAATAAATGCTTGTCCAAATTTAAAAAAAAAAAAAAAAAAAACATGTATTAAAATCTGTTTAATTAAAATCAAGAATATTGAAATAAATAAAGGTACATAGTGCTACGAGAGTGGGTAAAACCAATTTACATATGGCCGAAGGCATAGTAAGAAAGAAGGTGTGAATAAAAGTGAAACAAAGGATCGGAAGGACAAAGGCTGGTGGAATTTTTTAATTAAGAAATAAAAGTTTTTCAAGAGAGATTAGAGCTAGAGACTTCGTGTTGAGAGGGTGGTAAAACACAGCTCCGATAATCAACCGATATAGTTAACAAATATGACTTTTAACATCGGTGCTTCATCTAGAATGGCTGGCTAAGGCCATCGTGATCGCTGGTCGATCCAGACTTACTGTACTAATGGTTCTTGTCAAGATGTAATAACCGCCATCGTAGCACCTGCCGGTGGATTCATTTAGTTGCCTTGTCCTTGATGCCTCGTCTGTGATGCCTTAACACTGAGCAGCTATACACAACCAAATCTAACCTACGAGCGACCATCCCTCCTAAAGAAGTGGAGAAATCCACGTGGCAGTCGGCAGGACGTCGGATAAATTCAGAGACTAAAACCTAGGTAAAGATACATACTATTTTTTATATATTTCAATGTGCACATCGTTTACTTAGACAATGGCCACATGCTTTTTGTGAATGATAAAGACATTCTTGAATTTTTTTTTGATAAATACCCAGAATGACGATTTATAAATGTACCATCATTTATAAGAGTTTTTTTATGTGTTCTTTTTCTTGTAGCACTATAGATCATAATCTGTTTTATTTAATGTTAATGTGTTTTATAGATCTTTTTTATGATTGATTTATTCTATTAAATATATTTTTTCTATTTAAATCTGTCTTGTCTCGTTCTTCGCCACGTCCAAAAAGGGATAGTCTAGTCTTAGGGTGGGAAAACTATTATTCATTTTTTTTTTGATTATTGAATTAACACGTGGAAATTGGTGGTGCAGTGTTTGATTCCGTTAAATTTATAAATCATCCAAGCGCTGTAACTCTGTCAGATCTTACAGCAGTCGGGAGAAAGTTGATCGGGAAATATAACCTGGGGCTATATCCGTATAGCATACAGGTTCGGTCAAATACGGAGATAGACTCATCTATTTCCGTATTTCTCTCTGCTTGTGGTAATGGAAAGTGGATGATTTTGAATTATAGAATTCCCCATTATGTACACATAAAAGGGAAGTTTAGCCTTCGATCGTCATGTGCCCGTTACAATATATATATATATATATATATATATATATATATATAAGTACATCTTGATAATTTAAACTTTGTATTTATTGTAATTGTTTCAATATATGGTGTTTGTATATGCATCACAAGATATTTTAAGGTAAGACCATTTCTTTGTGGTTATTGTTAAGCAATTAAAAATAAATAGTGTGATAATTAAATTGGATTGTTTTATCAATACAAAGGTTGGAAAATTCTTTATATATCATTATACCACCGATATTGAAGTATATTTATTTGGGGATAATCTATCCTAAGCCATGACTTAAGTTACTTTATCATGTAATATGTACTGTGTGTGAGAGTGGTGTAGCGAAAATTACACTACAGAAATAGTATTCATTAAGTACAGAAATAGTATTCATTAAGTGGATAATTTTTGGTCTAATGAATAACTAATAAAAATTATTAATATACTTTCATCAAGTGATTTATGTCAAAAGTGTTGGAGCAGTATGTTTGATACTTATTAAATTGTAGTAATTGGATATATATATATAATATTTATTTTACAAAGCGCAGACGGTATTGAAATTAAACAGAGAGAGTGCAAACCTCTCAAGCACATAGCCAATCAAATCACAAATACTGAGACAGAGAATTTTACAAGAAAAGAGTGGTTCCACTCTCTTCTTTACTTGTCTTTCTATATATTCAAGCCAGTCCAAAGTACTTAGATCTGAAAGCATGAATCTTAAATATCTTCACACTCAACTCACTGAGTTCTAATTATAAACATACAGCGTGAAATCTTTCAATTTACTATGCAGTAGTTTTTAGATGTTATAACTTGCAGCAGCATATGTAAATAATATCTATTTTACAAAGCACAGATGGTATTGATATATACTGAGCAATATATTTAAAGACAAATATATTGTTTATACCAAATTCGCCACTTCCTTTATTTTGCTATAATATCTTATATAAATACAATTTATTCACTGTACTTTAAACACTTTTTAGCAAAACCCTTTTATTGTACATATATGCATAGACAATCTCACATTTTGATTGTCCTGCAATCTTCTTTAGAACTGTGACATAATGAACAAATTAAAATAAAATCCATAACTATATAAATTTTATGGTATTATTTATATAGTTATGTATTTTATTTTTTGTTCATTATATCATAGCTCTGAAGAATACTGCAGGACAGTCAAAACGTAAGATTGTATATGAATATATGTAAAATAAAAGGTTTTTTCTAAAAAGTGTTTAAAAACAGTGCATAAATATCTTAATGTAATTAGAAGGGATTTGAACTCAGACATTGATAAAAATTATTTGCAAAAGATTATGTCCTTGGCCAACTGATGAGTGCTGTTTCAGAATGAAATGTGTAGTTTAAAAATCATACTTCTTATTTACATGTCATTAGTCATATATTTATGATTACACCCATCCACAAGGTGTTAAAAGTGAATAGAAACCAGTCCCTAACTTGTGTGAGAGTGGTGTAGTGAAAAATACATAATATGATTCATTAAATGTCCGTATGTTGACGAAGTTAGAAACTCATAATAAATGTTCAAAGTTGAACAAAAAAGCAGTATAACTTTTGAGTTTGTTCAGTTTTTTTCATATTTATAGGATTTCCATATATGTAAGCAGCACACGCACACACTCGAATAAATATTACAAACTGCAATTTATAATTACTATAGTTTCCATAAGTACTTATTAATGTTCTTTATCTTTAGATAAATTTATTTACTATCATTAATAATCAGTTGTTAGTTGTTACAAAAGAGATAATTATACTATTTTTAGCTTAGATATATACTTGAAATTTTATCAAACATAATTATTAACTTTTCATAAAAAAATGAATATTCTCAGTAATTTAATTCCATAAAGGCTAATATTTTAGATATGTTTCAAAATTTCTGCTTTATGTTTCCCATTTCAAATAAATAAAAAGATAGTGAATGTTAAGCAGAAAATCAACTTAGAATCGATAGCACTTATATATTATTTATTTATTTTATTTGAGATTGAAAAAATAAAAATATTTATAAAGCATATTATATATATATATATATGCAAATATATGTGTGCATATATAGACTTAAATAAACTAAGCATATATAAGAACAAATGCTAAAAGACAGATGGTATCTTCTATCTTTTGGAAAGTTTATGTACGTTATATAAATCATTGAAAGCATCAGTTATTTTCTGTTCAGTTAATATATATATATATATATATATATATATATATATATATATATATATATATATATATATCAAAACTACCCCAAATCTAAAATTAAACCAGACCAGCATAAAAATAATATTAAAACACAACCTAAGGTTACACTGCTACAAGCAGACTTCTCAAGGTGTAAAGAACTACAAAAAACCACACAATATATATACTATTAAAAACTACCCACAAATCCATTCACTTCCCATCCACCCTTAATATTAAAAGAAATCTTAAATAAGTTAATTGCTTCAGAATAATAAATTTTCAATAATAAAGACTCTTTAATTCTTCTTTTGATTTCATTTCTCTCAAAGAAGACAACATTAGCTTCATCAAAATCAATAGTGTGGCCTGTATATTTTTCATGGACATACAAAGCAGAACTAAGATATCTATTTTTAACTCTACTTTTATGAACCTTTATTCTTTCATTTAAACTCAAACTACTCTGACCTATGTAAACCTTCTTACAAAATAAACAAGGAATAAAATGTACTACACCAGGAATAATCTTTCTTGGTTACATTTTCAGCAGCAGTGACAGTTTATAGTAGGTCTTCTTAGGTAAATGGCTTCAGATGGTATGTTGTGCTGCAGGATGGCCATTCACGAGAAGGAAGATAGACATCCTGCCAGCCTCTATTCTGACATTCTATTTTTCCTTGGCAAGGCTGGTAGCTACAATTCTCTAATTGTATAGGTCTGGTTTTTGGCTTTAGCTTTTCAAAAATATTGCCACTAAGTTATTTTCTCAAGTGTAAAGTCAATATCCTCTCAAAATATGGCCTCTTAGTAAGTATTATAAATATAAAATCAATCTAAAATATGGCCACTCAGTAAGTGCTCTAAATATATAAATCAATATTAACTATAAATAAAATGGATCCAACTCTATATATGAGAGAAGTATACAGTAGCACAGTTGCATGGTATAACAATCCATTAAGCAAAATATATTTGCCAAAACAAATCTGTAACTTATTTCATCCTAAAGTCTAATACAATGGGGTTTTATAATTAATTTTACTTTTACGATATTCGGATTAAAATTTTGTTTTAAACATATTTTAATTAAAAATACCAAAGTGGATCTCTGCTGTTATCTTGATGGTCAAATATTTAAACCACTAATGTATTTTAAAAATCTAATTAATTAAACCAACCCTCATTTACTTTGTACATCAAATTTATGGCGTGGTTTTAAAATCTAAAATAATAAACTTATTTACTTTTTAAATTCTTAATGCTTAAATCTATTTAGAAGTTTAATACTATTTTAAATTAAATGAAAACAAATATTACAAATGTAATAAACAATGAGCATTGCAACTTTCTCAACAAGCTTTGTGATAAATGCTTAGCCAGAGCCAGCATTTAAAATATCTCTGTCAGGAACCCCCCCTCCCAAACCCCTGACCATGGTTTCGTGCTTTGGCACTCCTCAGAGTAGGTTCAGACACTATATCTAAAAATACCAACCCAAAGCCAGCATTTATCTAAAAGTTATCTATTGAGTGGAAAATCTGAAATTTTCAGACACCTACATGTCTTCAAACTCAGCTATGCAACTCAAATAGCTATATGGGGCTGAGAGATCTTCAGCCATATTATATATGTAGTAATCTTAACAATATAACATCGCATAAGACTTAAAGAAGAGACTATAAATAGTAAAAATCAGAGTCATAGATCACATGACCCAATTCTCTTAAGCTTCTAAGATATAAACAATGAGCATAATCAACAGCTCAACAAGCTATGTGATAAATGCTTAGCCAGAGAAAGCATTTAAAATATCTCTGTCAGGAAACTCTGCCAAACCTTCTGACCATGGTTTCATGCTTTGGCACTCCTCAGAGACCCACTAGGATATCTTCATACACTAGATCTAAAAATACCAAGCCAAAGCCAGTATTTATCTAAAAGTTATCTATTGAGTGGAAAATCTTCAACGCTGGCTTTGGGTTGGTATTTTTAGATCTAGTGTCTGAAGCTGCCCTAGCGCCTCTCTGAGGAGTGCCAAAGCACAAAACCATGGTCAGAGATTTTTTTTTGGAAGGGGGGGTTCCTGACAGAGATATTTTAAATGCTTTCTCTGGCTAAGCATTTATCACACAAAGCTTGCTGAGCAATTGGCAATGCTAATTGTTTATATCTTACAAGCTTAAGAGAATTGGGTCATGTGATCTATGACTCTTATTTTGATTACAAATGTAATATTTCTAAATAAATAGATTTAAACAAAACAATTTTAAATAATTTAAATATTATTTTTCTTAAGTTTTAAATATATTATCACAGTATAATATGTGTAAATATGACTTATATGATCTACTTTTAAAATGAATATTATACATGTACATACTCACAATTTATAAATTATTTATGCTGGGGATTATGAAATTATATATATAACATGAGCATTTATACTCATGGTCTAAATTAGGTGGGCTTTTGGTATATAAGCGTGGTACAGACACATTATGATACCGGATTTAAACTAGGTTATGAGGGCAAGAAAGATATGAAAAGGTGAAATGAAGATCTGCAAAGTAAATCTTACTGTTTCACCACCTGAGTAGCTCAACACATGTACATATATAATAGATCATGTACAAACAATGCAGGCAGTTCAATATTCCTAGAACAGCAAAATTATATAATCACAGATTTGAACCCACCGATGCTGAAATCATGTGCTTGGAAAGAAATGATGCCAAATGCAAAATAAAAGCAGCATACTCATTGCAAATGACCATAAGGCCATTAACAGACAAGATTCCTGCTTCTTGATTTCCAAGAAATGGACTGGTTAAATAATTTGCATACATTTGCATATACTAATGATAATGCAAAATGAATAGTGATGCAGGATATGAATATGGGAGCAGATATGCCCTGAAAGCACTAAGCCAGGATTAACACAATTAAAATAATAACTTCACTGGTGTGTGTCAGAACCACAGTATAATAAAATATGATAGCTAAATTAAATATTTCATTTTTCAGATTGAATACATCATATTACCAGTATTTAAATAATATTGAAGTGAGAATAAAAAGTCTATTTGTGAGTCAAATTAATTTGTATTATTAAATAGTGAAAAACTAATGAAGATATTTAATATTTAAATACAGATATATTGTCTATATTTAAATACAGATATATTGTTTATACTGAACTTAAAGTAATTAGAAGGAATTTACAGCTGGCTAAATCCATCCTATATGATCTGGACCAACTGCTGAGTGCTGGCTACGCTAACAATGATATAACAATCTATAGTTTAAGAAATGATTAGTTACTAATCATTCATGTATTTCCTAAAATGGATGATCACAAAGTTGTTGGTACAGAAATATTGATACTTGTAAATCAAATTGTAATAAATTTAAATAAGAAAATTTATCTGAAACATCTATTATATAGAGTTTAGTTCATTTTTCCTTTATACAGTTACTCTTATCAAAAGTAATAAACATTCTACTTGAAAATGTGATATTACTTTATTTGATTTCATATAGAAAGTGTGACAATTTAACCCCCCCCCCTCAAAAAAAAAATATATATATATGGATGTATATGTTATTGGTTATTTTTGCCTTCACAGTAATTTTGTTGTGCAACTGTACACTATTGAAAATGGTGTTCCCATTTCTGGAATCACATTTGGAACTCATTTTCAGGAATACTGTTGAACAATTGTCTCACATTCTTTTGGATATCAGTTATAGTGGAAAATCTTCATCCTTTCAGTGCAGTTTTGGAAATAACCAAAATTCACAGGGTGCTATGTCAGGGGAATAGGTAAGATGGTTTAGTCATGTAATTGATGTTTTGGTCAAAAAACCTTCCATAATGAGTGCAGCATAACCATTTTTTTTACACCAAAGCTTATACATGGATATTTATTTTCTTTTCAATTGCTAAGTAACAACTGCTAGTTGCTAAGTAACAACTACCTCTATCAGCTTAAATTTAACACAAGTGTTAGCTTAAGCATGTTCAAACATGAATATTCGTGTTATACATTAGGTCACAGATGACAATACACGGCCCTTCGGTGAATATATTGTGATTGAATCTAGTATTTCTGTAAAATACAGGAAAGAAAATTGCTCCTAAGAGCAACCTTTTCCCTGATATAATAGAATAAAATTATTTTTAAATTTTCTTTTATATAATTTATTCTTTTTGTTTTCTATTAGGTATATCGTTTAATCAAGGTGAAGTACAGACTAAAATAAGAAAATTTGCATTACAAATTTTGAAACGACTTGGAGTTGGTCATGGAAGCTTTGAAGAAAAAATTGAAACAGAAATAGAATATCTTTGCAAATATATCAAGGACGCAAATGGCAAACCGTTAGATTTAAAGAGTGTTTTAATGCAGACAGGGACAAATATTATGCAGTCTGTGGCATTTTCAAATCGAGTCGATTACCATTCTTCAGATAAAAATATTGTAAATGTTATTGATGAAATTTTTGAAGGACTAATAATGACAAATCCAATAAATTTTTGTCCACCTTTAGGTTATTTTTCTAAAAGCTTCACTAAATATAAAGAAAATATCAAATATCTCAGAGAAATGTTGAATAATGTTATAAAAAACCATGAGGAAACGTTTGACTGCAACAATATAAGAGATTATATAGATGCATATTTAGAAAAAGAACAAGAAAATAAGAAATCAAATGTAAACGATCCCATTTTTACCAGTAAGTATATTATTACCTATAATAATATATCTAATAATTGCAATGTAATCGATTACTATATGAGCATATGTATGGACGTTTTTTCCCCGAGTTTATAGTTTCAGTAAAAAAAAAAAAAAACATGCTTTAGTAATATGTTTATTTTGAGTAATAAGTAAGATTTGAGAAAAAATAATAAATAGATTTTTTAATTTATTAAATAAATAGTTGAATAATATAGATTTACACATTTTATGCAAAGGTTAAGTGAAATCGCATATAAATAGTAACATATGTAATTTAGATGTAAATTAAAAGCATTCATTTTTGAAGCAATTATAGATTAGTTAAGCATTTAGCCTTACGAACTGATGCCTGAGGAATATGATCTTTCTATTGTATATATGTTAATATTTGTAAATAATATATTATCAATAAAAATACTAGTGTAATAGAATGACTTGCGATTAATTGGTTACAGTTAATATTTATATTGCGGGATTCGAACTCAGACTTTCACACGACCTACAACTCTCAGTGCCATCTAATATTACCGACCCACCTTGAAGTTATCTTTTCAATATGTGTGTGATCAGATGAGTCAGCAATATAAGATAGCACTGAGAGTTGTAGGTCATGTGAAAGTCTAAGTTCGAATCCCGCATATATTACATATATAAATGCAGGTGTTAAGCTTGTACAATGTATTAGTTAATATTTATGTAAATGTATGAATGTTATTACGTTAAATTTATAACTTCAATTGTAGTTTTGTTTATGATATAAATACAAAATTCCAATTGATATTGTATATAAATTAATGTTACTCTACTCTAGGTCTCAGTTTAAATAAATATAAGAAATTATGGTGAAGATAAAATATAAATTAACGCAGGTTTTAAAATATATATATATTTAATTAAACTTTATGTACTTAGTTAAAAATAATTGTAAATTGAAAAAAAACATATCTATCTATCTATCTATCTATCTATCTATCTATCTATCTATCTATCTATCTATCTATCTATCTATCTATCTATCTATCTATCTATCTATCTATCTATCTATCTATCTATCTATCTATCTATCTATCTATCTATCTATCTATCTATCTATCTATCTATCTATCTATCTATCTATCTATCTATCTATCTATCTATCTATCTATCTATCTATCTATCTATCTATCTATCTATCTATCTATCTATCTATCTATCCTAAATAAAGTAAAACCCACCTAAAACTAATATTGCTGTTGATGAAAGAAAAACTTTGTTAGTATTAAAAAATGATAAATCGATTACTATCTTTCTAGAAGATAAGGAGAATACTATAGTAATTTTGAATATTTATTAAATAATATTTATAAAAATTTATAAAGATCCTATGACATATCTTGAAAAAAAACCCGAAAGCATTAATATATGCTACGGATCTAGATTTAAAAACTAAAATCTATATTACACTGATCTAGATTTAAAAACTAAAATCTATATTACACCTGGAGGAAAACATTTTTATCCAAAGTTATAAGGTTTGCCGAAAATCCACAAAATAGATATTTCATTGTTATAGTAATGAGCGCGAGAGGTTTTGAAGTCTCTCAATTTAATTGAGACTGATTGTAAGTGCAGTTGATTTCTCAACACAAGCACTAGTATCTTTTTTATAGCCACATTTAACAGAAATATCATCTTATGCTAAGGATGCTAACTATTTTCTTGAGCTTATCTGAAATATTAAATCAACTAAGAATGATATTTTGGTAAGTTTTGATATTGATTCTCTTTTTATCACTGTACTTGTAAAGGAAGCTATTGAAGTTTTGAAAAATATTTCAATTGCCTGATTTTGATGTGGATCTGCTTATCGAATACATTTTTGTTTTTAATGGACCAGATGTATAAACAAACATCAGGTTTAGATAAGGGTTACCCAATTTCTCCAGCGTTAGCTTCTATTTTTAGGCAGAACTTGGAAAATGATATTTTGTTACCAGCAATTAAAAAAATATCTGTATAGCTGAGGTAGTTGATGATATCTTTGTTTGGCCTCATGATTAGCTTGCACTTGATGATTTTTTTAATTTCTTAAACTCTTTTTACAGCAATATCAAATTTACTACGGAAGGACGGGCCTTTATTCCATGGTATATATATAAAGCAGACTCACACTGGGAGATATCTACATTTTTCTTCTCATCACCAGCCAGAACAATTATTTTCAGTAGCAAAACATTTTTAGATAGCACTAAGAGAATTTCTTATGACAGCCCATTTTACCAAGATATATCTATTACTAAAAAGTGCTTCTTCATGAAGGTTTTGCGCTAGGATTTATTAATAGGGCTTTTTCATATGATAAAAAAAAAGGTTTCGATACTTCCAAAATTAAGATATTTCTGCAAAATATACAGGGAGTAAAGAATAAAATTAGAAACATTTAAAAACATAACATCCATGCAGTTTATATGACAATTAAAAAAATCGTGAACTACTCCACATCATAATGATAAAATTCCATTGCAATGTAATAGTGTGTATGAAATTCCAAGTGAAGTTTGTTCACAATCATTCATTGGATAGATCAATCATAAAATTAATGTAAAAAAAAAGAACACATTTTGATATTAGAGAAATCCATTTTATCAGTCATTATTAAAAATTAAATTAACAAACATTGACATCAATTTTAATAAAACACAGATTATGACAAAAATTGAACAATATGACCAGAGACTGCTACAGGATGCTATAGAGATTTTTAAAGGCCTAAGTGCATAAATAAGAACAGTGAATTGGAAAAAAATATTTGGAAAAAGCTATTGAAGGATAAAATATTTTTTAAAATTTCTTAATCAATAGAATTTGAGTACAATAAGAAAATAACAACAACAAAAAAATAAATCTGATCAAACACATTCTTACGATTTGAGAAAGAAGAAGCTCTGAGGAAAGTATATGTTATTGCACTGAAACATCAGCTAGTTAGCTATTATATTTTTGCTACATGGAAGCACCTGGAAATAATACTATGAATTCATCATTTATCATGAGAATTTATATATGTAATTGAAATAATAAATTTAACGGTTTACAAACAATCCTTAAATCTGCAGAAGTACTTTAAGTTAATTTCTTAAACCTGCTTCAACTGCCATTAACCTGGTCTATGTTAGACACATTTCAAATCCAGTCACAAAGTTAACTTTTGAAACATTTTTAATTGATGATCATTCATAATGTTAAATGATTATTCTTCTCTGCAATACTTGGTGAATTTATAATTAGTTCTATGCTAATTTCTTGTGATCATTATATTCATTATCATTTCTTTTATATATAATTATATATTTTGTTTACTTGGGGATAACGATTTTCCATCTTTTCATAATTCTAACTTAATGTGGTGTACCATCACCAAATTGTTACCCAATTGTGGGATCTTCTAACTACATATTTTCCATTATGAACTCTATTTTTTTAAACAGTTAGGATTGATATCCAACATAGGCCTTGATGATGATCAACTTGGGATGGTCACTGACCATAATCTTCGAAATACACCCGAATAACAAAGTTATGTTTTGGAATTTTTTTAACCATCCAGATCTTTAAATTATCTTATTATTAATGAAGATTTAAATGGTAAATCTCAGAGCAGAAACAGTATCTCATTTTTACTAAAACTTTAGCAATAAACTGATTTCAAGATGTAGTTGTTTAATAAAGTCACAGTTGATTTTTAGACTGTCAATAAGTGTTGATTTACTTAAAAATAATCTTTAAATATGGGTGTCTAGCTTGTATTTTAAAAATATTAATAAGAAGAGCTGACTATTCACGGGACATATTTAACAGTAGTTCACTTCCATCTAAATTAAATATATAAAGCATTATGTAATTGGAAAAGATTTGAACATCAGCATTTTAATTTCCCTTTATCTATTCATTTCATTTTATATGACTGATAAATATGACCACATACATGTGAAACAGATAAATGATTTCCAATATTCATATTTCATGCCAAACAAGAACTCATCAGTTGATCTAAATCATTATATTCCCTATATGTATGTATAATCGGTGCTGTTTATATTAAGGTGACAGATCTTCAAACTTCATAGAACAGGCTTCAATATTTTCCATCCTCCAACTTTTCACCATCCATATCATTAAAAATTTGACAATGGAACATCAAAGCTCTTATTGCTGCCAACATTATCATACCCATGTTGACTTTTAGTCACTCTGAATTCTCATATATATGTCCATATAAATATATAGAAGAGGGATGGGCAGAATACAGGATGAATGTGTGATATTTAAATACAAGTCTATTGTCTATACTGAACTTAATGCAATTAAAAGGGATTTGATATCGATAACTGAAGACTTGTAGGGTAAAGAAGATTGAAGTCTGTCCATTAAATATTAAATATTTTCTATTTTAATATAAAGTGAGCATTGATTACATATATATATATATATATATGCGTGTGTGTGTGTGTGTAGATGATGTTCTAGTTCAACTGATGATTACTGTTTCAGCATGAAATATATTGTATCATTTATCTTTTTTATATGTATGTAGTCATGTGTCTAAGTTGTATAAGATAGAATGGATAACTGCAAGGAGGTTGAAAAATCTGAGTTCAAATCTGCCTTTAATTACATTAAGTTCAGTAATAACTGAAACACAGACTTATTATATACCTGTGTCTATATATGTAATATAGGGTATATGAGCACCGACTTTCACATGACCCACCACTCTTCACTCTATCTAATAACACTGATACACTCAAGCACATATATGCTGAAAAGATAAATAATCACCAATATACGTATTTCATGCTAAACCAGCAATCATCAGTTGGTCCAGATTATCATCTCCCACACACATATACTATAAGTGCTCAGATATATATTAAGATAGACAATCTTCATACTTTAATGGACAGGCTCCAATCTACTACACACTCCATTAAAGTATGAAGATTGTCTATCTTAATATATATCTGAGCACTTATAGTATATATGTGTGGGAGATGATATTCTGGACCAACTGATGATTGCTGGTTTAGCATGAAATATGTATATTGGTGATTATTTATCTTTTTAGCATATAGGGTATCAGTCTTATTAGATAGAGTGGAGAGTGGTGGGTCATGTGAAAGTTTATGCTCATATACCCTATATTAAGTTCAGTGTAGACATTGTACTTGCATTTAAATATTATATTAATATTTTTCACACACACACACACATATATATATATATGTGTGTGTGTGTGTGTATGTTTCTGTTAAATAGAATGAGGTAACACTGTTAGCTAAGAAGGATATGCGCATGCATCAAAAAATATAAAGAAAAAAGAGAAGACGACCTTTTCTTTTCCATTTGGTAAAACATGAATATAATGATTTCATTATCATCAAAGCTGAAATTAAGGGTCATCTGCTGTAATTGGCAGATTTATACATTCACATAATGAAACCCAGAGTCCAGGTAAAATACAATAAAGCTGACCGAAACAAGATGGTAAGATCCCAGATCCAACCAATCTTCAATCTATTTACCAGTGCTCTCTGGCTTAACAACCTATGGATGACATTTCTGAGGTTACACATGAGTCTTAATTTAATTTGTGAGCCAGATCTGAACAGGGAGAAACACGTGACCCAAAATTAAGCACATAAACAATAGACAACAGGCCAAATAACATCACTAGTAAAACTAACTTAAGATAATTCTAATAGTTAGCCTACAACACATATTAATATGTAAATCAATACATAGGCAAATTAGAATTGGAGTACGAGTAAGATATGGAAACGAGTTAAATTTTAATAGATTTATTAATTAATAAAATAAAAAATCAAACGATAAAATAAAACCCAGAAATTCTACTACACAAAACAGGTCACTAGACACACACAGGCATTAAGCATTCGGATGAGATAACTATGAAGGTTACAATTTACCTCATCCTAACATATTTAAATAGATGTGTGATAACTAGCTCATACCTATGTCAGTTAATATGCCAAAATTCTATCTGTATATCATAGCATGCCAAGTTATGAGTGTGTATGCTGTCCACAGATGTAATATTTATTACAGTGCTAATATGGCTGTTGGTTTCATAAATACATTTAAATTTCTAGCATATAATCAAACTCGTGAATGATGCACATTTAGTCCTAGTAATCAAAGATTTCTTAACTTCAGACAAATTCGGTATATGCATTTACCATGAGAAAGAACTGTTTATCTTAGCTCAGCATATATTTGCTATGGCACATAGTAAATATTAATAAAACATTGCTGTGTAGGTGGGAATTATTCATGGGATTTTCTATCAAAATATGTGGTACCCATGATAAAATGGCTTGCTACTAATAATACAAACATTTGAAGTTCAGAAACTCACATAGGCTCACATAAGCTTAATAAAAAGGGTTTGGATTCCCCTGATCCAGTTCTATATGAATATAGTCTTACCCAAACTAGATTTATGGGATGGCCTCTATTACACTTGCAAGGTATAAAGCAAAGTACAAATATGTATAATTAAAAATGATGGTGCCTAAAAGAGATAGCAAATATCTGTATAACTAAAGAACCCAGTTCATATAGTCATGCTATAATAAAGGGACTACTAATTAAATTATTAATTTAGTTTAATAGATACTTGAGCTGTACCTTAATCATCATTTACTAAGGGGGAAAAGATATATCTAGAGGGTCAAATGATTAAAGCATTGAGTCATCAAGGTATAGATTCAGGATATTGTCATATTTTAAAAAATATTTATAAAAATGCAACAGCAACAATTAGATTACATAATGATACTGGGACAGTCAACATTGAGAAAGGTGTAAGATAAGGTGACTCCATATCTCCAAAACTTTTTACAGCAGTGCTGCAAAAAGTATTTTGTGGATTAAAATGGGAAATTAAAGGAGTGAAAGTAAATGGATATTATTTAAGTAATTTAGATTTTGCAGATGATATAGTTGTTTTTGCAAATAATGCTCCAAAGCTGCAGGAAATGTTACATGAGTTATCAGATGAAAGTAGGACTAAAGATAAATGTTAAAAAGACTAAAGTAATATTTAATTGATTTGCTGAAAATATGCAAATAAAGATTGATTATAATGAATTAGAAGAAGTTAACAGTTATAAATACCTTGGTCAGATTATTAATAGATGGAAACATAATGGATGAAATTAATCATAGAATTAAACTTGGTTGGAGTGCGTTTGGTAGAAATAATTTGATACTAAAAGGAAATATACCTATGTGTTTAAAAAGGAAGGTTTTTAACAAATGTGTTTTACCAGTTGTTACTTATGGATCTGAGACTTGGATATTTAATAGAAGAGCAATACAGAGACTCTAGACCACTCAAAGAAATATGGAGAGATGCATGTTGGGAGTAACAAGAAGAGATCGAAAACACAATGTGTGGGTAAGAGAACAAACAGGTGTTACTGACCTCATTGAAAAAATTAAAAGATTGAAGTGGATTTGGGATGGACATATTGCTAGAAGAGATGATAATAGATGGACAATTGAAATCTTAAACTGGATTTCAAAAGATTGTAAAAGACCCAGAAAGAGATCACATGTGAGATGGATGGATGAAATAAGAGTGTGCAAGGGTGATATGGAGAAGAGAAGCTAAAGATCAAAGAAGATAGATTAAACTTGGAGACCTTTATCCTGCAGTGTATTGATAATGGTATCATGATGATGATGTTGATATCTAGTTCTTATTTCTATGGTCAGAAAAATTAATCTGGTGAAATAGATATTTAAAATCATAACCTGTAATTCTAACTTTGCAAACCGTAACAAATACTTAATCAATATGAAACTAAATCAAATATTATAATAATGAGTGCAGAGTGGTCAGTTATTATTCTAAATATAGTAGCCTCTCGAAATAGCATGCTAACAAGCTAAATAAGCATTTTAAAAATCTATTAAGCTGGATATGAATTATAATCTCTTAGCTAAAAATTATTAAATTAAATATGCTCACCATTTTGAGATATTTGGCATATCATCACATATAATAGACATACAAGATATTATAATTGATCAGCTGTCCAATTGCCAGTTTGCCAAAAAGGGGAGCTCGATGGCTGATGCTGTGAGCCGATTTTGTCTATTGATAGACCACATTTGCAGGAAGAAGATCTTGCAGCCAATTGCAGTTCAGCTCGATTTTGCTGCTGCTTTGATTGCGTTTGAGTTGATACATTCATGAAGATTCTGGAGGGACTCAAAGTACCAGCTGCCTACCTCCAGATGATAGAGAACCTCCTGTATAATAAGGAAGTGTTTTTGTCTCTGGATGGGAGGGTGTCCCCAGGATTTAAGCCTGTTGTTTTTATTCCTCAGGGCTCTCCTCTGAGTGCACTCCTTTTCACTGCCTATGTGAATCCCTTCCTGCTGGGCATCGAGACATCTCTTAAAGGGATATCCATGCCTTTTCTAAAAGAAAGGGTCCATCATGTCTCCTATATGGATTATGTGGTGGTTTTTCTTGCTTCACGGGAGGAGCTTGCTGGACTAGAGAAGCTCTTGGGCCAATTCGAATGTGAATTTGGTCTAAGAGTCAACAAAGAGAAGTTGGCAATCTGGTCGATTATGACTGGCAAGCAAATTCCTGGCATATTTAAGGCTCCACCTAAGAAGTTCCTGGGTTTTCAGCTAGTGGCCTCCCCATCTAAAATGAGGAAGGAAATTGAAAACGATTTAATGACTAAGATAACAAAATTTATTGGATCATTGGAGAAGATTTATTTGTCTTTGTTCAGGAAAATCACACTGATGAATGCTGTCATGCTCCCCAAGATTACGTACTTCCTTGCAGGTTTCTCACTGACAAAAGCCTTTATAAGGAATGTCGAAACCCAATGTAGGAAGCCCTGTTGGGGGAGGGGAGCTCTTGTCATCAGCCTGCACCTCCTATAGAAACCTAAACAGATGAACGGCATAGGACTACGCTCAATCAAAATCTTGTTAATACAGTGTTTTCATAATGTACTTACCAGATTATTTATGAAAAATCCAGATATGGAAGGGCCAATATTCCCAGAAGAAATAACTCCTACCAATAGGCCACCTCCCAAAAGTGGAAGGCTTTGGATTCAAAAGAAAATCTCTATAGTATTTAACCCATCTAAAAATGAGGCCAGGAACAATATTTAATAACAAACTAAACTACTGGAACACATATGATCTTATGAATCCGGAAGAAACTAAAATTGACAATATTCTTTCGATTGGAAATATCGAGGTTCTCCAGGTTGACCAAACGTTTAAAATTGGAACCGAGGTTTGTTGATTTTTTTAATCAAGGTTAACCTTGGGGCCTTGCCTACTGCTGACTTCCTACATAGTAAAAGGAATTATAATCTGGACCCTATATGCGCACTATGTAGGCATAGTGATGAGACAATGGCACATATATTGGAGGAGTGTCAAATTTGGAATAGCATAAGAAACACTTTTAAATCTTTCATTAAAAACAAAGAATCAGCTTGTGTAAATTTGACTAAGGCCTTCAAGAGTGGACATTTTGGGGTCATAAGATTGGCAACATTCATAAATTTTTCCATTTGGTCTTTGAGAAATAAGACTATCTCGAAGAGTGGAGAAGAATATGATATGATGAAAATGTCTTTACAATTACTAAAAGAAATAAAAGAATTAGACCAAAAATTTTCTCAGAATTGGACATTCAACCAGACCTGGGCCCTAATAAATCTAAAATAAAATATAGTACCAATGATGAAAAGAATACAAAGTCTTAATGTAATTGAAATGAAATTAATTGCTTTTTGTTTATATATATACAAGTGTAACCTCTGATTGTGTTGACTGGTCTCATTTGAGATCAATATGTAATTGTCCTTCCTTTTGTAAATGATTCTTATGGTTTGTGAATAAAATTTCCTTTTGAAAGATAATAAACAATATTGATAGAAATAAAATGACTAAATATAGGCATGACCACAGTATAGAATAGAAAATAGGTTTTAAATAAACGAACAGTTGTAATTGTTCTAATTTAGAATAAGTTAATTTAAAGTTTACAAATGAATCATAGGCAAGATTTATAATAGGGTTTATATTACTACTAAAGAATTAAGTTTTGAATGTTCATTTACTTAGATAGGCTATATCATTAAAGACTAAGATTTAAAAGTGCATTTAGAGCTCTCTGTGGTGTTCTAGAAGATTTACCTAGCTTTTTATTCACAGCTTGTTGGTTGGCACTATTGATCTCCAGATAGGTGGCATGGTTTCAGATGTTTTCTCCTTGCAATAGATCATTACAGGAATATCTTTCATTTCTATGATATTGTGCACTGGTATGGCATGTAGGATGGGGAATAAAATCCCCACCCCCTGGCAGGAAAACAGCAAGTCTCACCATCCTACTGCATCATCTTAAAATTAAACCCAGCATGGACTCTAGTGGCAATGCTTGTCTAACTATACAGTTTATGATATATTGTAATAAAATATAGCCTGTTTATACTCCCAAGATTGAACTATAATTTTTGATAAACAAATTATATTCTGCAGGTAAATCCATTAGTACCTTCGAACTTTGATAAATTTACTTAAGAAAAAATAATCTTAACTCTTTATGTTACTCTTTTAACAGGAAGTTTTTTGCCATGTTTGATCGTTTCAAATCCCCCAAGACTAGGCAATAGTTCTAGTTGGCTGGATCTTGTTTACAATACTGTAATTTTAACATTGTCAAATTTAGACTTCTTTAGAGCAAGTGCACATGGCATGATTCTTGATTACAATTATATTACATCAAATTTATAAATTAAGTCAAATGATTAAACAACATTATGTTATATATGTATCATGGCAGTACATGGACCGCACATATATACATGCATTTTTGATTGAATAAATGTTATAAATTCATTTTAAAGTGAAATAAAATACAATTTAAAGTACATTCTTACTTTGAAATAAATATCTGCTGTAATATAGGCATGTCAATGACATTACAGTCATTTATTCACACACACACACACACACACACATATATATATATATATATATATATATATATATATATATATTATAATATATATATATATATATATATATATATATATATATTATAACCTACACTCCCAACACTGATTGTATACATTACATGAGCGAAATGCCCAGGCGCCAGTTCTATTAATGAATAGAACAATATAACAAAAGATATAATAAAATTATTACTTGAGAATCTATATTTAAGTTTATGTTCAGCTCAGCTCAGTGGGAGGCTATAGGCAGTTCATAAGATACATGATAATAAATGAATAAAAGAAGAAATATTATAAAATGTTCAATATAATGTAAATTCCTTTGTTAATTAATTGTATGATAAAGAATCATAATGTTTACTTAGTACAGTCTATTAAAATATACTTTAACCTTAATTTCTTCCTTCATCCAAGTATAACATATATTAGCATGCTATAATTATACTCTTAACAATTCTATGACTTGGCATATTATAATCTAAACATCTACTTTAATGCCAATCAAGAAATAAACAATAAGATCTCAGGAAATTTAACAAACACAGTTGAATTAAATAAACTACATTGGACCATAAGTTATAATTAGAAAGTATGATAAAATATAATGAAACAAATTGACTAAATATTTTACTGTGTTTCAATAATAAGATAATGACAGAGATAGGGTATTTTAATCTCATATCATCATCTCACAAATATACTGACCTGGCAACCTTTCTAATATGTTTATCAAGTGGCAAATACTCTTTATAATGTTTGGAATAAGAAATACAATATTGTCAGACACTAGCAAATTTAATATTATACCTCTAAAATAATATATCTGTTTTATAATAGATTTATGAAATGTGGAGATGTGGAAATGGAAATACGAATGTACACAAGAATAACTCAAGACACAGTTCTTAAGATTTTAAATAACTAAACAAATCATTTATTATAATAAAGTAAGATAAATTTGGTTTAACATAATATTTACAAATGGACTATTTGTTTTACAGACTTTTAAATTATCAAATGAATCTTTAGCATCAGTTTGGGATTATCCCTACTATCAAAGCAAATTAATAACAAAGTTTAAATATCCTGACTTCGAACACAGGCTTTGCCTATATGTTTCATCTATATGACAATAAATAAGTAAAATGTTATATTATTAGCACAAAAAAAAAATAGATACTTTCGAGAGGATATTACTATTGATTGATAAAATAAATCAAATTACTTATCTTTGGCTTTCAACAAAGCAACTTTCTCTAATTGACTAATAATCACTTTCAATTACGTATACCTTTCATTTATAGCACAAAATCATGTTTATTCTGATGATTTGATGATTTGTAACATTATTTAAATAAATACACTGTATTTTAAAATATTTATCTCCCGGTTTAATCTTGATACTTTATACTTCTATTAAATGAATGTAGTATATTTCAAAAGCATTTATTTCTCATTTTAATTTCAATAATTCTATACTTTATATACGCGATATTATTTATATTACGCGTGTGTATGCACGTTCAAGCAGCAATAATGTAAAACAATCTTTTCTATAAACTCTCCATTCATTAAGAAAATATCATACAATTATTTTATTTCGGACAATGTCGTAATTCATCAATAAAATATGACACTAATACTACATCAAGAGTTAATCTAACAATTTATCTAGCCACATATTAATTAACACAAAGCTATATTTTTATGATTATATATACTATACGTCATAAGGGGAATCTACAGGAGGAGCAGATAACTCTTACCCAACACTTCTACAATAATTCATTGCCAAAAATCCAAGGAAAATGTCACATAACTTCCTAAACATCATTTAATCATATCTCAACAATAACTCATTTACTTCTAAATACATTATTGGTGGGGAATTTATTCCTCATCACCAGGGCCCTATGAACATCAAAAAATATCATTAATCATACACATATAAAATAAACTAGGCTCTACTCATGGAAAATTATTAACATATACTAAATGCACAAGATCTTTTATTCCTACAGATATAACGCAATCAAATTTCTTTCTATTCTCATAGTTTATCTAAATATTGAACATCATAAATACACACTGGCAGATAAATACATACAGATAACATGCTAATCCATTCAACTCAGTAGAAAAACGACAATATACGAAATTTATGCATAAAATATTCACAAACTGTACTTTATCAAACAAACATCATAATTGTGCAAAACAAACACACACCCGCGAATAAAAAGTATATATAATATTAACTCTAAATTACACACTAAGCAGGTAACATGATAATTAAATATTGCATTAAGGTATAACTTTTAATTTAATAAACTTTAGGTTACTTTTTAAAATTTAATATTTATAATTATTACAACAAACTTTTTTATATCTAACAAACTATTTCTATTATAAGTTCCTTGATTTAAACAAAGAACAAAATTTTCACTTTGAGATAATAAAGTATACAAAATAAATGTAAACCTTTCTAATAATATATTAAAAAAAATATTTCTTTCACCTTCATAAGGAAACAATAAGACCTATTTAAACACAATCAATTTCTACTGGCGTACTCCTCATTTAAATATGCTTCAGAAACGTTCTTGATGGTCAACATACCCAAATTATAAATAACATAATAATAAATAAAGCCTATCTAACTATCATATACATTAATTAAGACAAGCAATAAAAAAAAATAAAGTCACAAAGGTTATTAGTTTATAACTTAAAATGAAAGTCCACTTGCAAAGCTCGGTTCCAGGTTTACGAAACAATATGGGACACATTCCAAACTGAATTTAAACTAAAATGCACTTCTGCAGTATATCTTAAAAAAATATAAGCATAACTTAAATATACCCAGCACCTTTCAGTGTTCATAGCATATCCATTCGAGGTACCAAATCATACACAAGCAGTGAATTTCTCCTTTATTATACTGAAAATATAAGACATTCTCCGTTGTAGTTCTGGACTAAATACGCAATTATTCTTAGTATTTTCTGAATAGCATTTAACACTTTAAATTGTCCTTAGTAATTCTATAATTAATAATGCTTTGTTTTATATTCCGTCCTTATTGAAGAGAACAAAAATTACCCGCATTTCTGTCCTTCTATTCAATTTAAACAGAAGTAGCTTACATTTTATTTCCTTAATTTAAAAATACGTATTAATTCCAGAAATATCAAATAAATGAATACTGTTATCTTTTTATGATGAACTTAAACATAGTATGATCTATCAAAATAGACATATCCTTAAGTCTATGTATAATCTTCACAATGAACACTACACGAAAAATAGTGAGAAACTAAAATATATTCTATAGAACAGTTCTGCATGCGTTTTCCATATATATATATAAAACACGTTGCTTAATGATACAACAATAACATTTATGTAAACCATTCTTATTTAAAATGGCAATTAAGTGAAATAATGTAGACTGGACGTTATTAACACACTTTTTTAAAAGAGTAATAGTTATAAAAGGATTAATTCAGAAATGTTTAAATCGAAGAGAGTAAATCAAACTGACGTACCTTTTTAAAACCTTAGAATTGCATTTTTAATTAATTTTTTCCATAATAAAATTCTGAAGCTCCTTTGGAAGTTTTTACTCTAAAGTCTTTTCAAAGTCAATTTGACTTAAGCAACTGGCTTTAATTTTTACAATACATGAACCACTGTTTACTGGTTACAATTACATTAGAAAGAGCCAATTTTCCACTGGAGATCTTTGTTAAAAACTCTCTTTAGCAAAGTTCATTTGCCTTTCCCCAAGGTTACTCCCACGCATCCTGCTAACTAACTAATTACATATGCAAAAACAAATCTTTTCAAAAAAAAAAAATCACTTTGATTTTTAAAACTAAATGAAGACAAAAAAAATACAAATAATAAAATAAATAGCTTTTACAAACTTGAAAGAAAAATGAATATTAATTAACTATCAAATAAAAATGATTAATAATTTATTCAATTTATAAAATAATTCATTAATCTAACTATCTATTAATCATTGGAAAGAAATATATATTTGTTAATTATTTAAGTTAATTACTGTAATTTAAATGTTTTTATTGTGAATGTACTATTGTTTGCTGTTATTAAAGATGAAAATGAAATGAAACATAATGCAGAGTCATACATGCATACACATGTACTACAACCTAAATATTGAACTATCTTAACTAAATATAATTGAAACTACTATTAACTGTTGACAAAAGGATAAAAATTAATGAATAAAGGATTTTGAAACCATTCAAATAATATTATACTAACACAGGATAAATTTGCATCTTTCCAACAAGATATATCAATTCCATTAATAAACAACCCCCTTTCCTTACATTAAATACCTCATTTACCACAATAATACTAATAAATACTTATAAAGTGGTCAGTAAACTGCATAAGCAACCCATATTTAAGCTTTAAGCAATCTCCAGCAAAAAAATTTAAAATTCTAAGGCTATTTCATTTTTTTTAAATATAATATAACTATTTATTTAAGATACAAAGTATCTTAAACCCATGTGCTCATTCAGATGGCCACAATATATATATATATATATATATATATATATATATATATATATATATATATGGTGATATGTACAACTATGTTAGAATCTCAAGGAATATGTTCTTGAAAGATTTAAACCCATCACAGATAAAGGGGTAAATAGGTGAAAGACATATATGAGGGAAGGGATATACCATTTCACTGCACTTTTCTTTATATTTTTTGGTGCGTTGATATGATAATTCTTATGTGCTGGAGATTGTCTGCTTCCATTAAATTTATAAATATTTATTAAGCAAAGCATATTTAGTATTTAATATATATGTGTAATATTTATATGTTTGTTTTTCAATTTCTATATTTATGTTTTCTAGGATGTCAGTTACTATCAACTCTAAGTGATTTTTTTCTGGGTGGAACAGAAACAGTATCAACTACAATTTTGTGGGCTATTCTTTATTTAATGCACCATTCCGATATCCAGTTAGCAGTTCACAAAGAATTACACTCAGTTTGTGGACCTAGTAAACTTCCCAAAATGTCTGACAGAAAAGACTTGCCGTTTACTATGGCGACCATCTTGGAAGTTCAACGGGTTGGCAATATTGTGCCATTATCAGTTGCACACTGCACTACAGATAATGCTAAACTTTGTGGTTATGATATACCTAAAGGGGCATGGGTACTACCAAATTTAACAGCTGTGCATTTTGATCCAAAATATTGGGAGGAACCACATAAATTTGATCCAAATCGATTTCTAGATTCCAATAAGACAGTTAAACAGAATATAGAGAGTTATATGCCATTTTCAATAGGTAGATTTCATTTATTTTAAATTAATTTATTATGGTTTAATTTTTACAATACTTATATTTAATATTTAAATACAAGTATATTGTCTATTCTAAATGTAATTTAAAAAGTTTGAACTCAGTCTTTCAAGCTCCTTTCACAGACTTTTAAACTCCTTTCACATATCCATTCCTTCATATACAATTGATACACATGACTACATACATGTGAAAAAGATACATAATATCCAATATAGATATTTTTTGCTGAACTAGCACTCATCATTTGATCCTGATCATCCCTCCCATGCATATATAATCAGTGATCAGTTTATATTAATATAGCACATCTTCAAACTTTAGTAAATAGGCTTTGACTTTCTCCATCATCCAAGTCTTCAACCATCCACATCACTAAAAATCTGGTGATGTATTGCTTAAAGCTCATGAAAGATTGAAGATTTGCTATCTTAATGTAAACTATGCACTGATTATATATATATGTGTGTGTGTTTTTGGGAAATAATCATCTGGACCAATTGATGAGTGCTGGTTCAGCATAAAATACACACATATTGGAGATCATTTATCTTTTACGCATGTATGTGGTCATATGTATCAGTTGTATAAGATGGAGTGGATAGATATAAGGAGCTTAAAAGTCTGAAATCAAATACTTCTAATACTTATATTTATAAAAGACTTTAAATAGTATTTACACGTATTTGAAAAATTTAAAATATGCAAAAATAGACTCACTTATGCAATTTTAATTTGATTAAAAACATTTATTACATATAAGATATTGCACAATATTTAAAACACAACCTGAAAATTTTTACTGAAAACTGATGAATAAACAAAATAAAATTACAAAAGTAATAAAAACTGTTATAGAAAGATAATGATTTGTAATGTACAACATACATAAATCTGGGTGTATTTGGGAGGCTGAATTATTTTAATGTTTGCTGATTTAGGAAATATTCTTCATGTTTTGTATTTTAGTAATATAGGACTTTTTTATTCCACACATATATGTATATACATTATAATATTTTTATCCATTTATAAGTATTTAATTAGAAAGCACTCAATCTTGAACAAACTGCACCAGGCCAAAATCTTATGCAACACTGACAGTCTTTATTGCATTTAAAAAAGAATCTTTTTTCAAATGCTATTCTAGATCTTAATATAAAGAACAAAACCTGCAGTTTACTTTACTCCTGTAAAAAAATAAAGAATTGCAAACTCTTTAATTTTCTTTCTATTATAATAAACCCTTCAAAGGTAGGTTATATATTGTAATACAATATTTTTAATGGATGTTTTAGATGGGACTCTTTATTGGGTGGAATTAGCTATTTATAAGCACTTAAAATATAGGGGGTTTATAAGTATTTAATTAAAAAGTACTCAACTTAAAACAACTGTCCTAACATAAGCTCTTGGTCTAAGGCAGTTGTTTCTAGTTTGAGTGCTTTCTAATTAAGTAATTATAAACAGAAAAATCCACCCATTAAAAATTTTCATATATATATATATATATATTGCAGTTGTCTAAGTGAGAGAGAATCTACCATCATGAGTATATTCCTTTTTAAAAAGTGAATTAGACAACAAATAAAACAATAAAAAGTGTTATATATCACATGACCCTATTTCTTTTTTTAAGCTTGTAAAATGTAAACAAAGAGTTTGCTAATTGCTCAACAAACTTTGTGATAAATGCTAACCAAGAGAAAGCATTTAAAATATCTCTATCAGAAACCACACCCAATCCCCCAATGGTTTTATGCTTTGGCACTTTTCAGAGAAGGACTAGGGTAGTTTCAGACACTAGATCTAAAAATACCAATCCAAAGCCAGCATTTAGCTAAGAGTTAACCATTGAGTAAAAAATCTGAAATTTTCAAAGACTTAAATGTCTTCAAGCCCAACTATCTAACTCAAATAGCTATATGGGGCTGAGAGATCTTCAGCTAAACCATGTGTTAGTAATCTTAGCAATATAATATCACTTAAGACTTAAAGCAAAGACGATAAATAGTCAATAAAAAGTCATATATCACATGACTCCACACTATCTCTCAGCCCCATATAGCTATTTGAGTTAGATAGCTGGGTTTGAAGACATTTAAGCATCTGAAAATTTTAGATTTTTTACTTAATCATTATCTCTTAGATAAATGCTGGCTTTGTGTTAGTATTTTTAGATCTAGTGTCTGAAATTACCCTAGCATCTCTTTGAGGAGTCCCAAAGCATGAAATCATTGGTCAGGAGATTGGGTGTGGTTTCTGATAGAGATATTTTTAATGCTTTCTCTTGGTTAGCATTTATCACAAAGCTTGTTGAGCAATTAGCAAAGTTCTATGTTTAACAAATAAAACAGTTAATATAATATTTCTTAACGCATAAACAAATTAATAATCTAACAAATATAAAGGTAATTTGTATTTCACATTGGTAGCCAATGTCACAATAAATTAATGCATAAGAAAAAGATAATGTATCCAACAAATTGTACAACAAAATAACAATTTTTTATAATTGTTAAAATGTAACTCTATGAGACTTCATTGACTATTGTACCATAAAACTTTATATTCAGTCTACATTAATGTTATTATTATGTCTATAGTCTTATTTCTATACATATAATATTGTTTATTATACTTCAGTATATCAGGTATCTAAATATTTTTAAACCACTAAACATCACATGATTACTATCTCATCCATTGATTGCTCTTGTTAGCACAAGATGGCACTACTATATGGAGAGTTTTGCTGTATTTTGAATTGTATCTAAATATATTGGTAAGCTATTGCAAGATATTATAAGATATGGGAAAATACTATTGTTTTGTCATATGAATTTGTAGATAAAATTAAGAATATTCCAGTTGATAAAATTGATATTATTATTTCATTAGATTTGACTGATATGGTTTTATTCACAGATTGGATTTCATAAATATTATAGAACAATTATTAAGAAGTAAAGGGATTGGCCAATGTATTATAAAATTTGTTTTGATTCTTGAAATTTATTGATAATAACATTGTTGCTTTATTTGAAGGTAGATATATAAAATGTTTAAAAATTAGCCCATAAGTCAGTCTGTAGGTGCACAAGTTTGCAATTTTATTTGGTCAATATATCAAAATAAGATTTTAAAAAATTTCAATTTTAAAGATATTAAGATTTATAAAAAGGTGTGTTGATGTTTTTGTTTGCAGGTGTAGTAATAGTATAGATTGTTTTGTAGATGAGTTAAACAAGTTATATAGTTTGAAATGAACAATTGAAAAAAAAAACAGGATAAAGTTATTAAATATCTTGGTAGTGCAAAAGATGAGTTTATTAAACTATAAATTGGCAGTCAAAGAAGCAAAATACATTGTGAGTCAAAAGTACCAATTATGCATAAGATAGCAAATTTTGGATCACTTTTATTACATAATGAAAAATTAGTTCATTACGAAAGTGATAAATTGTGACATAATGAAACATTTACATAAAAATCATATTTTATGTCAATTTAAATGTATTAATTTAATAGAGCTGAAAATTAATGATAAAAAATGGATTTTTATTTCATATATTTCACATGCTTGAGCTAAATCTTTAGAAAATATATATAAAGATTTATTTAATATTTCATTTTATATTCCACATAATATTAATAGATTAGTAAATAATTCTAGAAGTATCATATCTTTCAAACAAAAAAGTAATATTTTTTATAATTTTTTATGTAAATGTATGGTGTATATATAGATAAAGCAAGATGTAATCTTGAGGAAAAGTTAAAAGGGCATCAATTATTATATAAATGTCTAAAAAATAAGAATAATAATTGTTTAGTAACAGCTTCTGTTTCCTTTGATCATAAAAAACATGTAAGTTTACCTTTAATTTTGATCTTGAAAATGCTAAGATTCTTTATGAGGAGAGAAATCATAATAAAAATAAGGAGGAAATTTTTATGCATAGAAATGGAATGTCTATAATTATTTGACCATATACTGTTAAAATTTGGGAATCTTTGGATATGAGCTGATGGCATTCACACTCCCTTTACTTTTTTCTGAAACAGTCTTGCCTACAAGCCAATCACAATCTGTCTCTAATCTGATAATTTTTATAACAACCAATTAGATACATTTTTACAAATACAATTGTTTAGCTATTTCCCTCTTTAATCATTTTCATAGAAAAATAAGTCAATTTCAATTACCATGTAAAATTTTGGAGTTCATTTCTAATTAAAAGAAATTAAAAAAACATAATAATTAGTTAATTATATTGCTTTGATTTTTCGTAATGAAGAGGGATAAAAAGAAACGAAAAACAACTCTAATTAAAAATAAAATTTATCAAAATATTAAAATCTTATTTTGCTTTATTTTTTTAAAAAAAATACTCTTAAACATAAAACTTTATTTCTCTTTTAAAGTTAAAATTAACATCTACTAAATAATTTGCAAAAAAGAATGAAAATTACTTTCTCTTAGTATATATTTAAAAAAAAAAAAATAAAAGCAACTCATAATCAAATAAATTTGTTAAAGAGAGACAACAAAATAAATTATTCATATGATTTTATACTTTTCTCTTTTCTACCAACATTTATAATTTACAATACATATTAAAATATGCATATTATAAAAACAGGCAAAACTCTCCATACAGTAATGCCACTCAGTGCTAACCAGAGTAAACAATGGATGCCAGAAGGCTTGTGCATAAAATGCCCATCTAGTGCCTACTCATCCAATATCCCAAGACTAGTTTTTGGCTTGTGTCCTTCGTCAGTGAGGAGCTTTGCATCTGAGAGCACTGCAAATAGATCTTAGGATTTAATGTAACCCTTCAACAGCCATCTTTTATTTCTTCTTAAGTATAAAACTATGAGAATAAAATTGAAAACACAATAATATTTTCAATCTAAGTTCAATATCTCATATAGATATATGGGTCTGAACTCAGTTTATTACCCATATATTTTGGAGTCTTTGGCTCTTTAACACTCTGGTTGGCACTGAATGGCCCCACTTTATGGAGAGTTTTGCCTGTTTCAATAAGTTATGTGCTAGCATAAGGAATGGTGATCATGTGATGTTTAGTGGTTTAACACCAATCCTGCCTAATAGGATAGTGGTGGCTATGGTTGTTAAAGAGCCAAATACACCAAAATGTATGGGTACTGAACTGAGTTCAGACCATATGACTATATGAGATATTGAGTTTAGATTGAAAATATTACTGTGTTTTGAATTTTATTCTCATAGTTTTGTAGTTAAGTAGCAATAAAAGGTGTCTGCTGGAGAGTTGCATTAGATTTTAAGATCTATGTGCAGTGCTCTCAGATACAAAGCTCCTCAGTGACAAAGGACACAAACCAGAAACTAGTCTGGAGATATTGGATGAGTAGGCACTAGATGGGGGATTTTATGCACAAGCCTTTTGGCATCCACTGATTACTCTGGTTGGCACTGAGTAGCACTATTGTATGGAGAGTTTTGACTGTTTTAATAACAGTTATGTGTTAGCATAAGAAATGTTGATCATGTGATGTGTATTATAATTTAAAAAAGGTTTGACATTTATTAAAATATTATTTAGACTGTTCTTACTATCATGTGGAAATTTAAGCAATTGAAGACTCATTATAAATAAATATGTGTGGGAAAACTAAATATTATTTCACCCGTTACTTAAATAATTCTATCCTAAAGCTGAAGATCATGATGTCACCTATCTAATTATTTTTAATGCAGCTATGTAGCCAACTGGTTACAATATGTATGTAAACATTAAAAGCCTAAAGCTAAACTATTCAATAAAATAATCAATGTTACCTCAAATTCATAACTAAACCAGACTAGCCAAAGGAAATAAATGCTGAAACACAACCAATGGTTTCATTGCTACAAGCAGATGTTTTGAGTGTAAAGAACTGAAAGAAAAAAACCAATTTATGTGGTACTTATGTATTATACTTGCAATGCAGGAGACTTGTTATGGCTTTCAACATTTGTGTTAGATGTCTAACCTTGTGATCCTGGCAAACAAATTCTGCAATCTCATCTGATTTTATCCAATGATATGATAAATTTACATTTTCATTTATTGTCCAGATTTTGTTCAGACAAGTTCTTCTCAAAGTGTTTTTACACTGCAGATTTCCTTTTTCCATTTTCTGACTAATACTACATTTTTTTGTTGTTTGTTTAAACAGTACAAAATGAATATTTGGAGTTTACCACTACTGAGATCAATGCAGTTAAGTACATCCACACTTCAGACAAGCAATAGCATTGTAACATTTGAGTATGAAATAATAAAATAGGCTTTCATAAGGGAACATGGATGGAGGGTTTCAGAATTCCATTTTTGATTGCAATCTAATTTATTAACAGCTGGGCTTGCAAATTAACATCCATAGAATGGAGAAAAACAGCTTGGTTTAGCAGAGAAAACTGTAATAGACTAAAATTACATACAGGAGATTTCTGCCACTGTAATGATAGGGTGAGAAAAATGTAAAATTGAAGGTCCTAACAAAATCGTTAAAATTGATGACAGCCTGTTGCACAAAAATAACCAAGCCAGACAAATCCTTCCAGCAAACAGGATGTTTTATGGGGAGACCAATGAGTGATTCACCATGAGAATTCATGATAGAATAGCATAAACTCTGATGGAAACAAAAATTTATTCAGGCTGTTGAAAAATCTATAAAAGTGCTGAATTATGAGCAGCCAGTTATGACCATTTTCAAGTGAATCATGTGTTAAGTAAGTTTCATTTTGAAAAAAAAATACTTTAAACCTTCATTTTGGTACAAAATTTATAAATAAAATAAAACAGATAAACAATTGTTTCATTGTGACAATTCCTGTTATATATTACATGGTTTGTTTTCATTTTAAGCATTTTGTAATTTCATGCAAATATAGACACAATATTTTATATATATTTAGACATGCTAAAATTTTATATATAGACATAGTAACTAAAGTTTTTGCCAATATTGCTTTAGTGATTATTTTGTAATTCATGACAGATTTTAATATTCATATTTAAAGTAACATTTCAAAATTGCATAATACCATGTCATATTTAATATTTTTTTGGAAGAAATTTATATTTTTAGTATTGTTAAAAATGTATTTTTTCAGATTTAGTCTGATGCAATTAATTCCATGTATTAGAGCTGCTATGCCTTTTCACATACATATTCAGATTGCCAATAACTTTGTAAACCTTGTGAAAATATCATGTACAAGTTGTCTGTTTTGATAAATTTATCAATTTAAGTTTGTACAAATTCAGGTGTATATATTATTTGGTCAGATCACAAGATTAGAAAGTTATCAGTGAAGTGATACGATTGTGTAAAAGCACAGCAGGTTTAATATGTGAGTACCATTTATACCAATTATTACCCACAATTCCACTTATACCCCACCCATCCTTAATATTAAAAGAACTTTTAAATTCTTCTTTATTTCTTTCAAAAAAGACAATCTTAGCCTCATCAAAACTAATAATGTGGCTTGTATCTTTTTTATGGATATATAAAGCAGAATTTAGATATTTATTTCTAACTTAACATTTACATACAACCTTTATCATTTCATTTAAGCTCAAACTACTCTTTACTATGTATATATTCTTACAAAGCAGGGAATAATATATATTACTCAAGGATTTATTACTAAACATATTCCCATTTTTACATACAATTTTATAAGACATTAATTTAAAAGGCAAAAAATATTTTTTCTGTATCCTTCACATTATTACATTACTATTACTATTAAATAAAATATTTTAACAAATTTGTCATAGTAACCAACACTCAAATAATTTTATAAAATTGACCTTTTTGAAACAAAGCTACCTTATTAGAATTATTTAATCTCTTATTTTTATAACAATAATTTCTTAAAGCAGCTACTTAATGAGATACAGATTGATAGATATCAGGTTTAATTATAGATTTTACCTCCATATTCTTAACATAGTGACTACATATCAAACAATTATTATTTACATTTCTGATCACTAATGAATCTAAAAATTAATAACTAATCTTTCTTATTGCATTGCCAAATGTCTATCATATAATAATAAATCATCCATGCACTTTACTACTGTTACACTTTATTACTGCTAGCAGTTGAAGTTAGAAGATATAAAAGTTCTGAAGAAAATTGCTGGGGCAATCAAAACTGTAAACTGTAAAAGATTGTTGTAAATAAGGCATTGTGTAGCAGTAGTAAAATACACAGATGATTTAGTATTATAAGAATCTAAAAATTTTAATTTAACAAAATCTAACCCCCTGCTTCTACAACATATTTTATAGAAGGAGCAAAACATTTAAACTCATTTACAAAGTCTTTCTGAATTTAACATTTTCAAATACAAACAAAAAATCACCAGAGTTTATTTTCTTTGGATGTGTTCTGGTTTAGGTGTGAATTTGGGACAACTTTGATTATAATGCCAAAGAGTTGAAGGGTGAAGTAGATTAAAACATGTCCATTAAGTTGTGAAGACTTACTAAAGTGAGCACTGATTATATTTGTTTGTGGGAGATGATGATCTGGACTAACTGATGAGTGTTAATTTAGCATTAATTATGTATATTGTAGGTCATTTATCTTTTTGAAATGTGTGTGATCATGTGTATTAGTTGTATGAGATAGAGTGGATACTGAAGGGAGCTTGAATGTGTGTTAAAATTCCTTATATATATATATAGCTATAACGAATGTAAAAATTTTACAAATCTGATGTGATGTATTATGGCTTCTCCTTAAACGAAGTCAAAAATATCTCAGCAATTATGCCCAGATAAACCTGTTCGCCACTTTATTTTACATTTGAATAATAATTGAACTGATCTCTAGCTGCCAAGTTTGGTAACTTTTTACAATAAGAGAGTGGACCACCTTTTAATGTCTTTTAGATTTTTATATGTACAGTCATCCAGAACAATAACAGCCAGGGTGCCAATTTAAATCAGTCTTTATATCTTTTAATGTAAATTGATCTTTAACTAATTGATATTAAATCTATAGAGTGGAGATCTTTCAATCACTTCTAAAACTCTATAATCAATTAACACATGTTATATACATAATGATAAATAATATTTTAATAATGAATAACTACAATGACATTGTGAAAATTTTACAAATTATTTAAATAATAATTGAACTGCCCTCTAGCTGCCAAGTTCAATAACTTTTTACAATAAGAGAGTTTTAGAAGTGAGTGAAAGATCTCCATTCTATACATTTAATATCAGTTAGTTAAAGATCAATTTACATTAAAAGATATAAAGACTGATTTAAATTGGCACTCTGGCTGTTATTGTTCTGGATGGCTGTACATATAAACATCAAAAAAGACATTAAGAGATGGTCCACTCTCTTATTGTAAAGAGTTATCGAACTTGGCAGCTAGAGGGCAGTTCAATTTTTATTTAAATAGATTTGTAAAATTTCCACATGTCGTTATAGTTATTCATTATTGAAATATTATTTATCACTATATATATATTATAACAGTCTGAATTTCAGTGAATACAATCTGAAAGGATTTCAAATAGAAATATAGGTCCAATCTTGCTTATAGGTAGAAATTACTGTTAATTTAGGATATTGCAGTAAGTTGGTTTGAATAATATATTATCTTGGCGAGCTCATTTCATATGCCACTGTTAGGAATCACCAGATTGAAGCAGAATCCGTACACAAGAAATAATTGTTTTTCATTCATTATTAATAATTATACAAGCTTTTTGTTATCTTCTTTGAAAGTTAGAATCAGAATATACTTGAAACGTTTATTTAAGTTTATCATATTTTTTTTATATTCCATTCCTCCATTATTAACCAATGAATAGCCCACATTACACATTTTATTTTGATAGCACAGGCTAATCGTCATTTATTTTCTTTTTATTGTCAATGCTACATTGTGATTAATACAAATATTTGCAAACTTACATAGACTTGAAGAGTATTTGTATAATAATATTAAAAAGTTTATCTGGAATCTCTTTATGAATTAATAATAATAAAATGATTACAATGCTAAAATAAAACTTAAAAATAAAATTATTATTTTAATTAAATACAAAGTATGACATTTTTTAAAGATTAAATAGAGTTATTGCAACTTATTGATATAATCTTAGATTATAAAGACAGTTCTTGGCCATAAACTTAATTAAATATTACCAGATATTATGATCTCTGGTTTTAAATGAAATTATCTTGGTTAATCCACTTTATTTATCTATTGTTACATCAGTTAACTCTATTTTTGAATTTTATAATTTAATTAGAGAGCACAACTGTTTGACACCCAACCCTAGAGCTTGCTCTGTGTACCGACATCCATATGGTGGAGCTCATGGGAAAATATTAATTTCTAACACACACACATATATATATTATAAGGATTTTAAAATTCCAATAGCATTACTTTAAAGTTGTTTAACATCAGAAAATAATAACCCATACACATACATGTAGGATTAAAAAAAACCCAAATTTAGCACATTACATAAAACAGTCACTTATGATTTCTTGCAAAACTTTTTAGGATAGTCATGTATTTTTAAGTTTTATTTTACAAAGCAAATTATTTATTGTCAACAAAAAAAGATTGAAAGAATGCAATATTGATGATGCTATTATCAATGCTTTTAAATTATTATTTTTTAAATGCAGAAAAAAAAATTGCTAAAAGATTCAAATATCTTAAGCTTTTCCCAACTTCAACCACAATCTAACACATTCCACAAAATCATCACTTCCATTAGAACATTTAATTTAAAGAAATTTAAAAAAAAATTATAATTTAGATTTATATACTTTATCAAAAACTATAAAATTACTTACAATACTATATCGTGTCTGGAAAAAAGTGAGAGTATTCATTTATAATTTATCTTTAAAGCGCATGTGCATTGGCTTAATCGCTAATATCACTATTACAATATTAAGTTCTATTTTTCCCATATTAAATAATACATTATTTTAAAATGCAGATTTTTTCTTTTTTCTTTAACTTATATTTAAATGTAGCAAGTTTATTGTTAAATATAAATAATTATTAATACTTTTTAGAATACTGTGTTTTTTATTACACATGCTTTGTTTCTGTGAGATTTTAAAAAATAGTTAGTTCTTTTTTGAGTGGTTGACAGAGAATAGAAATGTATATCAATAACTTTTTATGATGTGGTTCTATTTCCTTTTCCCCTATCATTATCTATCTATCTATCTATCTATCTATCTATCTATCTATCTATCTATCTATCTATCTATCTATCTATCTATCTATCTATCTATCTATCTATCTATCTATCTATCTATCTATCTATCTATCTATCTATCTGTCTGTCTGTCTGTCTATCTATCTATCTATCTATCTATCCATCCATCTATCCATATATCCATATATCCATCCATCCATCTATCTATCTATCTATCTATCTATCTATCTATCTATCTATCTATCTATCTGTCTGTCTGTCTGTCTGTCTGTCTGTCTGTTTGTCTACCTACCTACCTACCTACCTACCTACCTACCTATCTATCTACCTACCTACCTACCTACCTACCTACCTACCTACCTGTCTGTCTGTCTGTCTGTCTGTCTGTCTGTCTGTCTGTCTGTCTGTCTGTCTGTCTGTCTGTCTGTCTGTCTGTCTGTCTGTCTGTCTGTCTGTCTGTCTGTCTATCTATCTATCTATCTATCTATCTATCTATCTATCTATCTATCTATCTATCTATCTATCTATCTATCTATCTATCTATCTATCTATCTATCTATCTATCTATCTATCTATCTATCTATCTATCTATCTATCTATCTATCTATCTATCTATCTATCTATCTATCTATCTATCTATCTATCTATCTATCTATCTATCTATCTATCTATCTATCTATCTATCTATCTATCTATCTATCTATCTATCTATCTATCTATCTATCTATCTATCTATCTATCTATCTATCTATCTATCTATCTATCTATCTATCTATCTATCTATCTATCTATCTATCTATCTATCTATCTATCTATCTATCTATCTATCTATCTATCTATCTATCTATCTATCTATCTATCTATCTATCTATCTATCTATCTATCTATCTATCTATCTATCTATCTATCTATCTATCTATCTATAAAATTCAGGTTTTCAAATTGATAGTAATGTATTAGATAAGTGCTGACTTTTGGGTTGGTATTTTAGATCTAGTGTCCTAGCTCCTCACTGAGGTGAACCATAAGCTCAAAATCAATTGGTCTAGGTATAAGGATGTTCTGATAGAGATTTTGAATTCTTTCCCTTTTGGCACTTATAAATTAAAGCCTGATTGAAGCTATTGGTAAGCTCCCTCTAATGAACATTTTAATACAAGCTTAAAAGCAAGTTACACAATTTGTGTTTTGTTTTATTAATTATTATAAATGTACCCTTGAAAGCTTTAGTGATTGCGGAGACTATTAATATATGGTGAAACTGAACTGAGTTCAGATCCATATCGCTATCTGGTTTGGAAGACTAGATTTGAAGACATTTACATGTCCAAAAACTTCAGATTTTCAAATTGGATAATAATGTATTAAATAAATGCTGACTCATTTGAGTTGGTATTTTAGATCTAGTGTCTGGAGTCCTAACTGAAGTGAGCCATAAGCTTGAAACCAATTGGTCTGGGGATAAGAACCTTCTGATAAAAATTTTGAATTCTTTCTCATTCTGCATGTATAAATTAAAGCTTGATTGGATCTCGTGGTAATCTTTCTTTGGTGAGCATTTTAATACAAGCTTAAAAGCAAGCTACACAATTTGTGTCCTGTTTTATTAATTATAAGGGTACCCTTGAAGGTTTTTGTAATTGATGAGGTTATTAATATATGATGAAACTAAACTGAGTTCAAACCCATATAGCTACCTGTTTTGTAAGGCTGAATTTGAAGACATTTATGTGTTTGAAAAATTCAGGTTTTCAAATTGATAGTAAAGTATTAGATAAGTGCTGACTTTTGAGTTGGTATTTTAGATCTAGTATCTCCGAGTCTTAGCTCCTCACTGAGATGAGCTATAAGCTCAAAACCAATTGAATTAGGGATAAGGACCTTCCAGTAGAGATTTTGAATTCATTTTCTTTCATCACTTATAAATTAAAGCTTGATTGGACTAGCGGTAAGCTTTCTCTTGTCAACACACACATATATATTTATATATGGAAGTATTTAATGTGCGGAGATATCCATTTATAATTATTAATTAGAAATCACTTTATTTTAAACAGTAGCTAATGAAAGCCAAATGTGCCAACACAATCTAAGATAAAGATGATTTGAATGCTTTCTCTTGTAGTAGCATTTATCATAATAAAAAAAAAAGCTTGTTTAGAGTTATGGCATGCTCTCAAGTTTATCTATATATATATATAAAAACTGATAGAGAAAGGGAATTGACAGGACTCTGCCAATTAAAAACCCTTTTAGTTAGTAATTTTCTCGATTGCCCCGAATGTTTAGGACCTATGGTAAATACACATCTTTGAAAAGTCTATTTAATAATAGCTTTTGCATGCCACTTCTAGAAAATAATAAAAATACCCCCCTCCCCTAAAAGGATATGCAAACCATATGTTCAGTGGAGCATGATAATAAGATTTAACACCCCGGTAGAGCGATATTCCATGTGGCTAGCTCAGTGTACTCTACATCTAGGGTCTTCAATGGGTAAGTTAAATGGTTATTATAGGTATGTGATTTATAAAGAAAGAGTACATTTTATTAAATAAAACTCAACAAATTTGTTATCATGATTGATTCAAATCCCGGTATCCACTACTATTTTATACTTATAATGATATAATAAACAAAATAATTAAGAATTATTGTCACAAACCTTTATATATATATTTGATGCATTGAAAGTAGATAAAATAAATGCAATCTTGTATAAGTAGAAATAACAATAAACCCCTAAAGCTATTTACAATTGTTCCTAATGAATGGAAGTGGTCTGAGCTTTTATCCTTATAAATAAGTTGTTTTTTATATGGTTTGAAAGATGTTTCTCAAATGAAAGATTATCGATTATACAGGCATATACTTTTACTCTGAACTTTAAAAACCGTTTTACTTAAATAAATATAAAAAAACTATGAGTAAATATATTTGCAATATAAAATATTTCATTACATAACTAATAGTAACTTCCATATTTTACAACATATTAATAAGGTTGCATTGACTCAGATACCTTAGGGCACTCAACATGAGGTGCTGTATCTATTTGCCTTTCATGATAGATAAATTCTTATACATGTATATATGTGCAGCATAATTATACATTCTATCTATTCTAAATATAAAGTTATTAGTGGACTTTCTTATGGGATATTTATCATGAATAAACCCCTTTGACACTCATCATAAGGTGTCTCAGTGACAAAAAATAACTTAAAAGATATACGGATAAATACATTTTAGACATTCAACAAGATATGTCATATTTACTGAATATTACAAGTATATGTGCGCATATATACACATGTATATTTACATATGACAATTTTCAGAAGTAACAACAAGAAGAAAAACAAACAAAAAAAACCTAATTGCAACCTTTGCTGAAAATAATGGAATTTGGGATTAAAAGTGAATGAAAAGATTTAAGTAAAAGCTATATCATTATACTTGTAATACCTGTAATATCCATAAAATCTAATATATAGAGAGACAACTCTCTCTTTCTTCTTTTTTTTAAAATTATTAATAATAATAAAAAAGGAAAAAAAAATAATATATTTCTAACTATTGAAAATATTATAGCTAAATAATTGACTATTAATAAAATATTTTAAAAATAAACTTATGTAGGCATCTTCATCTTTTCCTGTCTGGGCTTCTAAGTGTGCTTCAGGTCAACTGGATGTGTGGTGAGGATTTTATATCATTCAGACATAGGCAAGGCGGCTTTTGTCATTATCGTGGCTGGCTGGAACTGGCGTGATCACATCTTGGTAATTTGGACAAAGCAAGAGTGGGTGCACTGGCTGGTTGTCTACCCCATGGTTATTTTACTGAAAGTTCTGGTAGATTTCTCCATATTTTCTTTCTGGTATAATGTAATAATTATTATTAAATTTTCATTTGCTATCGTGAATGGTTAATTGAATCCACAAGAAAACGAGTTTTTAAAAAAAACTGTATAATGGATTTCTTCTTAGGAAATATCAGCAATAGTCTAGTCCATAAATGAATCTCTAAGTGGCTAGATGATTGAAGAATTTGGGAGCCAAAGTAGTGAATGACTTGGCCAGAATGAATGCCAAAGAAAGAATTGAATCCCACAGCACTGACTAAAACCTATCGACCCCACTCATACAGAACCAGTTCAGGTACCCCCTGCAAAGTATAAATCAGCCAAATCTTTTATTTTAGCTTATCATTTCGATTATAAACATTCCTTTCTATTTTTCCGATTGAATTCTATATATTAGGGTTTGATATAATGGTTAGTTTCCATTTTGAATACTCAGACCACTTGATTACAGATATCAATTCAAAAGAATTTTTATTTTATCTAAAAAAAATAATATTATCAAACATTTTGCTTTTGGTTAGATTGTTGCCAAAGCAATTAACATTCTTTGATTAAAACAAAATTAAAATTTTTAGAAAAGTTGTTAAACAAACTAAAAAAAACATATACAAGTATGTTGGAACAATTACTTTAATTATTTATTTTATGAATATGTTCAAACATGTGATGCATTTGATCAATAAAATTTGCTTTTCTCTATTTATGTTTTTCAGAGAAAAGCAAAATAGATAACTATAAAATGACATCTAATGAAAATGTACAAAAAAGAAACACAAAATAAAAAAAATACATGCATTTATTATACGTGTACTTTTGTACTATATTTCTGTGTCAATTGAATGTTTACCTTTAAATTGGTGTGTGTGGGTATTCTAATGCTCAAACCCAACTTCCATTATTATTGTAACACCTTTATATATTCGTTGTGATTAATATACAGATTTACATGTCAATCTGCAGTAATGCTCTTTACAGTAGATTTTGTGCATGACCATTTGATAATGCCTGGTACAATATATATATATATATATATTATATTAAACTTAATATAATTATAAGGGTATTGAACTCAGACTTTCAATCTTCCTATAGGTATTCAATCCATCTTATACAAAGATACAGATGACTACATAATGTGAAAAAGTTAAATGATCTCCAATATATGTATTTCATGCTGAATCAGCACTCATCAGTTGATTCAGATCACCAATTCCTACACATATATACAATCAGTGCTCAGTTTATATTAAGATAACAATTCTTCAAACTATAATGGGCAAGCTTCAATCTTCTCCATTCTTCAGTTCTACAACCATCCATATTATAAAAATCCAAGAACAGAATACTTGAAGAACTTGGTGATGCCAATATTATTGTCAGACCCATATTGACCTTAAGTCAATCTGACCTCTCACATGCAGTACATTAATATGTCAATTCATGTTTTTTAATAATTACATTAAGTTTAGCATAGAAAATATACATATTTATATATTTCATTTGCAGCCCATATTCTTAGCAACACTCTTATGTATAATTAAATGAACATATTAAGGTACTATGTGTGAGGAGTCAGATTGACTTAAAGTCAATATGGGTATGACAATATGGGTATGACAATAATATTGGCATAAACAAAAGATTTGGGTCTTCCATCATCAGATTTTCAATGATATGAATGATTGTAGAGTTGGAGAATGAAAAGATTCAATGAAGCTTGTTCATTAAAGATTGAAGATTTGCTATCTCAATATAATCTGAACACTGATTGTCTATATGTGTAAGAGATGGTGATCGGGACCATCTGATGAGTGCTGCTTCAGCACAAAATACATATATTGATCATTTATCTTTTTCACGTGTATGTCATATGTATCAGTTGTATAAAATGGATTGGATAGCTCTAAGAAACTTGAAAGTCTGAGTTCATGACTGTAATATATATATATATTTGAACTCAGATTTTTAAGCATCCTTCAACTATCCACACTATCTCACACAACTGATACACATGACCATACACATGTAGAAAAGATAAATAATCACCAATATACGTATTTCATGGTAAACCAGCACTCATAAGTTGGTCCAGATTATCATCTCCCATATATATATATATATATAATCAGTGCTCAGTTTATATTAAGATAGCAAATGTTCATACTTTAATGGACAGGCTTCAATCCACTCCAACCTTCAACTTTTCAGCCATCCATATCATTGAAAATCTGATGATGAAAACTCAAATCCAATGCTGATGCTAATATTATTGCCATGCCCATGTTGACCTAAAGTCACTCTGACCCCTCATGTATAGGACTGTATCCATTTAAATACATATAAGAGGGATGGACAGAATACAAGCTTGATATGTAAATATTTGAAAACCAGGCACTTTTCACAAACCTGGGAGCTTAATTGAAAGTATAGAGGATTTGAACTCAGATTTTCAAGCAACCTTCAACTATCCACACTATCTCACACAACTGATACACATGACCACACACATGTAGAAAAGATAAATAATCACCAATATATGTATTTCATGGTAAGCCAGCACTCATCAGTTGGTCCAGATTATCATCTCCCACACATATATATAATCAGTGCTCAGTTTATATTAAGATAGCAAATGTTCATACTTTAATGGACAGGCTTCAATCCACTCCAACCTTCAACTTTTCAGCCATCCATATCATTGAAAATCTGATGATGAAAACTCAAATCCAATGCTGATGCTAATATTATTGCCATGCCCATGTTGACCTAAAGTCACTCTGACCCTCATGTATAGGACCGTATCCATTTAAATACATATAAGAGGGATAGACAGAATACAAGCTTGATATGTAAATATTTGAAAACCAGGCACTCTTTACAAACCTGGGAGCTTAATTGAAAGTATAGAGGATTTGAACTCAGATTTTCAAGCATCCTTCAACTATCCACACTATCTCATACAACTGATACACATGACCACACATGTAAAAAAGATAAATAATCACCAATATACGTATTTCATGCCAAACCAGCACTCATCAGTTGGTCCAGATTATCATCTCCCACACATATATATAATCAGTGCTCAGTTTATATTATGATAACAAATGTTCATATTTTAATGGACAGGCTTCAATCCACTCCAACCTTCAACTTTTCAACCATCCATATCATTGAAAATCTGATGATGAAAACTCAAATCCAATGCTGATGCTAATATTATTGCCATGCCCATGTTGACCTGAAGTCACTCTGACCCCTCATGTATAGGACCGTATCCATTTAAATAGCACTTATTTTGTATGTATATATATATATTATAATGGTCGACACAACCTCACCAAATCTAATCTGCCATGCCAGGGTGACACTAGGCCATTTGAACCTAGAAAATTTATAAAGGTGGCAGATACATACGGGAGATGTTACTCTTTTATTGAACTGAAAGTCTTAGTCACTAGCTTAGAGGAAAGCTAAGGTTAAAATATCACTCTGAATATTTAAAATTTTTAATTCGTGATTTTAAAAAATATTATTAATAAAATATATATAAATAAATTACTGCCAAAATTAATTCAACATAACATTTTATTATGCACACACACATTAATACAAACATCTGAAGATTAAATTTACTATTAAATATATTTGATTTAAATTATATGCACAGATGCATAAATATGCTACATAGATTATGCATATACCCAACCCAATCCTTTTTAATCTTAGGCTAGAATCTCACATTTAAACCAATGCTACCTTACTGATATACTGATATGACCAATGCAAAATAAGATTATTAGCATAACACAATCATGTTAACAGGAACTTACATCCGTGACATGATATCATTAGAGAAATAATGAATCATGGTGGGAAGAAATGAACATTTCCCCCATAATCATTAATAAATTCCACCAACAGACAGGAATTATCCACTATCCAATTTGTAATACAAGAATGAAATCATTTGAAATATATATACAAGATGCTCTATAAATGGGAATAGTTATCTTTCCCAGCTTACTGTCCCAACCAGAGTGTATGAAAATCAATGGCATAGGAAACATGTCTATGACCATTGTTAATGCAATGGCTACACTTTTGGGTCATACATTCAGGTGGGTATTATGACCTGTATGATAACATGCCTCAAGGAAATGAGTATCCAATGTGCCTACCCAGATTACATGGATATAAAACATTCATACATCTATCCACCAGCACTGATTCAACTATGATCCAATTAGCCCAAAATTAACCCACTTAAACTATCATAATCTTACAAATCTATGCAGCCATGTATATCTATTTTCAGATAATTAATTTAAAAGAAATTTACAAGAATGAAAATGATATTAAATTCACATATACAAAATATAATAAATAATTTAAAATTTTAGTCAGACAAGAAAGAGATTTCTTTTAAAAGTTCAGTGACACTTAAAATTAATACTTGAAAAAATTCATATTATATAATTAATGTTCATATTTCCTCTAAACAATGTTTATACTTTACAATGCTGGTGGTTTATTGATGTCTGGCTTTGTGGTCCTTAATATGTCACACAACTATGTTCACAGTTTCTTCCATCTCATATTGATATTGTCCTAGGTGAAGACAAATCCATTGTGGGCCAGTTTCCAGGAACCATCATTCTGCAGGCCACCTCAGCTGGTACAAATACAGGAAACATAATTTATTGCATGACCACTTCATTTTGGGGATCCATAATGTATGTATAAAATATGTTTCAATAATACCCAATCAGCAAGAGCAATCCAAATCTAAATCACCACTTAAAAGTTTTATTTTATATCATTTTGAATTCTTATCAAATTCCAGGATCGATCTTGCCTGGCTTGGCACTGTTCTTATTGATGATGATGTCTTTTCTCTGTGGATCATGTCTTTATTTCCATCATTATTGACCAGCTTGCTTTAGAGTGGGAATTCAAAAATTTATCACTAGTATTTTTTAATTTATCTCTTATCTGACTTTATGTCCAATTGCCTGTTTGCTATTATGTTATTATAGAAAATCATTTCTATTTCAAGATTAAAAATAACTTTTAACTTTAACTAATTAACATCTTTTTTATTCTTTAAAATCAATCTTGTTTTTAGATTTTTAACTTTAAATAATTATATAATTAGTTTGCCATCAGTGCATTATATGTATTAATTTAAATAAAATTATTAATTTTTATATATTTCTGGTTGAGGGTGATTTTATTTATAGATCTTTAATGGCATATGTGTATACTGTGTTTTATATTTTATATATATATATATATATATATATATATATATATATATATATATATATATATATATATATATATATATATATATATATATGACAAATAAAACAAGTTATAAATTTTGTAACTTGCTTTTAGCTTGCATTTTATGATCACTAGATAGAGCTTTACCAATAGCTCCTAACAAGCTTTTGTTTACATAAATGCCAAAAGAGGTAGAATTCAATATCTCTTTCATTGTCTCCACCTCCAGACCAGCTGGTTTCGAGCTAGTTGGCTCATGTCACTACACTTCACTGACATGAGCCAACTAGCTCAAAATCAGCTGGTCTGGAGGTGGAGACAATAAAAGAGATATTGAATTCTATGTCTCTCAGTGATAATGTAAACAAAAGCTTGTTAGGAGCTATTTGTAAAGCTTCATCTAGTGAATATATATATATGTCAACAGATGGCATTCTACCAAAAACACCGTCAAGCGTATGTTTACATAAACGTCAGAGCAAGCATTCACTATCTCTAACTTTAATTCCACTTTCAGATCATGATTTCAAGCTATTTGCTATCATCAGTGAAAGATAGGAATAAGAAACTAGATCTAAACACAAACTATGAGCATTTATGAAACAGTTTCTATTCAGCTTGCAAGCATGAATCTTTTAGACACGTAATGTCTCCAAACTCAGCATAGCAAACCAGATAGCTATATGGGTCTGATATCAGTTCAGCATCACCATGTAGTAGAAGCCTCTGCAATATATATCATTGCTAGAAAGACCTAAAAGGTACATTTATGAAAAACAAAAAACAAGTTAAAAACTTGCTAATGCTTGTATTTATGTCAACAGATTGCGTTCTACCAAAAACACCATCAAGCATATGTTTACATAAACGTCAGATTAAGCATTCACTATCTCTAACTTTAATTCCACTTTCAGTTCATGATCTGAAAGTGGAATGCTTGCTCTGACGTTTATGTAAACATACGCTTGACAGTGTTTTTGGTAGAACGCCATCTGTTGACATAAATACAAGCATTAGCAAGTTTTTAACTTGTTTTTTGTTTTTCATAAATGTACCTTTGAGGTCTTTCTAGCAATGATATATATTGCAGAGCTTCTACTATGTGGTGATGCTGAACTGATATCAGACCCATATAGCTATCTGGTTTGCTATGCTGAGTTTGAAGACATTATGTGTCTAAAAGATTCACGCTTGCAAGCTGAATAGAAACTGTTTCATAAATGCTCAGAGTTTGTGTTTAGATCTAGTTTCTTATTCCTGCCTTTCACTGATGATAGCAAATAGCTTGAAATCATGATCTGAAAGTGGAATTAAAGTTAGAGATAGTGAATGCTTGCTCTGACATTTATGTAAACATATGCTTGACGATGTTTTTGGTAGAATGCCATCTGTTGACATAAATACAAGCATTAGCAAGTTTTTAACTTGTTTTTTGTTTTTCATATATATATAAAGAGAGAAAGGGAGAGAGTATTGACTATGTTGTGCACAATAAATTAGGGATGCAATAAGTATCCAAGTAAGAGAATTAACTCAATGGTTAGGTAATAGAAATTTACATCAAGAATTTTTAGCAAACTGTATCATTTCATTCAATTTTCATTTCACTTATCATTATATGTAAATGGAAATATTTAATGTGTGGAGTTATCTATTTATAATTATTTAATTAGAAAGCACTTTTCCTAGAACAGCCAATGGTACAAAGCCATGTGTTCAAGTAAAATTGTTAGGCTGATATATATATATATATATATATATATTTATATATATATATATATATATATATATTTATATATATATATTGAACCGCCCACCTTCTATATTTAATAGTATTAAAAACAGAAATATATTTTTTGCATTTCCCTCATTAACAAACTATCCTATCTCTGAAGGTTTCTGATCCTTCAGGTGGAGTGAACAATATCATTGGCAGGAAGCTACCAATAATACAAACACTCAGCTACTAAATTAAATCACTGGCCAACCAAACACTTTATTTTTTTAAGGAGATCCCTTTAGGTGCCAGTTAATCACAGAGAAATTAATGTCTTTGCTCGACCAGTAAAGAATCTAGTACCTGAAATCCCAGCTAACTCATTGAATTGTAGTTGTCTTAAAAATCTCCACCCACTCTAAAATTCTATTTCTTAATAAAAAAATTACTTTATAACTTTATAACTTAACCATTAATATTCTTGTCACATATTTTACAGTAATACACTTTTAATATATACAGAGTTTTTTCCAGATGTGGTCATAGACCACCAGACTTTGATCATCATTGGCCTCAGTTAGGTCACCATTTGTAACAGTATAAACTCAGGGGTGAACCTGGGGTGATGATACTCATCATCATCAATTCCACTTTATACATTCAATTTAAATAATAATCAACATAATAAGCCTGAGAGATAAGCAAAAAAACTAACCATAAGTTCACCCAGCATTTATCAAAAGTAGTAATAGTATGAAGTGATAGATATTCAAACATAGTTATAAGTACCCAAGCTAAAGAATTAACTAAAAAAAGTAAACAAATACTAACAAATAAAATGTTTCATTTAGTAAAAATGAAAAACATAGTATGTAATCCAGTTATTTTTTATTTATTCAGTTTTAAAACACCTACAAGTGCTGAAGAGTAATAAATAACTTGAGTCATAATTTTCTACTAAACACAATACATTGAATATTCATTTAAATCAAGCTTTTATCTTAAAAAACTGCAGGTTTTCTCTGCATGACTTAATATTTAGCATCATATGCTAATTGATCTTATTGCCATATCATTATTTTTATTTATTATTCATTAAAAGTCTGTTAATCAACTTATTAAATTATAACTTCAAACATATTGTATATACCAGGAAAAGCTAATGGCAGGATAGAGTCAATTGCTTAAATACAGCATCTGTATTTACAAATTTATCGCAAAATGATAGTCTAGAGACCATAAAGTAATTTTTATTTTTTTATTTTTTACCATTAGTTTTTCTTATTTATTGTTTTCAATGTAGAGTCAGTACATTGTAAGCATGTAACCTATAATAAAAAGAGGTTAAATGATATCCATATGTATCTTCTTGGTGTGAATAAAGTTGTTATTTGAAACTAGAGACTATAAAGTATTCGTTCAGTCATCCTAACCTTTATAGTGACCTGATATATAATCAAAAATGCAACTTTTCACAATCACAATACAGACCCACACTAATGTAACGCGAAAAAAAATTGTATTCAATGTTACAAAATTGGATTTATGTCATAAAATTTTCTCACATTTAATTATCAGACTTTTCAAGGATATTAGAATGGTATATGTTAAAAATATATACTTTATTACAATAAGTAAAAATAATTTTCATAAAATGTAAATTTTATTTATTAGTTGGCTTAACTTAAAACTAATTTGAATTCTCTACCTTTTCTTAATCATATAAATATGCGCATGCGCTTATATACTAGAACTTTATAAAAATTTATTAACTGAATTTGCTTAGTTAATTGTTTTAAAAATTTCTTACTTATTGATCAAAAAACCTACTTATTATTTTAATTTTTAAACTTTATCAAATAATTAAAATAATTGAATAATTCAATTTAAATTTTTTATTTGAAGAATACTTTTTATTTTATTTACGAATTCTAATAACTCATATATAACGAATATTTTCAAAACCTGTATTTTTTAATCCAATTAAAACAAAAACAAAACAAAACAATGAAGAATATAGTTTGATTCCGTTTTATTGTTTTTTTCTTAATGAACTTACAAATCCTTCGATTTCACTAGTTAGACCATGATATGTCAGTGGTGGTTGGTACTATCCTCAAACTGAATTGGAATTTCTAGAATAATTTGGATAATAGTATTAATTTAAAACAATATTATAAAAGAGCAGAATGTTTTAATCAATAATTATGACAAATCTGTTATTAATAAATTGGAGCAAAAATATAGATATTTAATAATTTCTTAAAGAAGAGAATATTATTCATCTTAAAAAGATTAAAGATAACTGATTTTTGTTGCTTAATAAAGTTTGTAAAAAATATATAAATTAACAAATTCATTTCATTAAGTTTGAGAAATTTAAGAACTATAATATTAAAAGCAAAAGAATGAATTTATGAGTCTCACTTTGTTAAAGAAGCTCTATCGAAAAACCTGCTGTATTATTTCTTAATTACCCATATAATCTCTTCGAATATAATTTTCACATTGATTAAATATTTTTAGTATATAATGAAATATATTCTACCAGAGTATATAGACAATTGTCAATTATTACAGTAATAAATATTTGCTACAAAACAATATTTGTTACTTAGCTGAGCCAGGTTTTTGATTCAGCCCACATCGTATCTTTGTCAAAGCATGACTACACTGAACATTAGAAAATACACTAGTATTTGTTAGCATTTATTACCATAATAGATTATAATTGGGTGAAAATTGTGTAGGTCTCTGATAGAATATATTTTGTCATATATATATATGAATTGTGTCAAGATTATAAATAACAAATATGTTATGATCTAATATACTTTCAATATGTTAATATAATACTCATTAATATCATTTTACTGTTAATTAATATTTAAAAAACTATTTTTTCACTTTTATGGATGTTTTATGTTCTCTGATTTATCACATGTTTATTTTGTATAAGAAACCAAGCTTTTCTTATTTTTTGTTTTCTACCAATTTCTCATTCACAAACTACATCAGCAATACCTGAATCAAACTCATGTTCATGTTCTGTTACATCATTATAAAATAGTGATACATTTCTAGAATTAGTTTTTAATTTTCTGTATAAAATCAATTGCTATATCATTCTTTTTTTTCATATCTTCCTTAGTTTCTCTATAGTATACATATGAACAATCCGATTTACTACATACCTTATATATCACATTAGGTAGGTCCATTGCATCTTCTTCATCTTTTGTATTATTGAATATTCTCTCAAATTCATGTGTCCTAACACCCATATTAAATTATGCTGCATATATCACTCCAATTTTATTTCCAGTACTTGGTATGTATGGTAGTGATATTCATATTTTATCATTTCTAACATTTTAAAACTTGTATATAATATTTTATTTTAAAAAATACTCTATCTATCTATCTATCTATCTATCTATCTATCTATCTATCTATCTATCTATCTATCTATCTATCTATCTATCTATCTATCTATCTATCTATCTATCTATCTATCTATCTATCTATCTATCTATCTATCTATCTATCTATCTATCTATCTATCTATCTATCTATCTATCCATCCATCCATCCATCCATCCATCTATCCATCTATCTATCTATCTATCTATCTATCTATCTATCTATCTATCTATCTATCTATCTATCTATCTATCTATCCATCCATCTATCCATCTATCCATCTATCCATCTATCTATCTATCTATCTATCTATCTATCTATCTATCTATCTATCTATCTATCTATCTATCTATCTATCTATCTATCTATCTATCTATCTATCTATCTACATGCCTGTCTGTCTGTTTGTCTACCTACCTATCTAACTATCTTCATATCTATCTGTCTATCTACCTATCTATCTACCTACCTTTCTACCTATCTGCCTACCTATCTTCTATCTTTCTATTTGGCTAGTCCAAAATATAAAGCTATCAAGATTGGATTCAGTGAACAAAGCCATGGACAAGGCCAACCATATATGTAGATCTTATTGTTCCAAGTGAGGAAAATGATTTGATTATATACTGTAATTCCATTTATGAGGAAAGCTAGATAATAGGTGGCAACAAGATAGCCGACAATCAAATAACAGGTTGGTGTTAAGGATTATGTCATAATATTAATTCATGGTCTGGAATTATACTAACATTCATAATTTTTTATTATTTACTACAATAAAATCTGAAACTTTATTCTCGGAGCAGGTAAGTGTTATCATAAAATATTATTATACCTGGATAATGTAAGCTAACATAGTTTGAGTTGCTAGATTTTAGGAGTCTTAGAAGGAGTCGCCACACTGCAGGTTATTGAAGCTTATAACAATCTATTGGTAATTCCAAACAAATCTTAATAAAAGCAAATTCTTTCAATTAACGATTGTATTTATGTATTATAATGTGCCAACTTTAATTTCTATTTGTATCATATTTTTTCACCAGTGAAAATGTTACTTTCAGCAGCAAAATATATGTAAATACAATGGATTTGAAAATAAGTTATTCAACAATATTTTTTGTTAATTGAATTTATTTTACAATTTCTTCTTATTCCATTTAACTTAATATTTATTTTTGATAGACTATTTATCAGACCAAGAAAATAATCAAAATGATGAGAGAGAGATATATAAGAGAGAAAGAGAGAGAAAAACCACAAGCAATTAAGTAAATTTCTGTATCATATGATCACCATTTCTTATGCTTGCTCACAACTATCATTTCTCATAGTTTTGGAGTTAAGTAGATATAAAAGGTAGCTGCTGGAGGGTTGCAAAACAGATCCTAAAATCTAGGTGCAGTGATCTCAGATCCAAGACTCCTCACTGACAAAGGCCACAAGCCAGAAATTAGTCTGGGGATATTGGATGAGTATGCACTAAATAGGGAGTTTATGCACAAGCCTTCTGGCATCCATTGAATATTATGGTTTGCAGTGAGTGGCACTACTGTATAGAGAGTTTTGCCTGTTTAAAGTTCAGTATTATAGTAAACTGTTTTCTTTTTATTTTAGGTCCCAGAACATGTCTTGGTGAAGTACTTGCTAAAAAAGAACTCTTTCTAATATTTTCAACATTATTCAAATGTTTTGAATTTAAACCTGCTCCAGGAGAGACCTTGCCATCAATGACTGATAATATTGAAGCTTTGGTTGTGAGACCATTGCCTTACAAATGTTGTGTCATTCCAAGATAAATATGTGTTATTTAATTCTCATTTTTAAACATTTAATTTGATTTATTGGAAGAAAATAATTTTATCCTGCTGTTGCTATTTTAGTGTTAATTAAAGTTTTTTTTTTATCAAAAACTAGTGAAATTACTTTAAAACACACAGATTAAATGTGATGACATCAACATATATTAATATTTATATGTTGCAGAACGTTACTCATTGATTTGCATTTGTAACATTCGAACAAATTCATTTATAACCAATTATATAGTGCATCAAATTGGTATTACATATTATAGCAAAAGATTGATACAACTGGTTATTTCAGTAATTTTGCATTTATTCTTATCCTAGTGTAAATTATTTATTATGTGTTAGCAAAACTTTTTTAACATCTACAAGTGAAACAGCATTATTATTTTGCTGTTAAGAAGTAGTTACATCTTAAGTACAGATGACTGCACTTCCACTATAGTTCACCAGATTCATCACACTCAGCAGTATCTAAGATGAAACTACTTATTTCATAAAATGAAAATACAATCTTTTCAGTTGCAGATGTTAAAAACGTTTTTCTAAATAAAATTACAAATACAAATGAAAGGGGGGAAAGTAATATTGTTATATGTTAGGTAAACAGAGGGTTTAAACATTTTAAAATATTGGAGTTGTTTAGAAAGCAGCTACAAGCTGACAAGAATTATTCTGGATCCTTCTAATTTAATAATCCTGACAAAATTATAAAATATTGTTTAGAATTTCCTGAAGGTTTGTGATAATGGTGTTCTAGTTGTATTTTTATATTGGACTATTTCCATCATCTAATATGTGTGTTGAATGTGTTTAGAAAAATTCAATTTTTATTTAAATATTTCAAGCACATTCACCTGTTAGTAATATCACAGCAAACAGGTTAGTATATGTGCATATACTACTAATCTGTTTGCTGTGATATTACTGTTAGTGCATATACTAACTTGTTTGCTGTGATATTACTAACAGTTGGTGCATATGCTAACTTGTTTGCTGTTTACTGTGATATTACTAGCAGTTAGTGCATATACTAAACTGTTTGCTGTGATATTATTAACAGTTGGTGCATATACTAAACTGTTTGCTGTGATATTATTAACAGTTGGTGCATATACTAACTTGTTTGCTGTTTACTGTGATATTACTAACAGTTAGTGCATATACTAAACTGTTTGCTGTGATATTATTAACAGTTGGTGCATATACTAACCTGTTTGCTGTGATATCACTAACAGTTGAATGGGTTTGGAATATTTAAATAAAAATTGAAATTTTTCTAAACACATTCAACACACATATTAGATGATGGAAATAGTCCAATATAAAAATACAATTGTTTAGAATTATTTCTTTAATTTTTGTTATGTAAAAATTTAGTGCTAACATAAATTAAGCATGCATTTTAAAGTATTATATTGTTAGTAATAAAATCCATTTGTAAAGAATGCAAAAAAAATATTTTAATATATACAAATTAGAGATTATAAAATTAGTTTATTTAAATTTTCAACAGTTTAGGTTTGCAATAAAACTAGGGCAAGATTTATTTTTAAAATTCAAAAATTTAATAGGAGCCAAGAATTTCAGATTAATAGTTGCCTACTTGTACATGACATTTATCTAATGGAGTAACTTTATATTTAAGGAAATTTGTTATAAAATAATTGCAGAAGTCATGCAATCTGTCAGTAATATTTGATTAACTATCCTGAAACCAAAACAAGTTTACTACTCTAAATTATATAAGGATCATAGATCAGATAGTTATATATATGAAAGGTAAACAAATAATAAATACCTGATGTAAAACTTTATGTAATTTGAAGTAATAAATTTAAACAGTTCGTTTTTGACTTAATGTCAGACAAATATTATTATGACATGTCTTGATTTTCGTTAATTAAGATCTGTTTCCATAGGATACTTTGCTTGGTTACATCATAGTTGACATTTATTTACAAAATGCATAAAGGAATTTTAGTAAAATAAAATCTTTTTTTGATCACATACAGAACTCTGAGATTGAAAAATGGCAGCTGACATATGTACAATTTATTAAATTTATAAATTTTAATGCAGTTTTCTTTGTTATTTTATTTTGGATAGTGTATAACTGAAGTGGTCTAAATTAACGTGATACATATCATGGCTTTACTATACTTATCAAAAAGAATCGCAGTTAAATGGCAAATTATATAATTGATTGATTGCAGTAAGAAATAAAAAACAGTGTGACACTAAACTCAAGGAATCATAACTAACTATATATATGAAAGATGCTCATTGTAGTAACACTTCAGAATACTCTGCAACTTAATGGTATTACATCATATTAAACATTGAAGTAAACTAAAAAAAAACATTAATAAGAAAATGTCCACATTTATTTTAGAATATACACAAACAAGAATATATTAAATAAAATGAAAAATAGCATATATTTTGCAATAAAAAGAATTTATTTATCCAACAATATCACTGAAGAAGACAAATACAATGTAAATAACAATGCATAAGAAATGTCATTATTTATTATTAAATTGATACTCTACACAATTTCCAAATATAAATATATATTAAATAAAATAAAAATATATTTTGCAATAAAAATGGGTAGTAGATAAAAAAAGCAAAAAGGAGATAGTCCATGCATAAAGAATACATTAAACAAAAATAAAAAAACAATTTATGCTATCAAGCGTTGGTGACCGAGTGGTCAGCACAGCCGCCTTACAAGCAATTGTCCCGGGTTCGCTTTCCGCCGATGCTCTGACACATGAAAAAAAAAACAATTTATGTACAAAATGTGAACTAAATATAAAAGCAAAAGATAATTAATCGATGCAAGAAATTATATTAAATGAAGCAAAGCTGAATGTAGTCCATGGTAATAAGCTTTTTTAAGTAAAACTACATCAAATGCAAGTGAAAAGCCAAATGCACATCATAAAAATGAAGTTGCAAAATAAAACCATTCATGACAAAAATAAAAACATAAAATTGAATTACGTTTTAGTAAGCAAAAAAGAAAAAAAAAAAAACTGAAAACTTTAAGTTGACAATGAGTTCAAATACAGAGAAGTATTTCTATTAGCATTCAAGAATGCAACAAAAAGATCTTGCTTAATATCCCCCCCCCCCTTATATTTTAATAGAAGTAATGAAAATGAAAGCAACTAATAGTGGACGTATAAAAATGGTTAAACTGTGCCCTGACAAAAAGAACATGGTAATCTAATGTGATGTGATGTGATGTATTGTAGCTACTCCTTAAAAGAAGTCAAGAATCTCTCAGCAATTATACCAAGAAAAACTTGTTAGCTACTTAATTTTACATTCCCCAGTCTATTTTTTTCCATATTCTGCTCCATCCCATTTCCACAACATAATCTTTGTCAACTCTACAGCCTTTATATCTAAATCCCCCTTATCTTTTTCCAAACCCAGCATAAAAAACAATAATCTACTTTCTGTATAATCACTTTTTTCATATTTATTTTCCCATAACTTCATTATATGTGCCCTTTCTGTTTTCAAGCATTTACATTCAATTAACAAATGCTTAATGTTAATGTTACGATGTTCATTATATAGTGCTATCTACTGTCAAAATGAAAAACTAGTAAAGCATCAGACTTACTGGAGCGGCTGCAATTTTAAACACGGATGATTACCCTAAGTGTATTTTATGACATGTACATTTTCCAATATCCCTCAAATAAATTGCTCTTCCGTTCACAATTATCTTTGATTTAGTGCGGAATTGTTTTCACTTAAAACACTCATTGTGAATTTGTTTTTGCTTTGTTTTATTTGTTGATTACTTTTTAATTTTATTTATTATATATATTTATTGCAAAATATCTGCACGATTTGACAGAGTTGAAAGAGTATCCAACTTGGTATTAGGGGATTCCATGATCAATTCTGATACTCAAAGTTTTATCTTTCAAAAGTAACCTTTATTAGTAAAAGGATTACAAAAATTTTGGGTACACTTACCCCTTGAGAATTACAAAGTGTTCAATGTGACAAACAAGGTAAAACAATTATTGATTATAAACCACTATTATTATAAACTACTATATGGAGAGTGTTGTTTTGTTTTGAATTATTGATTATATAAAGTAAATATGCTTGATAACAATTATGTCCATTAAAGAGTTGCTATAATGTTGATATTAATGTGTATCTAAACATGGATCTACATGGCCCAGCTACAGAGAAGCCATCCATCACCCAATGATCCCACCCCTGGGGCCCCAAAGTGAAGACTCAAATGCTTCAGCTGAATAGGTGGACAAGTCCAGCATTGCGCCAACCACCACAATAGGCAGCGAGGTCCAAGGCTCAAGTTCATTGAATAATAAATTCTCGACCTGCAGCCGAGCCATGTCAAGACCATTCCAGATGCCCCTGTTTCCCAATCAACAGTCCAAATGTCCAGGGACCGCATTCGGTCTACCTGCCCAGAATTGGAAAGCCAATTAAGAAAAATACATAGCAAGCACAGATCTGCACTGCCTAAAACCAACCTATCAAGGGGGCACAGCAGCCAACCAGAGCAGGAATGGTGCTGAGACTTTGACCAGGTACCCTTCCAGCACAGCAGGTTTTCCAGGTAGCGGCAATAATTGCCAACAGCCTGCACCAAAGAACCAGCCTCCTAACGACCGCCACCACCCCCGAGGAAGAAAAGAGAAGTGCAGACCCATGCCCGGATAATTATTGCAGCAAATCCTCCATCAAAGTTACAAAATTTGGAGGTGGCCCAAATCAGACCAACCACCTTACAAACTCTCTAATTTTAAAGTTAACCAAAGAAAAAAATGATTAACTCAAATCAACACTGCCATAATAAACAAGCCATCAGGGGGTTGAAACAGCCTCCAAAGTCAGCTTCATTGTTGTTAACTCTTGATACATGTCATATATTCTAAATACTAGTTCAACTCATCCGACTGCAAGGTTCTCCAGGGATTATGATCTAGCTTATATATTTCCATTTGGTTATTCCAATTATGAACAGTGATTAGCATTGTAGGATTCTTGCTTATTTTTTGGTTGTACAATAGAGCTGAATGGCAGCAATCTGATATAGTAACTAGTTTCTGTAACCATGTTGTGGACTTGGTTGTAGTAGGATCCCAACTGGGACTCTTATATTGATCCTATTTGAATTCTGCTTATGTTAATTGAAATCTAGGTCTTGATTAGTAGTCAAGGTTTCAATTGTATAGTGTAAAAGTTTGTAATCTTTGGATTATCCTAATCATTGTTGGATTAAAAGAGTTGAGTGAATTGCAGCTTCAATATCTTTGTTTGGGTCTATACCATCATTTGAACTTGTTTTTATCTTTAAATCATTGTTTTTTGGCTCAGGAAACACTTCGTTCTAATTCTGTGTCAATTTGAAAGTTTTCTATTCTTTTTGTGGTGCCCCAATCGCACTGGAAGTGGCCCAGTAACTTTGATCTAATCATCAGAAAAAATTAATTCTTGTGCAGCGAGATGGCTTAAATTATAATCTATAATGTTTGATTCTAAAATTGAGATCGAATTCATATTTACAATAATTTCCCCCTCCTGCACTGTTCTATCGCATTCAGCCACGATGATATCGTAACTTTTTTCTTATGAACGAATTAACGCTGGGATTTCTTTTTTTTTTTTTTAATTTCCACAGGTTTATGATATACTTTTGTGTCTAGTTTGTTTCTTGGTTTATTTCCTGTTTTTCCTGATTTGTTTGCAGCCGTAGAATCTTGCTATATCTGATGCTATTGTGAAATTCTTGAGGCTATCTTTATTAAGCTTTTTTTTTTTTTTCAATGTTTTCAATAAAATTTGACCCGCCAACTATATCTCAATTAATCCTATCATTAAGCTTAGTATTTCTAGTAACTTTTATTTATTTATTTGGTTTCGTTTTAAAATCTTTTTCCTTAGTTTTATTCTTGTTCAAATGATTCTAAGATTTCCTTGTACTGGCTTTTGCCTTTTTTAATGGCAGCCATCTGTATAGAACGATACGATTGATAATTTCAAATACTTTAGAGTGAAAATTGATTTCAAATTTCTTGTAAAGGTGATGAAATGATAAAACAAGTACTCACCTACAGCTTGGCAAACTTTTTCCCCCATAAACTCAAACTTGAAAGCATAATGAGTCTCATTCTTTTGATGCCAGTGAACAGTCAACTGCTCCAGCTGGCAACAGGAAGTGCTCAAACATCTTATGAATTCCTGAACAATAAAGCCATATGTGATTTTATGGCCATTTTATTTTTTATCTTTTAGTTTTTCTTTCAGTCATTGTTGAATACATTTCAACTCCATAAAGTAGGGTAGAGCTTACATATAATGAATGCCATATTAAAACTACCTGATCTAAATGACGCCGGACTAGAAGTTATATTAAACTTGTCTTCCAATACATGTTCAAATCCCAATGAAACTTCCAAAGTTACATGATCAATTTACAATATCTGGACCAACTGATGAGTGCTGGTTTAGCACGAAATACGTATATTGGTAATTATTTATCTTTTCAACATGTGTGTGATCAGGTGGGTCAGCAATATGAAATGACTTGGAGAGTTGAGGGTTGTGTGAAAGTCTGAGTTCGAATCCCTTATATATTATATATATATCTGTATGTGCAGATGTAAGCCTGTACAGTGTATTAATTTAAATATTTATTAAAATATTTTAAAAATTATTATAAACCAATCATTGAACAATCCACTTTTTTACAGAAATCTATTGAATTAAAGATTTTGGTTATAAATATTCTTAATTTCCTTCCCAATTGATGAGTGCCGGTTCAGCACAGAATGTATGTTGGGAGCTGTCACTCTTTTATCATGTCTTCGTCCATATGTTTTAAAATGTGAGTTAAAATGATGGTTATTAAAGACATCTATAAAATATATTACACGTGGTAAAAGAGAAATGAAGTTGAATTGCTCCATGAGTGTGTTTAATTAATAACAAATATATTAATCTTTAACTGAGATTTAAAATATCTGGACTAGAGATAATCACTGGTTTAATAAATGATTAGTGGTAATCATTAATGTATTTATGTAGAATGGATGAAGTCAAACTTGAAGATAAGTGTAAGTTTGACATTTGCAAATCAAGATATAATAATTTACTATGGATAAATATATATATATATTGTAGAATATATGGTTCTTATTTTAAATGAAATAAAGTGTAATAATTTGTTTTTAGAACTTAAAACTGAAATTAAATTGTTTAATATATATAGATCGCTGATGGACAACTTTAAACTTTTAAAATAAAATTTTGAAGTATTTTTTTGTAAAAGTAAAGTTAAGTTGTTTTTAAAATAGAAATAATGTTGTTTCTATAGTCTTAGAAAATGAATGTTGTCTTATTAATTAAATGTTGTTCAAAGCAACTACCTGTGAGGCGTAAATAATTAAATGGTCGATAAATACATTAATGACCAATCCAAACACAATGACAGCCGGACATAACTGAAACCGTGGATTAGTGACGTCTTGCTCGTTGAATCTCAAGTCTAATGATAAGAGACTAATAATTAGCCAATTTTTATAATTGTTTCTTAGAGCTGATTATGTAGTCGTTTACTAGCTATATTGCAGATTTTCCGAGTGGAAGTCTGCAATAAATTAATTTCCGGACAACCAGCTGAGGCCTCTGGATGAAGCTCCTGACCAAATGCATGGCAAGTCGCAGTTTCATTTCAAAGGACAAATCTCGAAAGTGATCCTAAGATGGACTTCTCAATCTATTAAATCCGTAAAGTATAAACTATTGTGTCTATCTAATAAGAACTTTCCTAAAATTGCAAGTAATTAATAACTGAAAATAACTCTTATCTGACTTAAAGAATGCAAATTCAATTTTGCTATTTTTTATGTAGATGTTTAGCAATCATTTCCAGTTCTTTTTTTTGTGTGTGTATTATGTTCTAACTAAAATGTATTAAATTTAAGTTGTTTATAGACGCTTGCATGGATTCGCTTATGGTTAATTATATTTTGGTTTTCATATTTTATCAAAATATATAGACATTCGATAAATAATGATACCTTACGGTGAGTATCTAAAATGTATTTATTCGGATGTCTTTTAAGTTATTGGTGACAATGAAGTATCTTATGGTGAATACTATTGGGTTATTATAAGTTTCCTCTGCGATTGTCGGCATCAATAATTTTGTATTTTGATCATTTATGTTTATTTTGAAATGTTTTTGACCATGGAATCTATGTAGCGATCTATACCCAAATTTTAAAGAAATCTGTGCGATCTATTTAAATAGTAATTTAAATTTTTTTTTTTAAAAAAAAAAAATATTAATGTTAAAATCTAAAAATAAATTTAATCTTCAATTTTAAATGTGTGTTAATAAAAATCTATTTGTGTGTTAATTACTGGCAGTGGCTTCTTTTATTTTATTGTTCTAAATATTTAATATATGCTTTGAGAATAGAAGTCTATTGAAACTTATAAATGTTTTAAAATCTCTGCTATTCCACTGAGCTAGTGACATGGGCTAACGACCGGAATCAAAATTTAAAAAAAAAAAAATTATTATTTTTTTTTTGACTTACGTATCTGCCTACTTTATAAATTTTTCTAGGTTCAAATGCCTAGATGGCGCCCTGTAGTGCAGTTTACGTAAGTCTCCTTCCCCGATCGTTAAAATATATATATAAGAGAATAGGACCTGCACCAACTGATGATAGCTGGTTTAGAATGAAGTGCATACTAGGAATTATTGGTATTTTATGGTGTCTTTAGATATGTTTAAGAATGTGTAAAAATCTGTCTGTAATATTAGCTGATATTTTAAAGCTTAGTTCTTCAACTTCAACGATCCTTGTTTGAAATAAGAGATTCGGTGTAGAAAATTTTAATTAAAATATTGATTTCCTTTTTTTAACTGTCTAACAGAAAAAAAAAGTAAAAGATTAATTAAATTTTAGCTGAAGATTTAGTTTTAATTTTATATTTCTATAAATGTTATTTTAAATCATATTTGTCTACTTCTACATAATATAAATAAAAATGGGTATAATAATTTTGGCATTATATTTGTATATTAAGATTTTGTTTCGTTATTTTATAAAAATTATAATAATATTACGATTATCGAATGGTTTATTGTTTGGGAATTCTTAAGATGTTTAAAAATTGAAAGTGATGGTGCTGGAATCATAATCCGGGAACTTTGAGCTCCAGATTGGGTCATTGCACTACTGTATGCATACATAAAACATATATTTCCTGAAGGTGTGTGATAAAGATATTTAAGTTGTATTTATATATAATGGACTATTTTCATCATCTAATATTAAGTATTGACTGTCTTTAGAGATTTAACTTTATTTAAATATTCCCAATACATTTAATTGTTAGTATTAGCACACAGGTTAATATATGCACAATGTTTCAATGGTATTATTCGCCTCTCTTCTTCAGGTGTTAGAAGCCTGACCAGTAATAATACTAGTATAGGAATCGAAATTGAACCTGGACCCTTAGATTTTGAATATTGAATTTTAAAATGAGACTCTAACCAAGGATGGCTTAGGTGGTTAGAGCGTTACCTTAAAATTCAATATTCAAGAATCTAAGAATCCAGGTTTGATTCCCATGTTAGTACTGTCATTGGTCAGGCCAGAAACATCTGAAGAAGAGAATAATACTTCTCAAAACCTTATGCGTATACTAACCTGTGTGCTATTACTAACAATTGAAAATAATTAGAAAATTTGAGTAAATGTTACATTTTTCAATAGATATTCCATACTTAATATTAGATGATGGAAATAGGGCAATACATAAATATAACATATATGTATGCCAAAGTAACATTAAATGGATATGTGTATATATACATGCAAACATGACATCTCTCTCTATTTGTTGTAGTTATTGTAAGAGGACTTTATTGAACTAAAAAGCACGTGTTTGCTTAATATTATATGGAAGATTTAATAGGTGAACAGTTCTTTGTATAATGACTTCATTTAAAGTAATCCTCTGTTTATACATTTTAAAAGTAAGTTAAGCATTTTATCAATATTGGGCAATGGTAGAATGACATACTCTGAAGCATAAAACCTTATATCTATTCTTGATATGGTATTTTCGTTTGATCTGACTTCGTATTCACTCCAAATAAAGAAAGCCTTAGAATATTTTTCTTTGTCCTCTAATCTTACATACATTTCTGATTAATGCACACATTTTCTAATAATCTTTCTTCTTTTTTTAGCTTTCATACAAAATCATGAAATTTACTCTTATCATAAGACGTTTCAAATTTAATCAGAGGTATCAACATGGGCATGGAGATTCAGGTGTTTGATGCCCTAGCTCACCTGCTGAGTGAAGGCTATTCCCCAAATGCAGGCATAATGAAGCACAATAGATTGGTGCTTTCCAGTGATACGTATGGGAAGATGAGGTGTGGACTGACAGAAACAAAAAAGATAATTAATTCTAATATTGTATATGATTCTAGAGTGGTTTAATATTAGTCTGTACATATGTGGAATTCAGAAGGTTTTTGTAAGAAATATATTGGGCATAATAATGCTGATTTATCAAGGATATAATCGTTGTGATAAAAATAAGTATAAAACGATGTATAAGAAATTAATCTTGATTAATATTAGCCTCACATGAATTGCTTTGTTGGAATCCCAGTGCATTTTGAGATAAACATTCATCAAGAACCACTGACATTTATATCACTTTCAAAGCAATTTTATTATACGCCAGAAAGTGTGATAAAATTCTTCAATTCTATATAGTTTAGAGATTAGAAACTTAACATAAGTGGTAATAATCGTTCTCTAGTTAAAGACATCATCGCCGTAAATGACCTTATCACTATATAGATGGATCTCAGGTTGGTACACGGATTAGGAAAGAGGCTGTGTATGTGCGTGCAAAAGTGGAAGAGAACGTGTTGAGGAAAATTATTCGCAAATAAAATGTTTTATCTTTGCTTGAAAGATAATTCCTATACTAGTAAAAATAACTTTTATGAGCAAGCCCAGAGGATGATGCGCAGAATAAAAAAAGCAAGATAATTAATTATTTTCTTAGCATTGTCATTGATAGATACTGTTATGATTTGTTTTTGTTTACTTATTCTGTTTTTTTTTTAAATTATTTATTCAATTTGTACCTTGGTGACGTATTTCGTTACTTATCTAGCCTAATTTAAAACTCTAATATTGGATGACCTTGAATATGGAAGTTGGTTGGAGAAAATGTGTGTGCATTGCACGGGTATCTCGATAAGAATGTCACTTAATGCAAGAAAATTATGTTATTGTTTGCTCATTAAGTATTTAACTTCAAGTTGCATTTCAGTATTTTAAATCATCTCTTTAAAAACATAGAAACATTCGCCATATTATTAAATGCTGTGTGTGGAACTTTTTTGAAGCTAATAAATAAACCGTGTATTTAAAAGAATGGTTATTTTAGTCTAAAAACTGACTATCATTTTTATTTATAGTTGAACATAATATTTATAAATATCGACAATATATTTAGAAAGTAGTCTTTAAAGAATAGTCATATTAATCTGGTTGAAAAAGCTGATTGTATTATTCATATGCATGTTAATTAAGTCAAGTCAGATAAACAGTTATAGCCTATAGTGTGTGTATATATATATATGAATATTTCAAATTGAAAAAAATAACAATAAAAGAAAAATAAAGGAAGCTATGCTAATATACAAATATAAACATGACTTAATTAACAGGCAAGCAGCAAACGTTAAGATCACGGAATTGTGGGAAAGTTAGCATTTCCAAGCTTTAGTTGACAAAGATTACTGGGATAATTGAAAGTGTTCCTAAGTGGATAAATATTTTAATTATTTAGTTACTGTATTTACAAATATTCAGTTATATTTACTGAGGCTGTAACCTCAAGAATATGCATGTAAAATGTGATAGTAGGGACATTTATAGGTCTTAACCACAAGCTTTCTTGGTTAAGACCTGTAGAGGTCCCTACTATCACATTTTTACATGCATATTCTTGAGGTTAGTAAATATTACTTATGTAATCAATGTGTAATCAATGTGCGTTTAAGTAAATTTATAAATATTCAGTTATATAATTACATATATTGCTTTAAAAATACAGACATCGAATAATAATATTATTACACACACAGACATATATATATATATATAACTATAACCATTAAATGTCTGTAGTTTTAAATCATATAATAATAATTCAAACCAATTTATTTAATACAGTATTCAAAATTAATTGGCTTGAATTATATATATATATATATTAATGTATTGCTACTTAAAATGGCAGAATATGCCAAAACTGGTTATAGCAAAGGATATTAATCTTCAATTTTATATAAGAATTTTTAAAACTTTTGTAGTTTTATTCCAGTTGTTTATATATATATATATATATATATATTCATATATAATTAAACTATATATATATATATATATATATATGGATTAATTTATATGAATACATATCCCTCATTAATTCTTTGTATAAACATTTATTGTAAAGTAATCAACATCAAAGTGTTTTCAGTCACTAAAATTTGATGCTTCCAACATGTTTTTATTAAAAAGATATATTTTATTCCAAATTTTATTCTTATGTCATATATATATATATATATATATATATATATATATATATATATATATATATATATATATATAATCAAAATTACCATAAATTCATAACTCAAACAGACTAGCCAAGGAATTAAACTCTAAAACACTACCAATGGTTTCACTGTTACAAACAAACTTCTCAAGTGTAAAGAACTACAAAATAACATATTTAAATTAAACACTACCCAGAATTACACTTACTTCTCACACACGCTTAATATCAAAAGAACTTTTAAATAAGTTAATTGCTTTCATAAATTTTTAATAATAAGGATTCTTTAATTCTTTTTATTTATTTCTCTCAAAGAAAACAACATTAGCTTCATCAAAATTAATAATATGGCCTATAACTTTTTATGGCTATATAAAGCAGAACTAAATATTCTTTCATCTAAGCTGAAACTATTCTGACCTATATATACCTTCTTACAAAAACATGGAATAATATCACAAATCCAGAAATGGTCTTTCTATGATGTAGGTCAGAGTAGTTTCAGTGTAAATGAATAAATAAAGATACATAAAAGTTGGATTAGAAATAAATATTTTAGTTCTGCTTTATATATCCAGAAAATTATACAGGCCACCATATTAATTTTGATGAAGATAAGGTTGTCTTCTTTGAAAGAAATGAAATAAAATTAATTAAAGAATCTTTATTATTGTAAATTATGATTCTGAAGCAAATAACTTATTTAAGTTATTTTAACATGAAGGGTGTATGGGAAGTGGAAATGTGGGTAATGTTTCATTTAAATATGTTATTTTGTAATTCTTTACATGTGAGAAGTCTGCTTGTAGCAGTGAAACCATTGGTAGCATTTTAGAGTTTATTTTTTTGGATAGTCTGGTTGACTTGTGAATTTTGATTATTTATTGACTAGTTTAGCTTTATGCTTTTAATTATATATATATATATATATATATATATATATATATATATATATATATATATATATATATATATATATATATATATATATATATATATATATATATTCCAAACAATGGTAAACAATTTATAATATAATATAAATAAAAACTCATAAAGAAATATTTTCGATTATATTCATGATCATTATCAACTCAACTTTCAAAATGAAATAATCTATTACCAACCGGAAACACCATGTCATATTTTCGATTATATTCATAATCATTATCAACTCAACTTTCAAAATGGAATCATCTATTACCAACCAGAAACACATGTCGACATGTGTTTCCTGTTGGTAATAGATGATTTCATTTTGAAAGTTGAGTTGATAATGATTATGAATATAATCGAAAATATTTCTTTATGAGTTTTTATTTATATTATATTATAAATTGTTTACCAATATTAGCGGACATTTATTTTGTTTTAATATATATATAAACAAAAAAGACTTATAAATCCAATAAATAATATTATATTTCAACCAGAGGACTGGTGTTCATCAGAAAGAAAAAAAATACACAGTAAAATGGCCATTTTATTGTGTATTTTTTTCTTTCTGATGAAAACCAGTCCTCTGGTTGAAATATAATATTATTTATTGGATTTATAAGTCTTTTTTTGTTTTTATATGTATTTCCTTTGGTTAGTTTGTTATATATATATATATATATATATATAACTACAACCATTAAATGTCTGTATTTTTAAATATATTATTTAATTTTGAATACTGTGTTAAATATATTTGTTTGAATTATTATATATATATATATACCCAAGATGTGACCCTTACCTCCCTCTAGTACCATTTACACCCCCTTTGGCCTAATCTGAATCCAAGACTCTATATAATAACATCTACTAAACACTACATTAATAAAAATGAAACACTATAATTGAGTAACCATTACTTGGTATATACATTTATTTAAATTTCAATTTAATCATACAATAAATACTTATTTGAATTAAACTATAAAACACATACATGATAACTAACCTTTATTAAAATTATCTCATTAATCGTCATGTAAATAGATATACTACAACAATCCAGAGAAATATGATGATTATAGAGTAAACACAAGCAAGGGGGGGGGGATTATTTTAAAGGAAAGAAACAACAAATAAAAATTTTATTACCATATTATCTATATATAATACACACTAGAAATAACATAAAGAATGGATCTAAATCAAAATCACAAACTTAATATTCAAAGTCATCTAAAATTACCTTAATAGAATATCCTCGTTTTAATAATAGAAAAATAAAGAAAACTAGCTTTTCCGAATTCACATAAAAATTTCTCATTGGCTGAACAACTTGATAAATTTAAGCAGAGAATATGAACTTGCAATTCGAATATTGAGATGAAATAGATAGAAATACGTATTTGAATGTTTAAGAAAGTAATAAAAAGCATAAGTTAAAATTAGCAGAGAAATTTGAAAGTGAAATCTTCAAAATTAAATTTGAATTCACAAAATGTTTCTAATCATTGAACGATAGATCGAACTAACTTTGATTTAGATCTAATAGTAAAAATATAACTGTTATTTCATCCAAGATATTTTACTAGAATTATATATACATAGCAATATGTACAACCATACATTGCTAATTCAAAATCACATTGGGAAAAGAAAGTGGTCGCTCATGAAACTATAATTGTCACAACTGAGATGAATTTGATATCTGAATTAGAAAACATAAAATTTACTATTAATAAATGGATCAAACAACTTTACACTCCAAAACAGAAGTTCCAAGGATGAAAAGTCCAAGTGACTCAATGAAGAGTACACTCACATTTTACCATCTATACCTGAAATGGATTAATGAAGATTATTAAAATGATTCACTAGGACATTTTTCCTTATGAACTTTAAAACTATATTTAGGTTGACATCATGAATTTTATTTAGTTACATATTTTATATCAATATTTATGTTTATATTTTTCTTTTATTATGAATACAAAAGGGAGGAGGGATAAGTGTTAATACGTAACATAATGGATAAATATTATTGCCATTATTGTAAGTAAAATAAAATGTTATGACAAGAACTTGCTTGTTTACGAATCCAATCATCAAGGGAAACGTAAGATTTTACCTAATACATATTTGTTCCCAACATTTACATCATTATATATATATATATATATAATGTAACGGGCACATACGCCGTTACATTATTTTTTTATTAGTAGTAAACATGAAAAAAATAAAAGTTCACCAATAAAAACTTCTTTTTTAAGAATTAAAAATTGAAAATTAAAAAAAAAATCATCTTACACTCGTATATATATAAAATCGCACAGATAAAAAAAATTATTAAAATAAAACTTTATTAAAAATAGAAAAACTAAATCTTTCAAGAAAAAGATTTAGAGATAAAAATATATCTTTAAGTTTGGAAAACACTTTAATTAATCAGAAAATGGAAATGATTGTTTTAATTAGTTAAATGTAAACTAGCCCTTGGGCATTTAAAATGTATAAGAAAAGGTCAGATAGGAGAGAAAAACAATGGAATCAGACCTCAGTGAAAAGACCATCACATCACCCGTGATGTAATGTCCACTGGATCTGAAAGGCTACTATAAAAAGTGAGTGAAGGAAATTTAAGGAAAGGAGATATGACTATATGTGTTAGTGCGGAGTTGAAGGAGAAGGGATTGAAAAGATGCACTCTTCAATCCCTTCAGTTTTGTTTAAAAAAAATGACATCGTTTTTCCTATATTGAGGACCACAGGACATCGGGGGAATTAACGCTGGCATCCAAATGGCAAGCAACTGCAAGAAATTAGAAACTACGGACTTGTTAAAACCATAAGAACTTTATGAACTCTAAGCTTTAAATCTATTTCTAAAACTCCAGTATACTAAACAATAAGAACTTTAATTTTAAAACTTGTTCCATATTTAAAATAATTGAAATAGAATCCTATCTGACCAACTTAATTTATTAATAAGTAATTTTAATTTGATGTATTTCTTTTGTAAAATCATTTCCATTTATTTATTTTTTGTTCTTTTAAGTTTTTATTATGATTTCTGTTTTTCATTAAATTAAATTATATAAATGTTAAACTTAAGACAGGCATGAATGGCTATATAGATTTGTAAAGTTATATTAGGGGAGGGTAATCTTAGGTTATTTGTTTCATAGTTAAGTTAGGTCAATGGATTAGATATATTGGTGTAATTAGTAGATGTAGTATGAGATTCCCTATGGGCAGAATCGCTTTATACTCTGCACACTTCCTTTTTGCCTTGGAATGGGATTGTAAGTCGTCAAAAAGGACCGCAGACCCTTCCTATGGAGTTTTTTTTTTATTGCTCTTCTTCTCATATAGATGTAGTATTCCTATCTGGATGAGAGGCAATTTATTTTTTAGCCTATAATTGTGCTGTCGTATTCATATTACATTGAACACATTGATATATCAGATGGATTGACGTTGGTTTAACTGCAAACTTTTGGCCTAAGGTTAAATAAGGGATATTTTTTTTTTTCAAATGCAATCTATGTAGTCTATTCATACTCGATACTCTAAATAAAAATGCATTCAATTTAAGTTGGGTATAGATGCTTGCATGGATTCATTATCGGTTAATTATGTTTTTGGTTTTCATATTTGATCAAAATATAGAGACATTCGGTAAATAATGATACCTTACAGTGAGTTTCTAAAATGTATTTATTCAGATGTCTTTTAATTTATTGGTGTCAATGCGGCATCTTATGATGAATGCCATTGGGTTTCTTATAAATTTCCCTCTGCAGTTCCACCAATGATTTTATATTTTTATCATTTACGTTTATTTTGAAATGTTTTTAACTGTGTAATCTATGTAACTGATCTATACTCAACATTATAAAATAAACTTTTATAAACCTATTTGTGCAAACTTATAAAAATTAAAATGTAAATTAAAATCTAAAATCAAAGTTAAAAATGTAACTTAAATTTTAAAATGTTAACATACTAAAATAATAACGCTAAATTTTATATATATATTTAATTAAATAAATGTTTGTGTGTGATTTCTGGCAGTGGTTTTCTTTAATTTGAAAATGTTTTCAGATAAGAATTATTTTATTATCTCTGCTGTTCCACTGAGCTAGTGACAATGGGCTAATGACCAGAATCAACCAATATAATTTTTTTTAACTTACATCTCTGCCTACTATATAAATTTTCTAGGTTCAAATGCCTAGTGGTGCCCTGTAGTGCAGATTACGTTAAGTCTCTTATTTCTGGATTGTTATAATATATATATATATATATTGTACCGGGTTCGATCCGCAAGAGATCTTACTTACACTGCAATATGTTTTGGCTGGTTACAATTTCTTTATAATACATTTATAATCTTATTTAATTATAAATATTATGTGAACAAACTGGTACATTCGAGCAAAGTGGAAAATATTATTGATAGCTTCAACTATCAACAATACCCATGATCAGATCGTGGCCCACCTTGGCTGCTAGATTCAAACCCCTACTACCCAAACACTTTATTTGTTTCAGAGTAAACCCTGGGCACCAGCTAGTCTAGACTAACATGTTCGAACAATAGGCTCATAATCCAGTGCTCGAAACAATCCCTTAACTATCTTAGTCTTTTTTTTAAATTCAATAACAAAATTATACAAACTTAGTGATGAAAAGAATTGATAAAAAGAGTTGGTAAAAAGAATTGACCGACAAAATAAGGCTTAAGTTTAAAGATAATTTATTAACATTAATTATACTAAAGATAAATACTTTTATAAAATTTTTTTAACTAACATAATATTGGTATTTTTTAATCATGCACACACCTAACTCACACACTGATATATATATATATTGAAGCAGTCGGATCTGAGTTCGATCCTAGCTTCATGTTATTTACCCTAATACTAACTTTAAATTTCCGATGCAATGGGGCTTTATACGTTCAATCCACGCTAATTTCCATAATGAATAACTTGTTTCAAATACGTAGTAAAATTAATTAGTTTAGTTTAAATTGGATCAATTCTCTAAATAAATTCATGATAAAATGTTCATGAATTTACATATATTAAATTGCCTGGATTGTGCGTATATATGTTTGTAAATATTAAATATATATAATTGTTCGAAAGTTTCATTGCGTCGGGAATACTTGTTTTTTTTACTTTTAAATAATTTGTAAAGTTTTGCGATTAAAAGCTACATTCCTTCCAAAGGCTTTCAAATTCTCAAAAACAACAATAAAGTTTTATTAATAAAAAAAAAGATAAGAATTCAATTTTTAATTAAAATCATTTCAGACTTTAAGAATTCATTTTCTAATTAGGAAAAGAATTCAAAAATTAGTTTGAAAGCCTTATCGAAGGAATGTTTCTGAAAACAACTAATTATAAAAAAAAAACAGATTGATAATAAAAATGAGCGCTAGCCGGAGGCATCAGTGAACAGTAGATATATAGCCCTGAAAAGAAAGAAAGACAGAGGAGTTTTGGTTGTAGAGTAGTGCAGTGAACTCTGTGTGTATAAAAATTGTATTTCATCATGATAGAGGGCTAGAACATCAGGGATCTGGCTACGGTTCCTAAAGTCCCGAGGAATCTTCACTGGAGCTGCTGAACCGTTTTCCGGATCGATCATTCTGCTAAAATAATGAAAGCAGATCGCTACTAAAATACTACTCCAGTAGTTAACCAATGATGCCTACGTTTCAACAACTTGGAGGAGTAACTTAAGGACAAGCACGGAATGGTAATATGAACGTTAAACTTTCTGGCCAGTTCGAACTTTATTTTATACTCCTTCTTTTTAAGAGCTCTTTTATTCTTTAATGTAAATCTTTGTAACACCTTTTAGTTATAAAATGCTACTGTAAATCTATAGTGTAATTCTTTAGATCTCTAGTCTTTAAACTTTTTCTTGTCTTACCTGGGTTCGTTTAATATATATATGTTAGTGTGCTTTATTAATGTCGTATTTAAAAATTATATGCAATAATCTTTGACTCGATGAGCCTTGATTCCATTTGCCTCACAAATAATATAACATTAATTTCAAATAGTAATTCTCCCATTAGAGCATATATTTATATATATATATATATATATATATATATATATATATATATATATATATATATATAAAGCATTAAACATATTTGTTATTTAGAACACACAAATTAATACTTCATTTTTATGTGGTATAGAGTTCTTATAATTCGACTCTTGGAGGCTTTACAAAATTTATGAATGTGATGGCTACTTTAGAATGAATATAAGAAAAATGTTTACCTAGGATTTTGAACATGGATGCATCTTGCTGTTTGCTGCTTTTGCTGAAATATTTCTAGTTAGATTTGTAGTTTCACGTGGAGATTTGATTCTTATTAGTTGGTATTATTCCCGGAGATAATTAGATATTGATGGAGATTCTTCAAGCTGTTATGCAGACATCATTTTCATGGGTAGATCTTGTTGTTTTACCGGACTTAAGGATAGAGACCACTGCATATTTCCTGTGGTTTTAATACTGCATTCTTGATTGATTCATAATAAACTGAACAGTTTTCTGAACTCAACTGTTATTTCTCTGTTATCATTTAACCTGACTAAAATGTCCAATAAAAACTTTGGCTATTTATACATGACATGTATTTTCATTTTGATATCCTCCAGCAATATCTGTTGTCTAAATTCCTTTGATAATCCTTAAATATGTGTTTTTGAAGATCTTTTAATTAGTAGTCATGCAAACGTGTTGTTTCTATACTTTTAATTTGTAGCCACCATTGAACTTGTTGTTTGATATTTTGGATTTTCATTTATTTTTATAACATTTATTACGCATCCATTATTTACCATCGCACATATATATTTTACTAACAAACTTATATTAATCATTTATGCACATATATAATTCATATAGACTGAATACTAGTTTTAAGATTACATTTTCTCTAGCTTAAATAAAAAGAGATTTATATTTTAAACTTGAAAATCAACTTTCAATTAATAATAATAAACTCTTTACTTCTTTTTATAAAACCTTTAGTTTAACTTTTCTAACCAAGACCCCCTCCCCTCTTTTAATTAATTAATTGTAACTTTTATTTCAAAAACTAAGAATAGAAAACTATTCGACTTTTAATCTTATTTTTACGAAAACAAACTGCAATAAACTCTTAAACTTTTACTTATCATTTCTTTTTTAATGAAAGATTTTTGTTTTACTAATTTTTTAAATAAAATTATTATGTACCAACTACGATCTTGGTACAATATATATATATATATTGTAATGGTATGAAAAGTAGAGCTGCTTTAACCCAATCTAGAGATGCAGGTTGAGAGGGTTTGAACCTCACCTACTCCTCCAGATTGCGATTAAGCGACTTACTCTCCATAACCACATTAGAATTTCTTCTCAATATATGCCCGGTGGTCAGGGAGAGATAAGACTCAAAGGAGAAATTTACAAATGTGAATGTATTAAAATAAAGCAGATTTATTGTTCACAAAAGAATTAAAGTTTATTATATACACAAAGAAAAATACAAGATCACTATCTAATGAGGTGGTCATTGACTTCTTGGTCTACCTGCAAGCATCAATGGACTGACAATAAGTGCATATAGGCAGTAAACATTGGTTTAGTTCACAAAATTGTATTATATTTACTTGGTATGGATGAATGGTTTTTGGGAAGAGGGAGAAAGTAAAAGGGACCATTCAGAGGTGGCAGAGAAAGAAATAAAAAGAAAAAAAACAACAAATTACTCGTTAAATAGATGTTCTTGGAACTATAACAAAACATAGCCTGTAACTTAAATTTGAAACCCCCCATTCACCAGTTTCTGTGTAGTGCTTTGAGCATAGAAAATAGTCAGGCTTAATAAAACAAAAGTATTAACTAAATGTATTACTCAGAGATATGGTGTCTTACTCCCTTTTCTTGGCAAGCAGTTCTCCAGATATATTTCTCTCTATGAGAAGTGTATAACAAACAGAGGCTGGATAGCGCTCCGGCCCTAAAACATAGTAGGGTGGGAAGGAGCTTATTCGCAGAGCAGGATCCCAGTTCAAAAATGGAGCATAATGCTTATGTATAATGATTCTGGAATTATCCGGCGATGTCCATGAGATGAGCCCGCCAATATGGAGATTGAAATAAGACACAATTTATAAATGATATTTTTCGACTCCCCAAGTAATACATGAAAGACTAAGATGGAATAATAATCTGTTTTAAAAAAAAATCAAGCCTGAAATTAAATACTAATATCTAAATTCTTATGCCACAAAGCTTTCACAAAAACTGAGGAAATAACTTAGATTAAAAGAAATTCCCTTACATTATCGATCTTTATATAATCGTTTAAATATATATATATGTTTAATAGTGGCTTAATAAAAAATGATACAAGAACTCTATTTAACCAACTCTACCCACCTCTGTTAATTTAAACTTCTTTAGTGTTTCTAGATTATATAAACACACTCTCTCCCACTTAAACATACATGTTATTTTTCAATCATTTCACCGCCAATTATATGACTATATATAGGCGCATGTGCTATTCTAATTCGAATTGAAGAAGCAAAATGTGAAACAAAAAACAAACAAACTATAAGTTGAGTTTAGTTTCAATTATTTTGCCTTTTCTTTAAGTAAACTGAAATAAGAACAATCTACTGATTTTCTTTACAACAAAATAAAACAAAAACATTAATCTAACCCAGAATGACTCTTGCACTTCTGCCGAGGTAAAATACCTTGTATATAAAAAAAAGAGAGAATATTTTATTATTATTCTTTTTAATAAAACATTAAAAACTAATTAAATCACACACACACACACATATATATATATATATATAAGAACTAAATATGCATATACATTTTTGTTGATGATAATATTTTTAAATAAACCAAACACTAATATAAAATTTATATTACCGGTAATTTTTTGAAAGGCGTACATCTTTAGCTAGATAGTCTTATGGAGATTCCAGTGCACTACACAAGTAATGGCTTATTTTGATTTTAGTCCTTCATTATAAATGATCTTGTGCTATTTTTCAGTCCTAGCAATTGAACTGACCCAGGCAAAAGCCACCAGAAACTAAACTGTTCTCTCTCTATCTACCCAAGTTGTTGGCCATCTTGCATTCCAATCTCCATTGTTCTCTATCTTAATTTTAATTACAGTGTTTTTAAATCAATTATTTTTTTTTATCTAACTAATCTTTTTCTCTAATGAGTTCTAGAAATTTTTATTTCTTTATCTAAAATAAAGATGATGAAATGAAACGATCCAAATGTATTAAATAATTAAAAAATGATTCAATATATAAATATTTAGCTTAATAAACGAAAAGCATTGTAGCTTAAATTAAATTATGAGAAGAATACCTGAGTAGTGGCTATTAAACAAAAAGGTCAGACTGAGTTATCAATCATATTAAGGGTCATTGGATTAAATGAAACTTATAGATTTCTCAAAATATAACAATATCAATAATTATAAACAAAATATTAATAACAACTATTATAACTCAGGTATATGGAAATCACGTGAGGTGAGTACACTCAATAAAATATTTGCTCAGGTATACAGACAGTAGATTTTATCCACTTTCATTTCTTGGTTTGATGTTAAGTGCATATCCAAACAAATACCAAGTGAATATGGTCTAGCAGGGCACCACTAGATTATCTGAATCTAGACACAGTTATATCTAATAACCTTTTCACATGTACCGGGTTTGAATCCCTTTTGGTACCTTATTTCTTACAAAATGTATGATTTTGATTTTAGACCCATAACACTGTATGCACTAATATTTAAGTAAACATAAAACATCTTTAAACTAAAGTGGAATTCATTAGACACAAATCATTTCTCAGATCTTAGCATAACGAATGTGTTTCAATATTTTTTTATAAGTTTTACTAGCTCAGATTATTATTAATTTAGGATGGCAATTCACCCCTCCTTGCATGAAATAGATGATGGGATGGTGGTTATAATAATACTAAGAAATCACTAAATACTATGAAATCAATATTTATTTATGGCCTTTAAACATTTAAACAGCAACGTGATGATGACGATGATGATAATGATAATGACAAAGGTTTCAACCACAGCTTTAGAACTAAGCCTAAATGTAAACCTAAATTTTTATAACGAAATTCATAATTATTGTTAATCTTAGCATATTCAATCATATCTTAAACAACTAATATTCAACCATTGATGATGAATGATCACACTTAATAAAGACTACTCTTAATGAAATATATATGCCTCGTTTAATAACATAAACTAATATTTATTACTGCATTTCTAACATATACATAAAAATTTCTATATTTACATGAAAATTTATATTAACAATAACAACAATAATCATAATCGACTGTTTTAAAATCATAACATTAAATTTTAAATTCTTCCCCCTTTCCCGTAAATGTATTTCAAAAGTATATTGTATTAAATTGGTAACCGATTTGTTAAAATGTTCCATCCACAAGAAAAGTATTTCATATAAAAAAAAAAAATTCACTCATTGGCACACATACCTTATAAATCTAATATGTAAGTAGAATGACAAAAATAAATGTTTTGGAAAGAGCAAGTTTTAGAAACAAGTTTTAATTATTTTCTCCCCCTCTCTTCTACCTCTGAAATGCTATACTTTAACTTGAAACAAAATAATCTAATATTTTAATACTACTTATTACTTCACATTCACTTGCAATTATACACATATAAAAATACCATTATGTATGTGCGTGTTTTATCCCATAATAACAAAATATTATTTACAACCAAAATAATAATACAAAAAATTATTTTACACAATAATATTTCATAACTGTAAATTAATAAACAAATAATTTTGATACATTCAAGATCATTTATGGAGCTCAAGGCTATTATTAGTAAGAAATTATTGTTTTTAATCGATCTGAATTGTCTTTAAAAGTTCTTTAAATAAACTATACCACTTTATTGCTAAACGTTTATTAAGACTATGCTATCATAAAGAAAATATATCAAAAAATTTTTTTATACTACCAGTTTTTTGTAACGACTTCTAATGAGTCAAATTTATCTTGTTTAATGTCTATCTTTGCCAGCAATAATTTCCGTGTTTCTTTGGAACAATCTCTTTCTTAAAGTGTCTAATTATTTGATGATGATGATCTTATTGAGGTTATTTGCTTTAGTGGACAATTTGGAAATCTTTATATTAATTTTTCTTCTCTTCCTGTCAAGCATGATTCTTTTAGTGGATGAAATACAGCAGTTGTTTTCACATTTATAAATTTCCTGGGTTTTAAACTCAGTTGCTGGAACAATTAATTGGACTTGATGATTAATATTTATCAGTAGATTAATTCATCTTTCTGATCTTCGAATGCAGGTGAATGTTTTCTTCTTTCTATTTAAAAACATCTTATTTCTCTGGTCAGTTGAAAGGTGCAGAATATTATTATTGGACTTGATGATTAATATTTATGAGTAGATTAATTCATCTTTCTGATCTTCGAATGCAGGTGAATGTTTTCTTCTTTCTATTTAAAAACATCTTATTTCTCTGGTCAGTTGAAAGGTGCAGAATATTATTTTCAGACAAGACATCTTTTCTTTCCTATATGATCTGCAGCTCCACAATGGTCAGGTCTTGATGGGACACATATATAATTTTTCTACCCATCATTTCTTATATGTTCAACATTCAAAACTTCATAAAAAATGATTTAAAAAAAATTATCTAGCAGAACTAAAATGTTTGTCTGTTTTAATTTCAATAATTTTTAAAAAGTCTCTCTCACAATATATTATAATAACAATAATCTAATAGCTCAACTGATTTTCCAGACTGCTTTTATATCTGATTTTTGAGTCAACTCACCCAATTAGAGTGATACTGTGAATTGCTATTTTTGACCAACCCAAAAAAATCACACACCTGGTTTTCAGACACTTCTGTCTTATATCTGTAATATCTAAAATTGGAGTTTCTTTCCTTTAATCTTAAGATAAGACAATTTCAAAATTAGAGTTTCCACCCAGCTTAAGCTCCCAAAGTGACAAACAATTATTTACAAAAACAAAATTGCTACAAAAATAGATATCTGATTCAACAGATTTCCTCTCTTAACATAACATTGTAAAAAAAAATAATTTGATAGATTTAACCCTTCTTTTTCTTTCAATATTTAATAAATGTAAATTTCTGTATGTAATGTACACACATACTTTATCATTCAAATCATTCATAAACTGACATTAAATAATATAATTGCTAGCTTAGTAATTATAACCCTAATATTTAAAATTAAATCTGTAACTTTTAAATCCCAATTACAATTATAGAAAAGCAAAAATAGAAGTATAGAATAAGACATTAGAATTGATCAAGCATAGGTTAGTTTTAAAGAAAGTTAAAATGTTTAATATCTGAAATTTAATGATGGCTAACATAAATAGCTTTTATAACACACACTGCCTATACATATGCGTTATAGCTTTGCTTTTTAAAGAAAAATTAAAAATTGAATAGTTTAAATGTGTGTATTACCTTTCTATCAACACACAAACAATTAAAGTATATAACTGTGGCCCCACTCTCTTTCTGTCTTAAGCTTTTAAAACCTGATCTTGTAGGGTTTAAACTTGGATGCCCTACAGCTTCCTTTTTTTATATAAAAAATGTTATGATGATTTTTGTTCATTTTCTCTCGTGCACATTACTATAAATTTAGCTAATGACTAAATTGTAATGGCACAACATTCCCCCCCCCCTCATCAGCACTTTTGCTTTAACTATATCTAATAAAAAAAAATCATAACTAATAAAATACACTAATAATAATATATATAAAAAAATTTCTAACTACTGGTAAATATCATACTTTTTCATTAGAAAACTTAAAGTAATTTATTTGGAGATCTTTGCCAGGCTACTCTGCTGAAGTATAAGGGATCAAACTCCTAGAATTATAGGTTCCTTTATTCCCATCAAGAGCAGCAAACATAAAGGCATTCTCTCCTATTTTCTTGGTAATTTGGAATGGCTTTTTCTTTTCAAACCATATTGTGGTCTGCATAAAAATGCACCTGTACATCCAGTCTCTTTTTAATATTTTTATTTTTCATCTTGACTGGGTATTTATAAAACATATCCGGATGATTTATTTTATATAACCTCCTATTACAGACTCCATTTAGAAATATGGACTCTTGGTACCATACATTATATGCCTTGACGTTTTTCAGAGAGATTGACTCTCTATACCATACATATTTTATTTTTAAACTTTCCAGAAAGATTGACTCCCTGTACCATATATAAGGCACTTTGAAGTTTTCCAGAGAGATTGACTTTCTATACCAGATATCATTCACATTTAAATTTTTCAGAGAGATAGATTCTTTGTACCATATATAATGGACATTTAAACTTTTCAGAGAGATTGACTCTCTGTACCAGATATAATCTGCTTTTAACTCTTTCAGAGCATCTAAATTTTTCAGAGAGATTGATTCTCTGTCTGATACACACTGGACATTTACAATTTTCAGAGAGATTGCCTCTCTGTAGCAGATATAATTTACTTTTAACTTTTAAGTTAAATTTTTCAGAGAGATTGATTCTCTGTACGATACACACTGGACATTTACATTTTTCAAAGAGATAGATTCTCTATACCATATATAAGGTATCTCCAATCTATTTAAGAAGACAGATTTTTGAAACCACACATGCTGGTTTGTTACTAGATTGAGAACTACAGACTGTTGAAACTTTCGCTCTCTTTTTAAAATATCTGGTTTCATCTCCCCCATTGCCTCTCTTAACTTTATCACCTTATCTGATGCATGAAGTTTTCCTCCAACTCTCTTTTCCTTCTTTTCACTTCATGATCTATCCCCATCTGCTCTCTGGTCATCACCTCATGTACTCTAAGAAATTGGGTTTTATGGTTACTATCGGCCTTCCCACTTATTGTGATCTACTCTCCTCTATCAGTATATTAGCTGATTTACCTATTTCTTCCTCTAATCTCTCACTCCTTTCTCTATTATCAGTAGTCTGACAATATAGCTTATCTTTTAACACTAGTGAGCTTTGACTACCTTCTATTATACTCTCTATGGATTGACATATCCTTTGTCCTAGACTTTCTATACCTTGCTTACTATCTTCTCTTAGATCTTTTCTTAAACTTATTATACTTTCCTTACTATCTTCTCTTAGTTCTTCTCTTAAACTTTTTATACTGTGCTTACTATCTTCTCTTAAACTTTTTATACTGTGTTTATTATCTTCTCTCATACTTCTAAGCATCTGCATTACCATGTCCATGTCTGATGGTGCCATCTTTGCTATCTGAGTCTGACCAGCTTCTGGCTCTTCATCTACTTTCACACTTGAGGTCTTATTATTGCTACTAACTTTAGAGGCATCTTCCTCTACTTCCTCTCTTCCTTTTTGTTTTTAAGGAAAACCTCATCATCTTCTTCAGTATAAAAACTATCACTGATCTCTGGGATTGGGACACCTTCCTCTTCCATAACCTCTTCCATACTATTATTTAGTTCACTCACACTTTTCAAAACTATATATATCCCCTCTGTGCTTTCCCTGACCATCAAAAAACTACACATCCTTTCCTTGTCTGACCCCTATCTCTTTGACTAACTGACTGATTTGCTTTTCACCTTATCATGCATTACAAATATAAAAAAAATTCAATGTCCTTATTTGATGAACCACACAACAATAATCTATATAGTGCATGTCTGTCTGCAATAGCCCAAATTATACATTCATCCATTCTCCTAGAAATCTGACAGATGTTGACAGTCCACAGAAAGACTAGCAGTTCACAATCTTGAGATAAATAAAAGAATTCAGTCACAGCACTATAATCACGCAATGCATCACGAGCACTCAGAAGATCATCCCAATTCGATCACTATTAACTACCACAACCCTTGATTGAATGATGCAAACTCTGTTGCAATAAAAGAAGTATTAAGTCTTAGGGGCTAAAATGGATAAACTATGCCTTGCTCTCTCTCTTGGAGTCTTATGTGGCTAGTATCAAAGAATGCCCTGCTTATTAAGGACTACAGAAAACTAAGCCTTGCTCTCTGTCTTGGAGACTTATAGGCTGATATCATGGCAGGACTGCTGTTAACTGCTTCATGATAAAATAAAGAAAACTTATAAATTGGGTTGAAGCAGTGACTGGGTTTGATCATTCATGAGATACATGAATACATAGCATTCTCAAGGCAATGACAAAACTCTCCACTCATCATCAAAATTGCAATCTAACCAACCAAATTCCAACAATCAAATATCCAATCCAACCTCCAAAATCATAGACTTTTTACAAAATGAACTCCCCAAACACACATGAGACTACTATTCCATAATTCATCACTATTACTATGCCTGTCCTATCTGGCACTAAATTATTCTAATGTTTCAAAAAAAATTCTATTATTTATTTCACCTTTGTTTTAAGTTGTGATATTCATCTATTTTCAAAATTGATAAAAAAAAACAAGCTGTTTTATGGTTGTACCCATTTTATCATCATCAATGAAAAATTAAATCATATTAAACATCATCATATATAAATGTAAAATAAGACTGTATGGCCAAGACAATTTTGTAAGACAAAAAAAAAATTTTTTACTGAAAAAAAAAAATTTTACTAAAAAATTTCTCTATTTTTAACCACACATCTCCCATCATTCTATAGACTCCCTTTTGTCTCAGGTATATGGTAATATATCATAGCCCCAGTTGGGCATCCATTGCAACTAATTAAAGTAACTCAACAGAAATATTATTAAAGAGAAATTCAATTGTATATTAAAATATCATTGGATTTGTCAAAAATCCAAATATTATTATTAAAGTTTCAAATATTCAAATATTATATGCATGGTAACTTAATAAAGATGATGAAACGATCCAAATGTATTAAATAATTAAGAAACGATTCAATATATAAATATTTAGCTTAATAAATGAAAAGCATTGTAGCTTAAATTAAATTATGAGAAGAATACCTTAGTGGCTATTAAACAAAAAGGTCAGACTGAGTTATCAATCATATTAAGGGTCATTAGATTAAATGAAACATATAGATTTCTCAAAATATAACAATATCAATAATTATAAACAAGTTATTAATAACAACTATTATAACTCAGGTATATGGAAATCACGTGAGGTGAGTACACTCAATAAAATATTTGCTCAGGTATACAGACAGTAGATTTTATCCACTTTCATTTCTTGGTTTGATGTTAAGTGCATATCCAAACAAATACCAAGTGAATATGGTCTAGCAGGGCACCACTAGATTATCTGAATCTAGACACAGTTATATCTAATAACCTTTTCACATGTACCGGGTTTGAATCCCTTTTGGTACCTTATTTCTTACAAAATGTATGATTTTGATTTTAGACCCATAGCACTGTATGCACTAATATTTAAGTAAACATAAAACATCTTTAAACTAAAGTGGAATTCATTAGACACAAATCATTTCTCAGATCTTAGCATAACGAATATGTTTCAATATTTTTTTATAAGTTTTACTAACTCAGATTACTATTAATTTAGGATGGCAATTCACTCATCCTTGCATGAAATAGATGATGGGATGGTGGTTATAATAATACTAAGAAATCACTAAATACTATGAAATCAATATTTATTTATGGCCTTTAAACATTCAAACAGCAACATGATGATGATGATGATGATAATGATAATGACAATGGTTTCAACCACAGCTTTAGGACTAAGCCTAAACATAAACCTAATTTTTATAATGAAATTCATAAATTATTGTTAGTCTTAGCATATTCAATCATATCTTAAACAACTAATATTCAACCATTGATGATGAATGATCACACTTGATAAAGACTACTCTTAATGAAATATATACGCCTCATTTAATAACATAAACTAATATTTATTACTGCATTTCTAACATATACATAAAAATTTCTATATTTACATGAAAATTTATATTAACAATAACAACAATAATCATAATCGACTGTTTTAAAATCATAACATTAAATTTTAAATTCTTCCCCCTTTCCCGTAAATGTATTTCAAAAGTATATTGTATTAAATTAGTAACCGATTTGTTAAAATGTTCCATCCACAAGAAAAGTATTTCATATAAAAAAAAATATTCACTCATTGGCACACATACCTTATAAATCTAACATATAAGTAGAATGACAAAAGTAAATGTTAGTAAAATTAGAAAGAGCAAGTTTTAGAAACAAGTTTTAATTATTTTCTCCCCCTCTCTTCTACCTCTGAAATGCTATACTTTAACTTAAAACAAAATAATCTAATATTTTAATACTACTTATTACTTCACATTCACTTGCAATTATACACATATAAAAATACCATTATGTATGTGCATGTTTTATCCCATAATAACAAAATATTATTTAAAACCAAAATAATAATACAAAAAATTATTTTACACAATAATATTTCATAACTGTAAATTAATAAACAAATAATTTTGATACATTCAAGATCATTTATGGAGCTCAAGGCTATTATTAGTAAGAAATTATTGTTTTTAATCGATCTGAATTGTCTTTAAAAGTTCTTTAAATAAACTATACCACTTTATTGCTAAAAGTTTATTAAGACTCTGCTATCATAAAGAAAATATATCAAAATTTTTTTTTATACTACCAGTTCTTTGTAGCAACTTCTAATGAGTCAAATTTCTCTTATTTAATGTCTATCTTTGGCAGCAAGAATTTCCGTGTTTCTTTGGAACAATCTCTTTCTTAAAGTATCTAATTATTTGATGATGATGATCCTATTGAGGTTATTTGCTTTAGTGGACAATTTGGAAATCTTTATATTAATTTTTCTTCTCTTCCTGTCAAGCATGATCTCTTAGTGGATGAAATACAGCAATTGTTTTCACGTTTATAAATTTCCTGGGTTTTAAACTCAGTTGCTGGAACAATTAATTGGACTTGATGATTAATATTTATCAGTAGATTAATTCATCTTTCTGATCTTCAAATGCAGGTGAATGTTTTCTTCTTTCTATTTAAAAACATCTTATTTCTCTGGTCAGTTGAAAGGTGTAGAATATTATTTTCAGACAAAACATCTTTTCTTTCCTATATAATCTGCAGCTCCACAATGGTCAGGTCTTGATGGGACACATATATAATTTTTCTACCCTGTCATTTCTTATATTTTCAACATTTAAAACTTCATAAAAAAACGATTTAAAAAAAAATTATCTAGCAGAACTAAAATGTTTGTCTGCTTTAGTTTCAATAATTTTTAAAAAGTCTCTCTCACAATATATTATAATAACAATAATCTAATAGCTCAACTGATTTTCCAGACTGCTTTTATATCTGATTTTTGAGTCAACTCACCCAATTAGAGTGATAGTGTGAATTCCTGGTTTTCAGACACTTTTGTCTTAAAAAAATAGACTTAATCCTTTTTCCTTTTTCAAGTATATCTGTAATATCTAAAATTGGAGTTTCTTTCCTTTAATCTTAAGATAAGACAATTTCAAAATTAGAGTTCCCACCCAGCTTAAGCTCCCAAAGTGACAAACAATTATTTACAAAAACAAAATTGCTACAAAAATAGATATCTGATTCAACAGATTTTCCCTTAACACAAAATTGTAAAAAAAAATAATTTGACAGATTTAACCCTTCTTTTTCTTTCAATATTTAATAAATGTAAATTTCTGTATGTAATGTACACACATACTTTATCATTCAAATCATTCATAAACTGACATTAAATAATATAATTGCTAGCTTAGTAATTATAACCCTAATATTTAAAATTAAATCTGTAACTTTTAAATCCCAATTACAATTATAGAAAAGCAAAATAGAAGTATAGAATAAGACATTAGAATTGATCAAGCATAGGTTAGTTTTAAAGAAAGTTAAAATGTTTAATATCTGAAATTTAATGATGGCTAACATAAATAGCTTTTATAACACACACTGCCTATACATATGCGTTATAGCTTTGCTTTTTAAAAAAAAATTAAAAATTGAATAGTTTAAATGTGTGTATTACCTTTCTATCAACACACAAACAATTAAAGTATATAACTGTGGCCCCACTCTCTTTCTGTCTTAAGCTTTTAAAACCTGATCTTGTAGGGTTTAAACTTGGATGCCCTACAGCTTCCTTTTTTATATAAAAAATGTGATGATGATTTTTGTTCATTTTCTCTCGTGCACATTACTATAAATTTAGCTAATGACATAAATTGTAATGGCACAATATATATATATATTCCAAAGTGTATATATGTATAACTTCAATATATATATATATATATATATATATGAAGTTATACATAACAACATATATATATACAAATATATATATATATATATATATATATATATTGTTTGTTCATAATATGTTGTTTTCAGTATACTTGACTAATTCTTTCTATTATAAATGGTCTTTCCTGTCTTTATTATAATTATTTTATATAATAGGGGGATCCCACATCATCTATATGACGGATATGAATTTAATCTATCAAGTTAATGAAAATAAAACAGATTATAATTCCAATATAATGATGCAGCAAGGAAGAATGATTTAAACAATCATAAATATGAAATAAATTTCATTATGTTAATATAAACATCAAATAGTTATAAAAGATTAACCATAGATGTTAAATTAAATATTTTATATGTTGTTATAAATTTTGTTATTAAAATGTTACTTATTATAAATATATTTGTTAAATATATATAACTGTTTAAACTAAATTTACTTTCGGTGTATCTTTCTATATTCAATTAGTCATATTTACACATATTGTCATGTATTCACACCTATCCTTATACACTTCCACACATTCACGCATATCCACATTTTAAGTGATATAATATGTCTTGAATTAGATGACTATGCAGATTCTCCTTGAGTTTGATACCTGGGAAAATAGAAAGGTGGTAAGGATGAGGTGAGTGTAGATATATTTTAATATTTATGTAATTATTAACCTCATCTCCCTGGAATGAAGTTAAAGTGTATGTGGGTATATAGACACAAGGATCCAATATAAACCCATTTATTGTGATGCCCCAGTTAACGTATTGTCTTACCAGATAAAATATTGTTCCATTACAATATATATATATATGAAAAACAAAAAAAACTAGTTAAAAACTTGCTAACGCTTGTATTTATGTCAATAGATGGCGTTCTACCAAAAACACCATCAAGTAAGTAAAGATTCACGCTTGCAAGCTGAATAGAAACTGTTTCATAAATGCTCAGAGTTTGTGTTTAGATCTAGTTTCTTATTCTTGTCTTTCACTGACGATAGCAAATAGCTTGAAATCATGATCTGAAAGTGGAATTAAAGTTAGAGATAGTGAATGCTTGCTCTGACATTTATGTAAAAAAACTTATGCTTGACGGTGTTTTTGGTAGAACACCATCTTGGGTGCAATTCGACAATTATAATTGCAGTTTGTAATGTTACAATTGACTATTTATTAGTCTGCATTCAGAACAGGTTATATTTACTTGTTTAAGGAGGTTTATTTAACTTTTTGTAACAATAATTTCAATTTCTGTTGTCAAATTGCAATCTTTAGTGTTTATATAAATATATGGGACCATTAACAGAGGTGATATTCCACTTGTATTGCTAAAAAGAAGTTGCCTTGACAATAGTTTGAAATTCTTGATTATTATCTATATTAGGATTGTCTAGGTGTTGACGTGCTTCTAGGGACAATCCTAATATAACCACAAGAAAACAGTCAACACATGGGTAATTCTAAGATATATATATATATAAACATGTAGATTATATATATATATGTGCCCTGAAGATGTCATATATATATATATATATATATATATATAATGACATCTTCAGGTAAACAGAGTTTTACATTAAAATGTGTTTATGGGTTGTGGATCAATCTTTATTATTTAACAAATGCACTATATTTAATACAGTAGTAGATTTTCTAAGTAGAAAGATTCATGGATCGTAACTCTGCTTTTTTTTTTGATGCTCAAACTTTCATTTTAGCAATAAATTATTATGCATTTATTGGCATTTTAGTTGAACTTGTAAGTTCCTACCTATAAATATACTACTGTTTATATATTCAATAAACATGCAAATACTAATGTTTTATTTTTGAGATTATAAGTAGAAATGAGTATCCAATCTATAGCCACTACATTTGTTATTTAAACATTGGTTTATAATAGACTTCAAAACTACTTTTAAGTTAGAGGTTAATCACTTTTAAAATTAAAAAAAAAGCCTTTGCTATCATATGGAGGACTATTGAAAAAGAAGTTACCTAACTCTAGGTTAATGGAAGTCATTTTTATCTAAATCAACATTTTTTAGTAATGCACAAAATGATTTGACTATATCAGGGTGCCATATTGAATTTAAAAAAAAGTGAATTGAGTTACAGTTTTCACAATAACTTCAGTTTTAATAACGTTAGAGGAAAATGCTATATATTGACAGAAAATAGAAGAATGAAAAAAAACCAATAAGGCTAAGACAAATAATTATTACTATTAAAAAAGAAAAAAAATTCAATATCCCAAATAATTATTGCTTTATTGTTTGTTCATAATTTCTAATTTATCATTAAGTTTAAATTACATCTTCAGTGACAAGTTCTTTGTATTCCTCACAAAATTCTCATTCAAACCCTATATAATACTTCTTACCTGAGATAATACAAAGCTTCAGAATCTACAAATATAATCACATAACAATTCTTCATTTTTATCTTGTTACCTAAAAGTTAATAAATCTCAAGGCATCTATAAGAAAAAGATTCATCCAAATAAAAGATACAAAATTAATCATTTCCAGAAAGTAGATATGCATTTGTCATCATAGAAATTGGCTTGATATCTATCCAAAACTAGAAATGGAAGGCTACTGTCTGTATCAATGATAAAATAAGTTTCGCTTCATTTGGTATTTTTTGTGTATAATAGTGATGCTATCTTGTTATATTTATTGTCTGACAGAAATATAATTTATTTGCACATTGCTCATTTACTAGCTGTAGATTTGAAAATAATGCAAAGCAAGATGTGGCAAAACTACTGACTTCCCAGTATGAATACCAAGGCACAGGCAAGTATCAGGATTTGATTCTTTGTCTGTATACAATTCCATGTGGTATACATAACTATTGTGGCTATCACCACACACACCGCTTGAAATCTCTCTTTATTGGTTTTAAGAGTTTATATTTTCAGATGGTATTATGCCAAGTAAATTTTGTGATTGCTTTAACAACTGCAATTTTTCTGTACATCTGATAATCAGTCTTAAAATTTACATTGCATTGCTCTATAATACCTTAATTTTATATATAAAAATCATTATTTGTTATACAAACACAGACCTGCAAGTTCAAACACATTAATACAAATGTAAACATAATGAATTATTAAACCTTTTGAGAATCATTATGTCTATAAAATAAGGTTTCCTCAAACTTGGATCAGAGCCCCAAAATTACAGTGTACATAAACCACTACATTATATTTAATACAAGTATGATTTATATATTACACACACTAAAACAAATGCAAACACAATAATAAATTATAATTTATCAAGTAATAAAGAAAATTAAAATAATACTGTGCAAATAATAGAAAAATTTTAAATGCTATGCGAATAACAAAAAAAAATTAAAATTGAATACTTACTATATTACGTTTTTATTGGGATGAAGGCCTTGAACCATTGAGACATCTTTAATTCATTTTATTACAGAGTTTTGCCGATATAAAAATTGTGTCTTTGTCTTCTTCGTGCAATCGAGTGAACTGTGCAGAAAAGAAAAAAAAATGAAATGAACCTATTAATAAAAAAATCCAAATTTTGCCCGATTTTAACGTGCGATGGGCCACTTTAAAAAGGAACTCAAATAACAGAGAATTGTGGGTTTTTAAAAGTTTTCCGCAATTTTTAATAGGAAAAATTTCAACAAATCGGTTGCGCTAGCGGCTATAATGCTACCTGCCACAGAAACTTAATAGAGATTTGATTTATGTAACTCGTATACTGTAGGTAAATTAATTAAGAGAGAACCTGTTAAAAAAGTCACTTCCTACTTTGGTTAAAAGCTCAGTTAAAATAATAATTATTTCCCCGTTCCTTTCCATTGTTAGCACTTTGGACTTTATTACTACTCCAAGCTTTACAATTTACTGGTAAATATTTAAGCTTTAAAATTTGTTTCAAATTTAAAAATAGGGGAAAGAATTCTCAGCCTTTTAATTATTTTTATATCTACGTTTTGAAAGGATGTTATTTTCCAATGTGTTATTTTTTTATATATTTTAAGATCGAAATTAAGAAATACGCTCTTGCTGCCTACTTAGGAAAATATGTACCAATATAACTAATAATTTTGTTCACACATAAATGATCTTAATATACAATGTGGTTTCAAGATTATGAATGGATAATTTTTGGGTGTATAATTGTAATAACATTTTTATTTCTTTTCAATTGGCGCAAAAAGAAAAATATTCCGCCCGGTCCACCTGGTAGAGTTTTAATTGGGAATACATTTTTACTTAAACCGAAGGCTTTCGAAGTAATAAATGATTTGGCGAAAAAATACGGACCAATATATCAGTTTTTCTTTCTTGGTCAACCCATTATAGTACTCAGTGATTATGAAGTGATTAAAGAAGCATTTGTACGGCAAGCAGATATTTTTTCAGGACGACCGAAAAGTCACGTATGGGAAACCTACTGTAGCGGTTCAGGTAAAAATATAGAGAAATATATTTTATAGCATAAGATTTATTTTGCGACTGAATAAAAGAAATCCTTATAATTTGTTACATTTATGTTGATTTATAAATTTTGATTACTATATTAGTGTAATTAAAATAATTAGTAGCCTAGGAAAGATATTATGGTGGGGGTTGGGATTTTTTTATTGAATTAAAGAAATAGCGAAATATTAAGGATTTTAAAAATTATAACCCAACTGAAAAGTGGTGCTGGGAAGGCTGTTTATTTTTCTACATTGATATTAAAAAAAATAATAATTTTGATTTTTAGAATCGGGTGAACTATGATTTATATTTTAAAAAATAATAACCCTGAAATGATAAATATACCTTTAGGAAAAAAAATAGTTAACTGAGTGGATGAATGACATAGAGATTTATTAAAGTTTTAAGATTGAAAGAGAGAAAGACAAAGAAAGAAAGAGAGGGGGGGGGGAGACAGAGAAAGAGAGATTGAGAAAGGGATAGAAAGAGAGAGAGAGAGAGAAAGAGGAATAATTACTTCAAATGAGTAATAGACAAGCGCATAATTATTGATATTATATATATATATTAAATAAAATATCATTTTTGGGTAACTATTTTTATATAAACACGATTACTTTTATTTATATAGTTTTTTTTTTTCTCATGTGTCATAACATCAGCGGGGAAGCGAACCCGCTAACCCGGGACAACTGTTTGTAAAGCATCTGTCACTAACCTCTCTACCACCAAATACTTTATATAGTTTCAAATGATTTTTTTAAAAAAAAACAACAACATTACATCAGAAATTAAGTCGTTTCTTTTTTCTGTATTTAAATTCTTGTAAATTAACATCATTTAACTTTCATTGTTTCTTGCTGATAATATTTGTACTTTGAAAATATTTCTGTAAGTTTGTAAATAACTGTTGCTCGATAGTAAAGAATTTCTGAATATCCTATTTAATTTTTTTTTCAGAAAACCAACATCTGCTTTTAACATGGTTAATTAAGCCGCATGCTCAGGGCTTTAACATCAGTACATATTTAATAGCAAAGTAATTTAATATTATGGCAAAACAATACTTCTAAACTCAAATTAGTATGCTAAATATTACAACAGGTGTTTTAGCTTCAATACATATTTATTAGTAAGATTATAACATTCCACCAATCATCATCATCATTAACCATTATCAATCCACTGCCGGATGAAGGTCTCTCCAAGTTTAATTCATCTTATCCAATCTTTAGCTTCTCTTTTTCACATCACCCCTGCACACTTTCTTATTTTATCTATTCATCTCACATGTGGTCTCTTTCTGGGTCTTTTACAATCTCTTGGAATCCAGTTTAAGATTTCAATTGTTCATCTATTATCATCTCTTCTAGAAAAATGTCCAGCCCAACTCCACTTCAGTCTTTTAATTTTTTCAATGAGGTCAGTAACACCTGTTTGTTCTCTTATCCATATATTGCGTTTTCGATCTCTTCTTGTTACTCCCAACATGCATCTCTCCATACTTCTTTGAATGTTCTGAAGACTCTGTATTGCTCTTCTATTAAGTGTCCAAGTCTCAGATCCATAAATAAGAACTGGTAAAATACCTTTATTAAAAACCTTCCTTTTCAAACACATAGGCATATTTCTTTTTAGTATCAAGTTATTTGTACCAAAAGTGCTCCAACCAAGTTTAATTCTATGATTAATTTCATCCATTATGTTTCTATCTGTATTAACAATCTGACCAAGGTATTTGTAATTGTTAACTTCTAGTAACTCATCATAATCAATCTTTATTTTCATATTTTGACAAAATCCATTGTGCATTATTTTAGTCTTTTTACTATTTATCTTTAATCCTAACTTCTTACTTTCAACTAATAATTCTTGCAACATTTCCCGAAGCTCTAAAAAATTGTTTTGAAAAGTAAAATCTAGACAATTTAAAAAATCTCCATTTTCTTTTACTTTCTTAGTTTCCTTTCCATTTTAATTCACAAAATACTTCTTGCATATCTGCTGCAAAGTTTTGAAGATATGGAATCAACAAGCCATCTGAATTTTACGAGTATTATTAGGTAATTTAATTGTAGCTGTTTCATTTTTTAAATATTCTTTAGAATGTGGCAATATCATGGATCTAGAGTTTGATGATCCAATACTTTAATCACTGACAAATGCTTATAGAATTCAAATGTATTATCATAAAGTCCAAATACAGAATATAATGGCATTGGTTTTTTCTATAACTTCTTTCAATATTTGGATATGATCGACCACTTTTAAATTCTGCTTGTTCTCTTGGTTGGTTAAAATCCACGGTTCACTGCAGATGAGTTGTAATTATCTTGGTAAAATTTTGAAAGAATTGATAAAAGAATGATAGATGCCTAATTTCTAATAACTTACACATCACCTTTTTAAAACAGTAATATTAATATTACATTCATCCAATCATCTGGTACATATTTATTATTCAGATCTGTGGTATATAACTTTGCCAACAAGTTTTCTATTTCTTCACCTACTTCTTTTAAGATATCAACTTTAATTCCATCATTACCTGGAGTTTTTCCCTTTTTCATAGATTTAATTTTATGTCTCTCTTCTACATTTAAAATAGTGGCAATTCAGAGAATCTAGTACTGTAATTGTATAAAGTACTGCTCCTGTTGTTATCGTTATACAATCATTTTTTTATTATTAATGGTTCCATCCTTTTTTTTTATTGCAGACATAAATTCCCTACCACTACCAAGATGCTGTTTTTCACTGTTGAAACTTTTATCACTTTTTATAACTTTCTTTACTAATTTATAATTATTTTTTATATCGTTATCAATTCTTTTTAATGCTATTTTACAAAATTCTAGGCATCATTTTTATATTTTTTAGTATTCTTTTGTTTTTTGTCTTGTATCAGTAACAATTGTACTGGTCAACTGCTGCTTTTTTGTAATAGTTATCTTTGTAGCAATTTTTAAAAGTGTATCGATTATCTTCCTAATGATTTGATTTAAAGTTGAAACATGTTCAAAATCTCTTAATATTTGAAAAGGATTTTCAAGTTCTAATATAAATTCATTGAATGTTTCTGAAGATTAGAAATGTAAGCTGTGAATACAGTTTTCTTAATTTTTATTTCTCTAGTTTTGTATTAAGATGTATTTTACATCTCTCTAATCAATGATCACTTCCTGTGTTGAATTTATTAAGAACATTACAATCTTGAAATACATATTTTCTGTTAATCAAAATATAATACAATTCTGCTATACTTTCATTTGGATGCTTTCATATCCATTTCCATTTAGCATTTTTCTCATAATAAGAATTCATAATAATAAAGTTTTTATTTTTCTGCAAACTCCACAAGTCCATGTGTTCTTTCATTTCTATTATCACAATCAGATTTAGCTACAGCAGTTGCCTCTTTCATTTATTTACCAATTCTAGCATTAAGACAATTTAAAAATGTTGTTTGCTCTGATCAAAAGTATTTTGCACAAACATATAAAAATCCCTTACTTCATCACAATGAGAATTTGTTGGGGTAAAAACCTGAATTATCTACATTTGGTATGTAACCATAAAGTTGAATAACCACTTTTTCACTATGACTGATACACAGTCAATATCCACAATGTTGTTCTTCCACTTTTTATTTATAATGAAATCCTACTCCATTTGTACTTCCATGTTTGTTTTTTGTACCACAGTATATATACACTTTTTAGATCAATTATCTCTTTACCTTTTATTCTAACTTTGCAAAGTCTAATAATGTCCCATTTATTATTGGTCAGTTTCTCCTTCAATTCTTGCAATTTTACTTCACTTGAATGTAATCTGCAGTTATAAGTCCCTAAATAAAAAGTCGTCATCAACTGACAGCTTGTGTTCGAAATAGGGAATTCTTAGCATCCACATTTTTGGTCATAATGGCTGCAATGACTGCTTACTTTTTGAATATATGGGTCATAATTTAGTTTTGAAAGTCATAATTATAAATATTGAAAAAAAATGTTTACTAACACATACATTTATTATGTATTCAGGAAATGTCGACTGATATTTTAATTAAAACTTATCAGGCAATTGAGAACAAAAACCATGGGTTTCATGATTGGCCGCCAATCAACATGCTGGATAGTGTTTTAATAAATAAAATAAACAAATAAATTCGGTAAAATAAAAAAAAAATTAAGAATGTTTACATAAGATAAGAAAACACTTAAATTTAGGCCCAAGTATATTTATATCTATATACATGTATACAGTCAAAAGTCATATTGAGAAATTGATAGTCAAGTTTGCATATTCAGAAATTTTTATGAACGTATCAATTTAATCTCTGTGTAGCATTCTTTTAATCTTTTTTTTATATTAATCTTAGACGTTTTCATTATTTATATCCATCTTTGGAGTCCTCGAATACTTTTTTTTTATGTATCAAAGTGTCGGGCAGAAAGTGAACCCCGGGACAATTGCTTATAAGGCGGCTGTGCTAACCACTTGGCCACCAATACTTTTAACACTATGCTGGTTTAATTTAGCAAGCTAGGTAAGCTTTGAGAAATAGAAACACATTTTATTTAGAGATGGGAAGTAGTCTATATTTTACATCATCTTCAAACTACTTACTGTGAAACATGATATGGTATCAATTTATTGTTGTGAAAGTACATGATGGAAACAGTGAATAGCACACTTCTGGAAGCACTTAGAATTTAACCTTGAAAATTATCATTATGAACAATATTTTTATCATAATTAAGAATTGCTTTAATATTAAAAATAATTTCTAGTTTACATGATCTTTTTAAGTCTAATACATCTTTGTTACCATTGTTTGTTATACCTAAAGCTATTTTTTTATTCTTTTCTTCTATAGCGTTAATCTAACTCTGGTTTTGTTTTACATAACAATTACACTCAGTTGCATACCCTCTCTAAGAGTTTAAAGAAGGAATAAATCAATGAATTAATTATACTATTGGTCTTAATTTCTTTATTAAGTCTTTATGATGCCTGACCAATATGTTTATCTTATTCACTAAACGCTTGTATTATGTTATTTTTCTGTTTTTTGGAGTCCATTTGAAACAGAATAATGATAGTCTTTTTAATGACAGAATAATAATTACTTATAACTAGTTATCTGTGACAGTCGTGTATTTTTTTAATTACATAAAGAAAATTAAGTTTCAAAATAAGATTTTTTTTTAGATCCTGTAAAAAATTTCATGCTCAGATTTTTAAATCTTCTTACAATTTTGTTAATTTGATACTTTTACAATTAATTTTACCTGGTTTCAATCCTAAAATATCTCCCAAGTTACGAAATTAAAATTAAGCGAAACCAGAGATCTCTTAGCTATGAATTACAATAACGTAAATTGGCATATTGAGGTCCTACATATAAGGGGTCAGATTAACTTAAATTCAACATGGGTATGACTATAATATTGGCATCATCAAGGGTTGAGCATTCAATTATCAGATTTTCAGTGATGTAGTTGGTTGAAGAGTTGGAGAGTGGAGAGCATTGAAGCCTGTTTAGTAAAGTGCATAGATTTGCATTGATTATATATATATATATCTGTTAGAGATTATGATTCAGATCATCCGATGAGTGCTGGTTCAGCATTAAATATGTTTATTGGAGATAATTGATCTTTTATACATTACGGAGCTTGAAAGTCTGGGTTCAAATCCCTTTTAACAACTGAGAAAAGTGAATATACCATTTGCGTATATTCAATAACATATTTATTGACATATAATATAGTTAAGAATTTACAGAATTTTTATCTTAAAATACTTATTGATTCATTCAATATATATTTGAATAAATTGTCACTATTAGCATATCCATGCGTAAACATCATTAGTAGGATAACTTTTATGATTTTAAATTGCAATTATTTTATTTAATCATTTACTTTTTAATATTTAGCATAAAGTTTAAATGCATACGCTCTTTGTGATTCCAAATAAATCCATCATTATATGAGTTTATCTAATCACTATATATTTATAAATAATAGAAAAACATAACATTAAATACTAGTTAAAAACAAATTTATATTAACATTTTCTCATGATCATGGTTTTATCCATTAACAACTACAATTGTCAAGTAAAAAGGAAGTAGATATAAACCATATATATTATAACCTAAGGAAATTGATGAGATGATGTGTGAATTTATAAAATGTGGGAAAATAAAATATTGGGAGAATATAAATGGGAGAGACTCTTATGTCTGGAATATGGACTAGACTCAGTGGCGGTTACAGTAAAAGAAAGAATACTTCAGAGACATCTATTGAGATAAAGGGAATTTTTAAAAGTAGTGATAAAAATATTTATTACATAATTAAATAATTACAAATGAAATTAAGAAGAGGAAAAACTTCACTCTTATTCATAAAATACCTTTAAGATATGACTTTCCCTCCTTCAAAATATATTCTCTGAGTATATAAGTTATTTTCACCAACAGAAACATCTTATACAGTTCTTCATCTCAAAATATCTTAATATTTAATATTTGTCATATCAGAATGCCAAAGAATGCATGACTTCAAATACTCTACTCTTTCAGAGTAATAATAAAATACAGTGTACTTATCTAATAACACATGGAATAATTAAAGTGTCTTTTACTACAACAATATGTAATTTAAATGAATGACTCATTCAATAATATGAACATAATAACAACAATGATCATCTCAGGGTTCTGAATATCTTGTACGAATTCTTCTGTAATCACTGGTTGCCAAATGGATGACTGATATCCTGGGAGATTCTAGGAGGCATATACTTTTCTTATGAGAAAATGCTTTCTAATATTTTGTCACAACAGAAATAATTACACAAAGAAAATATTTAATATGCTAAGTAATTGCATAATAAAATATACTAAATTCAGAAAAATTATAGCCATTTATCCAGGATATCACTCAAAAACAATAGAAAGAAAAGGGTATATTTTATATCCTATTATCTCATAGACAACACCAATTAAATTATCAAGAGCAATGATTATGACTTCAAATTAAAAAGAAATGATTAATAATGAGTGCAGTCTGAAAGTAGCTCGAATAATCTTCACTAAAAATTGTATTAATCTGAATTTATCTTAAAATATTCAATTTTAATTTCTCTTATATGCAATTCCAATTTTTGGAATAGAGAGGCTCTTGTATACGATTTTCATTGGAAATGTCATGTTTTTGGAACTGCAAAATTTAGTTATCTGTTACCCAGATTTCTAATAGAAATCAGAATTGTGAACATTGTAATCTTTGCAAATAACAAACTTAATAACTTTAATGGACTTGTAAATTTAGTGAACTCAGACAAATGACATATAGAAACACAGAAACTAAATACTTTTAAATAACAACAATTAAATTTATTAATGATTAGATATAAAAAAAATATGTACAAATTTTTATTTTATTTACATCGAACATTCGGAATTATTTGCCAACATAAGTGCTGTTACAAGTAGTTTACATCGGTTGGCACATAAGCACATCCAGACCTTTACAGACAATTTTACTGAGGTTCAAATACAAATATTTAGGTGGGTTATACCTCAAATATTCCCACATGGGATTGATTTAACAATAAAATTAATCTGTATCTTAAATTACCTCATAGACAATTAAAAAAAATTGAAATAAGGAAATACCAAAACTTTAGCTTATACTAAGCTGAGCTAAAACTTAATTTAAAATACACACTTTTGTCAAGTAACTTTTAATATAGCCTTGAAAGGCAAATTAGCACACTATTAGGCTAAATTAAAATTAACAGAGCTTAAATAAATAATAGGCTAATGCAATACTAATAATTAAGGGATTTAAGCAACTAAATCAATATTGCATTACACACTAGCTGGGTTTGAATAAACAGGCTGGTAAAATATCAATAAGTATAAGATTTAGATTACTTTTCTGGGATTGTCTAGCACTGTTTTAAGCTTCTATTTAAATTTTTTAATGAAAAGTGGGCCATTTGCCATAAAGTCACACACATAAATCATACCAAATTACTATCCACATTATAATACTGATAATATTTAAATATTAAATGACTTACAAACCCATTGGTGAGGTGATCCAGATGGGTATACAGCTAACATAATGTACATGTATTATCTAAATGCCAAGTGCTAAATATTAAATATTTAAAAAGTATAAATATATTGTGGTTTTACTTGTGGCTGGCCAAACAACTCAGCAACACAATACAGACATTGTTATACACCACAAAGCACTGTACATAGTGTCACCTAATGAACTTACTTTTCATAAACTTACTAATCCTTGTCATGTCAATTCTAATACAAAGATAACTTCACCTAGCATGGTGGAAAATATAAAAGTCCATCATGAGTGATAGGTAAAACATAGGCACTGCAGAGAAAGAAATATCAAAAGAATGGTGGCTGCCAAATACCTATATCTGAGGCAAAAGAGGATGTCTGGACTTTGTTGCAGCACATCAGGAAAATGTGGAAAAATGCACCAAATATATATGATCCTCTCAAGGGATCCAGGTACCTTTAATAATAATAAGAAGTGATAACTCACAAAAATACAAAGCACTACCAAGCTCATTGGAATAACATAAGCCACAGGAGAGCTTCTCATCTCCCAAAGGCAAAATAAATCATTATAACATAGGCCTAATTTCTATGAAAAACCCCTCATACAAAATGATGGCAAGATATCAGCTTAACACTCATAAGATGACTAATTTTATAGCATATAAAATTATCAAACAATAAGCAATCTCTGAAATCAACAATAGTGGTTAGTCAAATGACTATTAAATTATTTAAAAATAGTAGTAGTAGTAATAGTAGTAATAGTAGTAGTAGTAGTAATAATAGAAGCAGTAGTAGTAGTAGCAGTAGTAGTAATAGTAGAAGCAGTAGTAGTAGTAGTAGTAGTAGCAGTAGCAGTAGAAGTAGCAGTAGCAGTAGCCATAGCAGTAGCCATAGCTGTAGCCATAGCCATAGCAATAGCAGTAGGAGTAGCAGTAATAGTAGTAATAATAGCAGTAACAGCAGCAACAGGAACAGTAGTAGTAGTGATGTGTATTTGCTTTTTTATATATAGTAGATTATGGAGGTGTGTTCACAAGATAGGTGAATTGTGTTTTTTCTACCTTGAAAATGTAAATTTAGACCTATTTGAATGGATCAACCTCTTTGTTGACTTAAATTACACATTTTACTATGGATTATTTACACGTCTATTTAATCATTCTATGGTCAAATAATATATTAAATCAAGGCTAAAAAAACTATTTTTCCTACATATAACCTTCAGATCGATTAACACTTTTGTCAAAATAAAAAAGGTTGTTTTTTAAATCTTGCCTTTTATATTAGTTAGAATAGCATTTTTTTAAAAAAATGAAAACATAAGTTTAAAATTTTTTATATACTTCATATAACTAAAATATAAATATATTTTATATCAGTTAAATAAAAACATCTTTAAAATAATCTCTCAAGAAAGATGGTGCAAATTCTTCTTAGCAAAAATGGAAAACCTACCGAAAAGATAGTGAAGATGTTAAATTAAACAGACCTACTTCAGAACAACCACTGCTCAGGATGAAAAAAATGGGAATTTAATTATTAAAGGTGATTTGCAATTAACCCCAAAGAAGAGCATCACATAATTATTATAAATGTTAATGAAATAAAAAAAGAGGGAAATGTAAGAACAATGAAATGCAGGCAACTCAAAGTACACTCAAGAAATAAAAATGAAAGAAAATAGATTGAAAATTAATGGAAAGATTTTGCAGAAATCATTAGGATCATTCTAGTTCACCTTTGTCATACAGCAACTTTATATTAGCAAGAAAAACATTTAAAGGAATTAATTAATAAGTAAAAGCTAAGTTCAAATAAAATGGAAGATATAATTGATCTATAATTTTTTATAATATTGATATTTTTGGAAACCTAATGATAAAATTTGGACATCAAAAATGAATTAAAATTGGTAGGCTCAATTAAGACTGATCAATTAAAAATTATTGTAAGCAAAACTGGAAGAAATTAAAGGTAGGAGTGGCTCTAAGATGAGACTTCAAATTTGTGTGGATGGTGGCTGTTCCTGATATATTTGTCCAATAAAGATTGTTGAATCATGTGTATGAACTATTCAGATTATCTTTAAAAAAATGTATCATGTTGTTTTATCCAGATTGAATTTATGGTGTATCAAAATTCTGGATATTGCATCTGATATTTTAGGATTAGAATATGGTAAATAAATTCAGCAGAAGTCCATTTATTGAGAGTGTGTATACATGTAACTTTGTAGCATTTGTTCATAAACATAATATAATAACAAAGTATATGACAAACCATATATTGACCTTGTTTGCATGAAAGTAATTGATGATCAAAAAATAAATCAAACATTTTTTAATTATTACTAATGAGGTAACCTTCTGAGAATTTCGTATAAGAAAATTAACAAATAGTCCAATATATCTAAAATATAATACCATTTTAACATGTAGCAAGAATAACCTGATTATCTATGAAAATCATAAATTTAACCAACCATTTGTGATTAATTATATCATCAGCATAAGAAGGTTTAAAAATATTTATGTAATTATCCAGAAACATTATTAATATTAAAATGAATGATAAAAACATAGTTAAGAATTATTGATGAAGATATATAAGAGGGGGGGGTAGCAAAATCAGTAAAATAAAAGATGAGAAAATGATTATTGCGTTTTTTTATTCATTGGGTAAAACAAACTGTCACAATTGGCAATAAAGTCACAAATCCATTTAAAATAGGACAAGATTAGGCAAATCAGCAAGCTTAAAATAAATAGAATTAAGGGTACTAATGCTGTATTACATATTTAAAAGTATTAAAATAAAAATGAATAGTTATGCAAATAATGTATAATATAGGTACTGTATGGAAAATATACAGTCATAAATTGTTTCAACAATCTATGTTATTTATTAAAACCTTATTCTAAAAAGTAATGAGCATTGCCTATTGTTAAAATTATTTATTATTGTATGATTCAATTTAAAAAAACAATTAAAATAGATACAAATATTTACTTCATTTATTTTTTTAAATGTGTAGTAAACTGCAGTTGATTCTATAATCATATGGATTTGAGTTGAACTCACTCTGAATAAATTTTTGAAAGAGCATAATTCATTCAAATGCAAATCTGTAATTGTATTAGTAAAATGAAAAATGGGTAAAAATTAAACACAATAAATTAGCATAACTTAAATATACATCATTAGGGAATTTTAAAATACCAAATCACCAATAAAACATGCAATAATTCTATTTAAATTGATTATTTACTGTTTATTGATTTGAAAACATTGTTAATGGCAGAAATTTGAATAATGTATTCTAATAAAAATTATACCATTTCTGTATATTATAAAATGATAATAATGTTCAAAACACTTAATTTATAATATTAGTAAATATATGTAGTACTTAAAAGTAATTAAGTAAAAAAAATTACATTTAAATCCATTACATACTTACATTTATTTGAAATTATTTTTTTACTAAATAAAATATTCATAATAAAAGTTTAATGTTATTTGTACTTTTTTATAAAACTGATGAAATTTCACAAAAAAATTTTTTCAGCTTATATTTAAAAAAAACCCCATTTAGCTTAGAATTTCAAACATTTTAATTTTATCTTTTTGGGAATAACTTTTAGGGTTCTTACATAACAAATACTGTTATGACTTTCTAACCCTTTAACTTTTTTTTTTTTTATAAAAAAAGTAATGTATTGTGAAAACATATTTTTACATGAAATTAATATATGTAATTTTGTGTGAGGAAAAAAGTGTTTTTTTTTCTCTTTTTGAAAATAAACTTTTAAGGCAGAATCACAATTGTTTTGATTTTTGGTATTAGATTTTCAAATTACTATTTGACCACATTAAGTAGTTGATATAAACAGTAGCAACTCTTTATACAGTAGTAGCAGTTTGGGTGGCTATATAGTGTTTCAGTGCTTTAAGTATCTTATATAATATTGCACAGACATTTAAGCAGCAAACATAGATTGTCATTTTTCTTAAAAAATAATGTTTAATATAGAAAATCATATTATTTTATTTTTAAAAAATACTGTGCAGAAACTTTATATTTTTATACAGTTTAAGAATAAGTTTAAATGTTCTATAATGATTTTGTTATAGATATTAAACCTAACAGAGTGTGTTCTTTTTGTTAAATTTTTTTCTTTTGCTGTTTTTTTTAATTTAGAAATTTGACATTAGAAATTATCGTAATGTTTTATATTTCATTTGCTCATAATAACCAAATTTTGACATAGAATTATGATTTCTTTGGCTCTGTACTATGCAAATAGCCGTTTAATTACTTTATAAAAATATTGCTGATATAAAACAGAACAAATGGTTATTCTTTCATTGATGAGGAATAAAAAGAGAATAATTTGAATTTTCAAGCTGATGTATTTTTGTTTCATTTTTTAAATTTTTTGTTAACATAAATTTGATAGACTTTTGTTTTGTATTTTATATATACTTAATAATATGGTCTATCTATCTATCTATCTATCTATCTATCTATCTATCTATCTATCTATCTATCTATCTATCTATCTATCTATCTATCTATCTATCTATCTATCTATCTATCTATCTATCTATCTATCTATCTATCTATCTATCTATCTATCTATCTATCTATCTATCTATCTATCTATCTATCTATCTATCTATCTATCTATCTATCTATCTATCTATCTATCTATCTATCTATCTATCTATCTATCTATCTATCTATCTATCTATCTATCTATCTATCTATCTATCTATCTATCTATCTATCTATCTATCTATCTATCTATCTATCTATCTATCTATCTATCTATCTATCTATCTATCTATCTATCTACCTAGCTACCTACCTACCTACCTACCTACCTACCTACCTACCTACCTACCTATCTACCTATCACATCTACCTGCCTACCTGTACGTTCTACCTACTTAACTATCTACCAACCTATCTATCTATTCACATAACATTCAGAATTAAATTGATTTTTTTAAGATTTTAGCTTTTTAATCAATGTATATATTATAAAAATTGGGGTTTGAATATATCTTTGTAAGACCACATCAGCTGACCTAAAGGAAAGATTTAATTCATGCATCTTGAAATAATGGCAATATATCAGTACTCTTGAACTACAAATATAAGTTTTATTAAGAAGATTGGACTATTTGTAAATAACATATTTTTTATGTAAAACAATGTTTGATTTTCTATTTACATATATCCAAACATATATAGATAAAATAATTCACTGTGATATTGAAAACCCTGAAATACACTTCAAATTTTTAAAATTTATGTTGAAGGGTAAATATTTCCAATGTATATTTTGGTAAAAACTATTATTAAGAGTTAAAAAAAAACAAATTACCAGTAAACAAACAGACATATTGTTTTTAAAAAAATGAGATGATTTACTTATTTGATTAATAGAATGAAAAACAAGATTGAAATACTTATCAACAATAAAATGTCTATAAACAAAGCAAAGCAAAACTCCATATAGTAGTGCCACCTGTGCTAAACAGAGTAATCAATGGTTGCCAGAAGGCTTGTGCATAAAATCCCTATCTAATGCCTACTCATCCAACATCCCCAGACTAGTTTCTGGCTTGTGGCCTTCGTCAGTGAGGAGCTTTGGATCTGAGAGCACTGCATCTAGATCTTAGGATCTAATGCAACCCTCTAGCAACCAGAAACTAGTCTGGGGATGTTGGTGAGTAGGCATTAGATAGGGATTTTATGCACAAGCCTTCTGGCATCCATGGATTACTCTGTTTAGCACAGGTGGCACTACTATATGGAGTTTTGCTTTGCTTTGTTTATAAACAATTATGTGCTAGTATTGGAGATGTGATCATGTGATGCTTGCTGGTTTAATAAAATGTCTATCAATAATACTCTGTACAGATAAAAATGCTTAGCATGTGAGTTTTAAAAGGCATGTTTTATAGAGTTAGAGAACAATTGTCAGGGATCAGTTACTAATTAAGTGATAGCATTGTTAATAAGAGTTAAGACTTGGTCAAGCCATTAAGTGCAGATTCGGCAAAACTAGAACTAAAGGAGAAGCCTGTAGCAGCATCTATAATATTACTGCATGATTTTAATATTGATTTCTGATTGTGATGACAGGAAGTCAATACAATAGCGTTGGACAAGTCCTTTACAGTATATTCCTGAACAAAGGTTTTGAAATTTCATTTTGAAATTATTTTGACATGTAGAATGAGTGGAGTCTCTGAGAATTATACTGTTCATTTTTTCTTGATATTTAATTCACAAGAACATAAAAAGGTTCCATGCTGGCAAAACTTACACAGCTAAGTCACAAAATGATAGTTTTTTTTCCTTTTTGAATGCATGACATATTGGCCTGAGCCAATATAATTTGATATAATTTCATATCTGTCCAAAAATAAATTGAGAATTGAACATAGATATGGATTCACAAAACAACAATTCTAAAATTCCGGTGAAAAATTTTTTTAACAGAATTATGAATAATCTTTTTGAAAACGTTATTACTCAAGATAAGAAAGAAAACTTCAAAAATATTTATAACAATTTTTGAAAATATAAATATATAAGGTACCAATGACAGTGTATACACACAAACACCAAGTCCCTTTACTGGGACATGTTTTTTCTTTATTCAAATTCTTAAAAATCTTAAATTTATCATTATTATTATTATAATTAATAAGTTAACTATTTTTATTATCATATTCTGAACATTGATTTGCAATTATATTATTTTTTTATTTTTCAAAATATTTCATTTATGGAAATGCTCCGAAATAAATTAAAAACTATAAAGCTATTCACACCTAATATTTTTATTAATACAACACTTACAAGGATCTTTAACAAATGCAATGGAGCTGAAATTACACAGTATCTAACTACATCCTTCAATTACCTGCTATACAAAGAAAAAGATAAACAAACATAAAAGGGAAATAAACAAATAAAGAAAACCTTTAAAGTTTGCAATTTATATGACATTCGAACAATCATATTTTTTTCTCTCCTTGCTATATACAATCATATTTTTTTAAAATAAAATTTGTAAATAAATTTTACAATATGATAGTAACTGTTTTTCCATCCTGGAGATCTATATATTATTATATATTTTAATAAAATTTTTTTGATTTATGTTGAAGGCATATACATTTTATTTTTCCTTTATTATCCTTTCTAAATTTAATGTATACTATTTTGCATAATAAAATATTTATTATTGACCTCGATCAAAAATCTTACTTTCAAATATGCAATCATTAATTAATATATCTTGTAATATATACAAACAAATTTGAAGAGATGTTGCTCTAAATATTAATTATGAAACATCTATTATTCAAATACTTCATACTTTGTGAATAAATATAAATTTTTAATTTAAGTTTTATTTGTAAATCTTGTATATATATATATATATATATATATATATATATATATATATATATATATATATATAGGTATGGGGTGATCCAAATGAAAAAGGTGGAATGACATAAAATATCAAATTTACAAAGAATATAATATTTAAGTAAGATATTTTAAAAAATGTTAAATTAATGTTTACCATCCAAAGTATAAACAATTTTATATATCAAAGAGAGCATAAGAAAATAGAGATCTCTCTGAGATCATTGAGACATCAGCAAAGTCACTCCTTAAAGAAACTATAAATATAATTATACCTCAACCAGCACTATCAATAAGTAAAGGTACTAATTTAAGTCATACTCAAAATAAAATACATCAGAATAAAATCAACAGTCAATCTTGTAGCTGGATGTGAACAGTAAAAAAAGTATAAATCAACAGTCAATCTAGTGACTGGATTGGAAATGGGCCTTTTGTAGACCAGGCTAACTATTGAGCCTTTGCCAGCTTGGCCAATTATTTAAACATTACTTGGATGCATCATTTAAGTATGAATCCATCAGAATACATAATCTAGAAAAAATCTAAGTAATAATACTGGGACATTAAACATGCTGATTATCATCAATGCTCTGGCCACTTGTATCAGCCAACTATAAACTTAACTTCTAATAGAGACCAAACTAACTTAAATATAGTGCAGGGGCTTTAAAGAATATAATATTATGCATCAACCAGGATGATGATGATTGATCATTACTTGATGTCCCTTAACACTAAATACATTCCATTTATCAGCTGTTATTGCATGAATCTAGTTCAGAGAACATAAGCTCTATTACTGTAGATTATGCAGTACAATTTTTGACAATCGAATACAAGTTTATTAATAACAATATAAAAAAAATGCTATTAAAGTCTATAGAATTTTGATTGACATACAATAAAAAAATATCACATTTGTGATTTACAAAATTACTATACACAACTAATATTATATATTCTGATTTACATATATGTTCTATATAGGTTTATCTAAAACCCATTAAGCACACAGGCATGTTGCTTGATATAAAATGAATATGTTTGAATTGACATTTAATAATAATAATAATAATAATAATAATAATAATAATAATAATAATAATAATAATAATAATAATAATAATAATAATAATAATAATAATAATAATAATAATAATAATAATAATAATAATAATAATAATAATAATAATAATAATAATAATAATAATAATAATAATAAATGGTTAAATTTGACATATATGTCATATTTGACAATTAATGATATATATACACACAGAGTGCAGTACAATTTAGAAATGGACATATTTGAATTGATATTTAATAATAATAAAAATGATTTCATTTTACCTATATGTCCTAATAGGTTTAATCAAAACATATATATATATATATATAATCTGCACCCATATATGTAGTACAGTAATTGATTAATTATATAAATGAATATCATTTTTGATCATGTTTGATAATAGCAAAAATTCCTTTTTCTTTTTGTAGGACAAGATTTAAAATATAGGAGCCAAGGATTCCAGTTAACACTGTTTCTGGCTCTCTGTTTTATTCTCTTTTTTTCTAGTTCAGGGAATTAAATTTCTCTAAAACTATCCCTATTAAAAAGAGGAGTTTTTTGGCTCTCTTTTCATATACAAGCTATATCAACACTGTAATCACAAGTAAGAATAATTTAACTTTTATAAAAATGCTATGTAAATATATGGCACCCACTGAAATTACAAATGATTTCTACAGAAATTTTACCTTTTAATGAAAATTTTCATTTCACTTAATTTGTTGAATGAATGAGAGTCCAGTTGTTGGGAGGACTCCCAGGGATCTAAATTCTAGTTTTTTTGAGGGAGGGGTCTGGGATGAGGGCGCTGTGGTGATCGTTACCAATGTTGGTTTTTCTCATTCACAAAATAGAAAAAATAACGTTATTTATGGTGACTCTTTAATGTTATTGTCATGAGTGATTTTATCCATGTATTATTGCAAAATAGGTAACAGTTTGACCTCATGATTCTAATTGCATGTGACCCACCTTATTTAATTTTATTACTTCCAATGCTATTATTGATAGGGCTGTCCTTTTGCTGTTCATGTGATTTTCATGATGGATTAGAATGGTTTTCAGCAGAGACATTTTGAAGCTTGGATTGTTTCCCCTTGTTCTCCATAGGTTTTCCATAATTTTTCCAAAGTATTTGGGATTGCTCTTTTGTGAAGATATTCAAGGCCATTTGAAAGAACTGAACAGTAGATTGATTTAGTCCATATTTTATGTTACCTCCAAGTGTTTTCCTATTTTTCAACTTTCCCAATATTGTACTCCTAAAAGACTATTCATATTTGATATCTAGACTTTACAAATAATTCCTAATTGTAACATTCATTTGTCTTTAATGGTTAATACAAACCCTTTACACATCCCTTTTCCTTTTCATATGTATCCTTCCCCTTTCACTTTGTTGCTCCAGAATTTCATTTGTACCATTCTTTGTAAACCTCTTATTTAACTATATTTGTACCTTTTTTTGATGAATAAACTTTCATCACTGAGAAAAAAAAATTTAATATATATATATGTGTGTGTATTGAATTGCAAGCACACACTAACATCTATCACATATTTTAATTTGTTACAATAATAATATTACATTTTCGTAATTAATTTCTTGATTAAAATACATTAATTTCCCACATATACATGTCGTTCCTCTTTTTTTTTTTACAAAAAAAAAAAATAAAAGTCAATTTTCACTGATCATTGTTAATTGAATAATTTAAAAATATATATTTTAAAAATAATACTCTTACAAAATTTTCACTTTTAGAATATCTATTAATTTTTTTAAAAAATAAGCATAAAATAAAATCGTTTTTAGAATTAAAAATATAAATTTCCAAATGATTTTTTGTTTTCTCAATAAATGATTTAAAATATCGTTATAGTTTATGTATCTCACTTTTAGAATGTCATTTTAAATTAATTATTAAAACAAAACTTATTTTAATCCAAGCAAAATTATTTGCTGGTATTTTTTAAATGTCATTTTAAAAAATGTTTAAAATTTCATTATCATTATATATAATGCAACTCACCATTGTATATACATTTATCTGTACTTCTAATTGTGAATTGGTCTTGGTGAGGCAGATATAATCCAGGATTGTCATAATCAGGAAAATATCATTCAGGTAAAGTGTTGGCATTCAATCAGTTCTCTTGTGTCTAGGATTTGATGAGGTTCAGGCCAACAAACTGTTTTGTCCACATTTAAGGCTATGAATTTTAACACAAGTAAGTGGGGCATTTTTCTCCATGTGAATTCAAACCCGCTATTTAACCAATAGATTGCTGCTGGATCTCCTGCTTTCACTTCTGCTACATCTCGTAGAAACTCTGTATAAATCTGCCATCATCCCTGGCCAACTGAAACCAACTTTTTCTGGCCAGCTATTTACTGCCAACTACAACAAACAATTAGCCAGCTGCTTCTCAAAAATTAAAAACCAGATTCTTACAGCTAACTATTTTGCTACAGCTACCAATTACTGCAGTTAACTACTTCAAAAAAATATTTTAGCCAAACATTGCAGCTAGCTATTAGCCAGCTCTTATTTCAAAAGCTATTATCCAGACTGTTCTAATCTCTTTATCTAAACCTTTTATAGTCTTGGATTGGGGTGATAAAAATACATATAATTAAAAATGGTTTTTTCTTATCTTTTCAAAGAGATCACTAATCCTTTCAAAAGCAAGTTTGAAGTTTTATGAAGGTGTGATATACAATGATTTTTAAAAATAGATAATAGAAATTTACCAATTAATTAAAAGATTTCAAAAACATTTATTTTTAAATTCAAAATCAGAATTACAAATAATATTCATTAGATGTTTTTAACTGTTTAATTTATAATAAAACTCTATTTTAAATTCATAATTATTTAATCTTTTACTTATTCAAAGGAAATGTAGAAAAATACCTACAAAATTTTTGTCTGTACTTATTTTTACTTTTCCTTTATATATATATATATATATGTGTGTGTGTGTGTGTGTGTGTGTGTGCGCGCGCACACAACTATGTTCTTGTGAGCCATGTAACCAAAACAGTTACAATATATATATATTATAATTATCCCTGTATATTTTTGACCATTCACTTTTAAGCTATATTTTTTTATATATATTATCTATGGCATATACATATCATATAGTTTATATATATATATTTATACTTTCTAAAAAATAAATCTTATATATATAAACTTTCTCTAGGTATCTTCATATAACTATATATGTTTTATTATGATTCTCTTTTTTATATACATATTCAAAAAATTCTTTATCCTTTATTTTTTTTAAAAAAATATTTACTTACACTAATTATCTGCTCAATTTAAATATTTGTCCTTATATTCAATTATATGTAATTACCATCTCTTTATTTTAATCACCTACTTATTGAGTCTTTCTTATATTTATTTAAAGTTGACATGTAAGTGGATAAGAAAAACAGATGGGTATTTAAATAAATAATGATTGTAAAGAAAACTTATGTTGAAAATTTACATATTGAAATTAACGAGCCATTCCAGAAGTTATCAAGGCATTAATTCATTAAATTATATATGTGGGGTAATTGATAGTATTGTGTAGCATTTCAGATGAAAGTCATCATCAGTTTTCTTGGAACAGTTAAAACATCAGTGTTAATATAAAAATGGTTATTATATTTGTATGCATTATTAATACAATTTTAATGCAACTGATGAAGAATATTTTGTTAAATTTATATATTCTGAAATGTAATTCCTTATTCTTTTACATAGCTTGCCATACAAATAATGTGATTGAAGTTGAAAACTCTCCATCATACAACCGTGAAAACATTAAATATAATATTATATATATATGATAAAAATATCAATTTATTTAATCGGCAAACATCGTAAAGCTCTAGAACAGTAGTGGACAAGACTGATCATGGTCTATCAATGAGTGGCCAAGACAATTTGGAGAGACCACATGAACTTAAACATTGTGATAATAACTCATGCTACACTGTTCTAGATTAGATAAGTATCCATAAAAGAAATATATATTTCACACATGTATGGCTTCTACAGGTGAGAATTAGCTCTTCACAATCGTGGTGACTATGTGTAGTTGAAATTTGTCAGATGACATATGCACCTTTATTCAAAATGCATGATTATGCATGTATTAATCACAAGCAATGCAAGAATGAAACAGGAAGCATGGATTATGCTCATTTAGTCATGAAACCAATAACTATACTTTTTGTTGGAACAAATTTGCAGATTTAATTAATCATGAAAAATTAACGTCTTATATTTTAACAGAAGTATAATGTCTGAAACAATTAGAAAAAAGGAAAGACATACAATTTCAATTTAGAATGGTGAATGCAAAGTGTGTGTAATATATATACCATGCAAGCATGTCATTTTCAGGTAAAGTAAGTAATGAAAGACATTTCAAAAGCATCCATATAATATAAAAGTGAGAGTCTGTTGATGCTTAGAGAAAATTATAAGTAACTCTGCTCTTAAAAGTGTGCCCATCCCTGATTAATAATATAGAAATAATTATCTCCAATAGTGACGTGAGAATGATGCTTTATTTAAATATAGAAAAGTAAAATTATATTGTATTTATTTTTTGAAGTTGAACTTTTTATAATTAATTTTTTATGCATTAGGTATTGCATTTAATGAAGGGGAGGCAGTAATGAAACTCCGAAAATTTTCATTACAAGTTTTTAGACGATTTGGCTTAGGCAGAGGAAGTTTAGAAGAAAAGGTTCAAAAGGAAATTGAATTTCTCTGTAACTACATCAAAGAAAATAACTCTCAACCATTTGATTTTAAATACATTTTAACACAAACAGCCACAAATGTTGTCCAATCTATATTATTGTCAAGTCGAGTGGATTACCATACCTCCCACAAAGGTCTGTCAGAAATAATTGATGAAATATTTGAAGCATTCACAATGACAAATCCAGTAAACTTTTTTCCACCATTAGGTTATGTTCTTAAAAGCTTCAGGAAATATAAAAATAATATTCAACTTCTCAGGGAAATGATGACCAACTTTATAAAAAAACACGAAGAAACTTTTGATTCCAAGAATATAAGAGACTATATAGATGCTTATCTGGAAAAAGAACAAGAGAATGAACAACAAAATATAAATGATTCAAGCGTTACTAGTAAGTATATATATATATAACATAAATAACGGGTATTGTACTTTTACATTTAATATATATATAAATATATATATATATATATCACATCATCACAACCAATTCTTAAAATCGGCCAATAAAATATCAGCAGTATGTTGTCTAGGTGATAATCAGACAATTGCTGTTATATGTGTATGTTTGTGTGGATAACTTTATGTAGATAATATAATTAGAATTTTGTTAAAGAAGATAATATAGTTACATTAAACATTATAAACTGTATTCAAGCAATATCATCACGTGTAAAAGAAATCATGGAATGCATCTTATAAGTCATAAAATAATCACATATTTTATTTTAAATGAAATAAAAATGGACACTTGTTTATGAAAAATTAATCATTCTTTTTGAAATAATAAAAAAAATCTTTTTTATAATGATTAAAAAAAATAAGTTATATTTTATTATCATTTTTAATATATGAATTTTTTTCTACAGTACAGGCTTTTTTATACCTGCACTTCAATATGTAATATATAGGGGTTTGAACTCAGACTTTCACATGACCCTCACCTATCGACACTATCTCATATTGCTAACACATTTGATCACACACATTTTGAAAAGATCAATAATCACCAATAAATGTATTTTGTGCTAAACCAGCACTCATCAGTTGGTCCAGATTATCATCTCCACATATATTTACAATAAGAAAGTACTAATATTTATATATTTTAAAATATGTGTTATGTGCATTATTTTATTTATTAAAATTATTTATGTAATTAATAAAATAATTATTATTAATTTTATTTTAAATAAAATTAGAAACATTTGTTGGTACTGATTTAGAATGTACTTTCTACCAACTTTGTTCTAAAAGGAACCTGCCAATCTGTTACAACCATGTGAAAAAAGATGGCAGAAAATACTCTGTGGCAATGACATCAAGTGTTCCATTTAAATCATTGCATTTTTTCTCAAAAATTAAAAGAAATAAACATGCAAACTTCATAAAACTAAACACAATAAAAATATGTATATAAATTAAAATATTAGACATATTAGTATGCAGAAAATGACCAAAAAAAGCAATAATCAAATTTTCAAAAACAAAATTTTGCCAATATTAGTAAATATCAAATATAATCATGGGAAAAAAATCTGCTAGTTTAATTATGTGAGCAAAGAATCAAATTATTACAGCAATCAAATATTTAAAATAAACAATATTTGGCAAAAAATGTTAACATAATTATGTGGCAAAAGAAAAAAAATAGTTATATTCCTCTAGACATCAAAATATTAAACATATTAATAATTAGGAAATGACCAAAGAAAAAAAAAACAAAATCAAAATTTTAAAAACAATTTTTACTAACATTAAAAAATAGTAAATGTACCAATGTAAACAAAATTCATCAGCATAATCATGTGACCAAAAGATCAAATTACTATAGTAATCAAATATAAAAAAACAATATTTACAACTATTATTATCAAAAGACTATAAAAATCATAGTGCAATTACATGAATAAAACAAAAACTAATCAAATATCTCTAAAAATCAAAATATCAAGCATAATGGTAATTAGGAAATGATCAAAAAAATTAGCAAAAATCAAAATTTCAAAAACAATATTCACCAAATATTAGTAATTAGAAAATATATCAACGAAGAAAAATAACTTTTTCTCTGTAAACAATTGATAGATTAAACTCTGAATAAATAAAACATTTGCTTATGACTGTAAAATAAAATTAAATATTTCATCAAAAATATTTTCTGAAATAGTCTACATCATACGATGTACTTCAATAAATAAATATATTATTTGAAATTCTGACATACTAAAACTGAAACAATGTGGATATTTTGTTAAATGTACAAAAAAAAATTAAGAACTTTTGCAGGGGATTAAAAATTTCAAAAGTAATAGTTTAAAAATGATTTGACTAAAAAACAAATGAATAACAGTTATCTATTAATAAAATACAAATCACACATAAAAAATAAAATTATAAAAACACATTCCAAAAATATATTTTATTACCTCAAAGCATGCTAAGTCATATTGCATGGCTAAACACATGGAGAATAGTAAAATGTAGGTAAAAAATTCAGAGATAACCCTTATACTTTCAAGGGTTCACCATTAACCTTAATGACTTGGTCAAACTCTTTATTTTAAAGTGATAATAAAAATAATAAAATGGGAATAAAGTAGTGCCATTTATTTATTTAACTGCTAGTCATTGATGCATTCACACAACTATTAGGTGTCTATCAATCTAATAACTACCTACTGATCTAATCTATAATTGTCTTATTATTTATCTATCAATATATTTATCCTGTCTCTTTATCTTCGTGGAGATTTACACCTGTCTCTCTTTTATCAGTCTCTTTATCTCTTTATTTATTTACTTCTATCTATCTATCTATCTATCTATCTATCTATCTATCTATCTATCTATCTATCTATCTATCTATCTATCTATCTATCTATCTATCTATCTATCTATCTATCTATCTATCTATCTATCTATCTATCTATCTATCTATCTATCTATCTATCTATCTATCTATCTATCTATCTATCTATCTATCTATCTATCTATCTATCTATCCATATATTTACCTATTTCCATCTGATTATATGTCAGTTTATCCATTTATGTATTCATTTGTCTATCTATTTATTCGTACATTTATCTATGCCCCTATGAGTGTATCTATTTGTTGATTTTCTCTTTAGCTATTTATCTGACTTTTTACCAATCCACTCATTCACCCATCTCTTTCTATCTAACCATCCACTTGACTATTTATTGCTTTAGGCATTATTTAATCTATCTTTATATTTAATTTTATATCTTTAATCTATTCACCCATCACTTTATACAAGCATTCATTTAACTAACTATCTATCTATGTATTTATTTATTTGTCTATCTAATTATCTGTTATTCATCCATTAATCAATCCATTGATCAGACATTTTATCCAGACATTTACTTATCTATTATTTATCTATTAATCGATTCTTCCATTATCCATCTCTGTATCTATATCTGTCTATCTATTTACATATTAACTATTTACCATCTATTTATTCCCTTATCTGTGCATCTATTTACATGTCTCTTATCATCTTTTATCTATCTAAATAGAAGGATGGTTGGAAAGATGAATAGATAGTTAGAAAACCAATTAGATGTGTAGGTAGATAGATAAATATGTACAGAGGTGGATACATGGATAATTGATTGGTGGAAGGTTAATAGATAGAGAAATGGAAGGATTGTGATATTGATCAATGGATACATTGCTAGAGACATAGATAGAGAAATTGATTGATGAATGAATAAAGTAGACAACCAGAATAGGAAAATAGATAAAAGGTAAAGAGACAGATTTATGGATAAATTGATGAATAATATAAACAATAAGTAGATAGTTAAATGGAAAATCAGATGGAAAGTTAAAAAGCTAAATCTATAAGTAGATACAGACATAGATAAAAGAGATAAAATATGTAAGTTGGTAGAAATTTAGATAAGCAGATCATTGAGTGGATGGATATATTGATAAAAACAGATGAAAACAGGTAAATGGATAAATAGATAAAATATGTACATAGATAAATAAATAGATAAAAAGAAAGGTACATACATATAAAAATGGATATAGACACAAGTAAACAAATGGTCAGGTAAGTAGTTATATATATATATATATATATATATATCTACATATATAACTATATATATATATATATATATATATATATATATATATATATGTAGTTAGAAAGACAGATGGTTGGGTGGCTAGATTAGTAAATTGATGGTTGGATGCCCAAACAAATAGATAGAACATCAGATACGTGGATAGATAGTAGATAGGCAGATATCTAGATAGGAAAACATTGACAGATAGACTTTCATGTATATATATATATATATATAGGCAGATTAAAATAGATAGTGGGTGCGTGGTTGTCTAGATAGTTAAATGAATGATTGGATCCATAAATAAATAGATAGTACAAAAAACAGCTTGCTAGGTAGATAGATAGATAGGCAGAAAACCAGATAGATAGATAGAGAGAAAGATAGGCACATTGTAAATAGATAGATAAACAGATAGATAGATAGTGAAATGTATGGCTAGATGCATAAATAAATAGATATGTAGAAAATCAGATAAATAGATAAATATGTAGAAAACCAGAGAGGTAAATATGTGAATAGATAAATAGAAAGAGGCAGATAGATAGATAGGTATATAGTAGTTAGATAAGTAAACACACACAACATATATATATATATATATATATATATATATATATACCATTATACAATTACGAATATCCAGTAACGTCCTCTGTTTAAAAGTCTATATCTCAATAATAGTGAACTTCAAAATGATACCACTTTGAAGTTGTAAGCTAAACGATGTTAAATATTGAAATACAAACCAACTCAAACACAGAGCATGAAATTTTTAAATAAGCAAACGATTTTAAATTTTGCTAATAAACTAACATGTTTACAAACTTATTAAAGACAAACTAAGCATGAGATTTTAATTTTTAAATAACCCTCCCAGACTATAAATGAAAATACAGTTACCGTTACCACTAACTGAGATAATCATACATATATATAAAACATTATCTACTATATTATAATTATTAGGTTGCATATATATATATATATTAGTAATTATCTATTGTATACAGGCTTTCAACCCACAGAATTACTTTCAGTTAATTCTTTAAACTGCCACAACTGTTTTTTTTAATTTAACAGCAGTTGAGAGGCAGGTTAAGGAATTAACTGAAAGTACTTTACAGATTTAAAGACTGTATATAACAGTTAATTACTGTTATATTTATCATTTTTATTGTTATTTACAATAGTTTTTTTTAATTAACAGACATTTTATTTGTATATATATATCAAAGTAAATGTAACTCAATAAATAACAGTATTATATATAAATTAGTAACCAATGTCTGTATACCAATTATAAACATATATATATAATTCTTCAAAAAATAATACAATAATTAATACAGTAAATAATATTTTAAAAGAAATGTTTACTATAATTTAATAGAAATACTTTCGATTATCTAAGTAGTCATTATCAACTATATTCAAATTCAGTTACAAAAAACCATTATAAGTGTCTACAAAAACAATTACGTCATACATCAATTTTTCCACAATTCATTAATTTTTATATTAGCAGCCTGTTGATTTATCAAATGCTGCTTTCCATTTCTTATTAGCATAGCTTCTTTAATTTAATGTTTATTATTATTTCTTTCAATACATAAAATCTTAACTTTATTAAAATCAAAATCAAAACCATATATACATGTAACATTATGATCAAAGAATACTGAAGGTGATATGTCATCATTTCTAACACTCTCTTGTCTTGGGTTTTGCACTCGTTTATAGAGCAATAAATGCTCCTTTGACTTTTTCTCCAATGTACACCGAGATTCACCTATATATGCTTTTCCACAGACACACCACCATTTATATATTGCACAACTTTGATTTAAAATACTTTGTTCATGCAAAAATGTCAGTTTTATTTTCACTTTTGACCACTAGAATTCTTGTGTGTGGGGGAGGGGAGGAACTCAAATTAAAAAAGAAAATAAGAGTCAGTTAACATAAATGAAAAAGTATTTAATTAAATAAAAAGTGTGAATGTTAAATCCATGTGTCTTGGGATAATATGTGATATGTTACTTCTGGAAAGGTTAAAATGTTTTAGGTTGAAAATGAATATAAAAATAAATAAAAGTATTTTTGTGTTTTTATAAGTTAATATGGATTGTTATTGCTACTATTAATATCTTATTGTTTGATTATAGATATATACATAGTGTATGTCTATTCAAATTTTATTCTTACATCAGGGCATCTTAATGATATCATAACCATTTGTCAGCCCAGAAGTCATACCAACCTCTCTCACTCTGGATGCATTTTTGAAGCACCTAGTTCACATTTTTTCAAATTAGTTAGATATATATTGTAATTTTAAATTCATATACACCTTTTCTTTATTTAATTAGATATATTTTAACTTCATATATACATTTTTTAATGTTATATAATGAGAAATAGCTCTTAACAAGCTTTTCAGAATATCCCTATCCTTAGATTGGTTTCTAGCTTCTGGCTTTCCTCAGTGAGTGCTAGGATATTCAAGCATAAGATTTAAAATACCAGGTCAAGCCCAGCACTTTATCTAATGTTTAATTATTAAGTAGAAAATCTGAAATTTTCAGACTTACATATGCCTTCAAATCTAGCTATCTAACTTAAATAGCCATATGAGACTGAACCAAGTTCAGATACAACATATATCAATAGCTTTAGCAATATAAAATCACCAAAGCCTTAAGTGCAAAAACAATGTTTGCAAGGAAATCAAGTCATATATTACATGACCAGTTTTATATGCTTGTATTACATGTTATACAATAAGCATGCCAGTAGCTCTTAATGAGCTTTTCAGATAATCCCTAGTATCAGGCTTGTTTCTAGCTCTGTCTGTTATCAGTGAGAGGCTAGGATATTCCAGAATTAGATTTAAAATACTATTATATAACATTTGTGATAAGCTTATAAAATTAGGTCATGTGATATATGAGTTGATTTCCTTGCCATTATTGTTTTTGCACTTAAGGCTTTAGTGATTTTATATTGCTAAAGCTAATAATATGTGATGTATCTGAACTTGGTACAGTCCCATATGGATAGGATATTCCAGCATTAGTTTTAAAATACCATTAACATTTGTAATACAAGCTTATAAAATTAGGACATGTGATATATGACTTGATTTTTTTGCAATTACTGTTTTTGCATTTAAGGCTAATGCTGGAATATCCTAGCATCTCACTGACAACAGCAAGAGCTAGAAACTGGTCTGAGAATAGGAATATTCTGAAAAACTTATTAAGAGCTATTGGCATGCTCATTATATAACATTTGTAATACAAGCTTATAAAATTAGGTCATGTGATATATGACTTGATTTCTTTGCAATTAACGTTTTTTAATATGTATATATTTCAAATTTGTATTTAATCACAATTTTCTGAAAATATGATCAAAGAAAGTGAAAAAGATAAATGATACCCAAGATGAGTAATTTGTGCTAAACCAGCCTTAATCAATTTGCCATGATTATGATCTCTTATTATTTTTATCATTTTTTTCAGATTTTATAGAAAGCAATTTATTATAGCTTGATTACAAGTATTAACTTTCTAAACTTACAATTTTGCGGCAAAACAGTTTCTGAAATTATATTAATGATTATAACTGATCATTCATTAAATTAGATATTATTTTTAGCCTAAATATATTATTTAATTCTTACTTGATTAATAAAATATGTGTAGTATTATAGAGATATCTTATGAATCTTGGGATATCACATGATCATGTTTATTTCTGGCCAATTAAAAATGTTTTAATGTTAAAAATGTTAGTTTGGATTATTGTTATTATTAATTATCTATTATATATATATGTGTGTGTGTATGTATTTTGTAGGACTTCATTTACTTGTGTCATTAACTGATTTTTTTCTGGGAGGAATAGAATCTATAACAAATACAATGCTGTGGGCTATTCTTTATTTAATGCATCACCCAGATATTCAAAAAAAAGTTCAAAAAGAAATGGATTCAGTTCTTGGATCTAATGAAGTTCCAAAAATGTCTGATAAAAAGGAATTACCTTTTACCGTGGCAACAATCTTGGAAGTTCAACGCTATTGCAATCTTGTTCCATTATCTCTCACTCACTATACTAATAAAAATACTAATCTTTGTGGTTATGATATACCCAAAGGAGCATGGATAGTACCAAATGTAACAGCTGTGCATTTTGATCCAAAATATTGGCATGAACCCCACAAATTCAATCCAGATCGATTTCTAGACGTGAATGGGGAGGTTAAGCAGAATATAGAGAGCTTTATTCCGCTTGGAATAGGTAAATATATTATTATTATTATTATTATTATTATTATTATTATTATTATTATTATTATTATTATTATTATTATTATTATTATTATTATTATTATTATTATTATTATTATTATTATTATTAATGTAGTAATAGTATATTTAAACATCTTTAAATAAAAACTTTTAATGTATTAAAATTTATTTATAGTTTTTAAAGTTGATAATGATATTTTATTTATAATTATATATTGAACTATTTCTATCATTTAACTTTAAGTGCTAAATGTGTTTAGAAAAAAATTAAACTCTACTTAAACTTTTTAAATATATTCATTTATTAGTAATAACTCCAAGATTTATATATAAACAATGCATTCAGTGATATTTTTCTCTTCTTTAAATATTATTGTCATGACAGTGATGTACAGCCATATGAAATGAAATGTGATCTTTAGAGTCATGAATATTTACTAAGGTTGTAACTTCAAGAATATGCGTGTAAAATCCAATATTAGGGACCTCTACAGGTCTTAACCACAAGCTTACGCTTTGGAAGAAAAAAGGGAAACCCTTTTTTTACTTCAACCTACTTTCTATTTAAATAGGTGAAGCTGAATAGTAAATTTAAGAAATGCTCCAATTAATTACTCTTTACTGTCAAAGTAATCATTCAGCAGAAATTTTATATATTCATCTATAGTCTTGCTAAATGTTCTTAAGGGCAAGTGTTTTTCGAATTTTATAAAGTTTTACTGTATGTTGACTTATGATGTTTTTTGCTAATAACATGTAATCACTTCTTTAAATTATGTTGGAAACTGGCCACAATAGAGAAACAATTAATTTTCTTATGAAAATGTAAATTTGAAGGAACTGCATCTAATGTCTTATAACTAAAATGTCTAACGCAGTCTCAAAAAGTTTAAAAATTATTGAGATAACAAATAATGCTTAGTTACAAAAAATATATACTATCAAAATTTGTTCAAAGATCAAACATATATTCCATTGGTAATAAAACATATTCACTTACTGTTATGTTGTAGTACGATTAATATTAATAAAAAATACGTTTGAAACTGTGTGTACTCCAGAAGTTAAAACTGTTAAATAATTACATGTGAAAGTAAACGAGTTGTTTAAATTAAAATGAAAATTAGAAATGACAAATATTTTTTCATATATATATATATTTTATAAAAAGCAAGGTGTAAAATAAGATGGAAGATCCGAATAAATAATTAGTTAAATGAAGGATTAAAAATGTAAAGAACAATTTAATTAATTAGTTCAGAAATAATCCCAGAATACTTTTGCAATTAAAATTGTTAAGGAATAAACAATAGAACAAAAAGAGATACAATCTAGCGGGAAAAAAGCGAGTTAGCGTCAGTCCTGTTTTTCTGAGAGACTTATGTGTAGCGTGAATTTCGGAACAGGACCAACGATGGGAGGAGAACCAGATATTCGGGTCTGAAGGTAATAAAGACAGACCTAGGGTAATTATACAGACTATACCTGTCTTATTATTATTTTTGTAAGCCTTACAGGCGCTAGTAAACTACTTATAATCCTTTTTATAAATGCTTGTTAATTTTAATACTAATAAAATCTTGTATCCGTTAAGGGAGATATCTTAATTTCATGCAAGAGAGTAATAGTTACTTGAATTGGATGTGTTTGATTATTTCTCATAAGTCACATTAAATCAAGTAGATCACAATTTTGGTGCAGTCAGGAAAAAAACCTGTTTTCAAGTTTATGAAAGAAGTACACAGAACGTAATTTAGAAGTTGGTGAGTTATTAAAGAATTAAAATGTCGATAGGACAAGCTAATATATCGGAATTTGGGATAGATAATCCACATGAATGGCCCTTTTATGTGCTTCAATTACAAAATTATTTTAAGTTAAATAATATTATTGAAAATGACAGGAAAGTAGCAGCGTTATTATGTTTGTCAGGTAGAAAAGTTATTGAAATAGTAAGCAAATTATATAATGGTCAAGTTACAGATAGTAGTAACTACGATGAGCTGGTTCAAAGACTAACAGATTATTTTAGCCCAATACCATCGAAGTATTTAGCTAGGTTAAAATTGAGGAACCGCAAACAAGAAAACTGGAATCAATTAAAGAATATGATATTGTTCTACGCCAATTAGCAAAGAATTGCGAATATGGCGACTTTGTGGAACAAATTCTTATTGATCAGTTATTATGGGGAATGAAGGACGATAAATTGCGTCAATCATTATTAATTGAAACTCAGATAACATATGAAAGTGCTATTCAAAAGGGAATAGTATATGTATCAGTGGTAGAACAAGCTTTAGCTTTTTCAAATAGAACGGAGGAAAACTCTAGGAATAATATTTTTAGAATAGAGAGAAAGTATAAGGATTGTACTAAAGAAGGGAAAAGTTTCGAAATAAAATGTTTTTGTTGTGGAAAAGTAGGTCATTTGTCTAAAAGCTGCAAATGGAGGAACGAAAAATGTTATAACTGTGGGGGCAAAGGTCATTTAGCAGCAGTGTGCAAAAAACCTAAATGAAAACCTGATTATGGTAAAGATCAGAAACAGTGGAAAACAGTAATTAAAAGAAATATCTAAAAAATGAGCAGGATCAATTAATGCTAGAGATTAAGTTAAGTAACAAAAGAGTACAAATGGAAATAGATAGTGGCTCTGGAATTTCTTTAATATCCATGAAAAAGTGGAAGGAAATATCCACAGATAGCCCTCAGATTAAAATACAGAAAGCTAACATTAACGTTAGAGATGTAAACGGGAACCCGATCAAGTTAATTGGGAAATCTGAAGTAATAGTTGGTTTTAAAAATAAAAACTACAAATTACCTATATATAGTAGATAAAGATATTAATTCATTAATAGGAAGAAACTGGTTTAAAGACTTAGGCATTAAAATTAATATAGTTAAAAAGGTCTCGGTTAAAAAAGAAATGATAGAGTTATATATCCGAATTTATTTACCGAAGATTTAGGTTTGATAAAGTCAAAGCCTATTGACTTGCACTTAAATGAAAATGCTAAACCGGTTATTTGTAAACCGAGAAAAATACCGTTTGCCCAAAGGCAGATAGTAGAGGAAAAAATAGAAGCGTTAGTTAAAAAAGACGTGTTATCCCCAATCGAGGAGGCAGATTGGGCCACGCCAATTGTTGTGTTAACAAAACCAGACGGAAAAATTAGGCTGTGTGGAGATTATAGAACAACAGTAAATAAATATCTTAATAAAGGAGCTTACCCGGTGCCGAATGTGTGAGATTCTCAGTAATCTAGCTAAAGCAAAAAAATTTGCAAAATTGGATTTAAATTCGGCATATCACCAACTAAAAGTTACGGATGATACAGCTCGGTTATTAGCAATTACGACCCCTTTTGGATTATTCAAATGTAATCGTCTCCCTTTTGGAATTACATCAGCTCCAAACATATTTCAAGCAAAAATAAATTCAATATTACAAGGCTTGGAAGGAGTGATGTCATATTATGACGACATTTTAATTACTGCGACGTCACCGGAGAAATTAAGAATTAAAGTTCGGAAAGTATGCAAAAAAGTAAATAACGCAGGGGTAAAATTAAATGTTAAAAAATGCATTTGGGAAACTGAAGAATTAGAGTTTTTAGGCCATCTTATTTCGGAAAAAGGGAAAAGTCCATTAACTGATAAAATTAGGGCAGTCAAAGATGTTCCAAGCCCAATAAATGTCAAACAACTTCAAGCTTTCCTAGGTTTGATTAATTTTTTCGAACCGTTTCTAAAGAACAAAGCAATGGTCGCAACTCCCCTATATGAACTGCTACGCAAAGATCAGAAATGGATTTGGAATACCAAACATGAACAAGCATTTAAAGCAGTTAAGGAATTGTTAACCTCTAGTAGCTTATTAGTGCATTTTGATAGCGACAAAGACATCACTATTACTACAGATGCATCACAATACGGAATCGGAGCAGTTTTAGCGCATCAAATAGACGGTCATGAACGTCCTATAGCTTAGCTTCTCGGACTTTGTCTAAAGCTGAAAAAAATTATAGTCAGCTGGACAAAGAAGCTTTGGCAGTTATGTTTGCTGTGAAAAAATTTCACCAGTTTATTTATGGATGAAAATTTGAATTAGTAACAGATCACAAACCTTTGCTAGGAATTATAGGAAAAGTCGTCCGATGCCAGAGCATTTAAGTCCACACATGCTCAGATGGGCTAATACACTTACTGCTTATGATTTCAATCTAAAATATCAAAAAGGAAAGATAATTTCTCATGCGGACGCTCTATCCAGAGTGCCCGGAAATAATGACAACTATGAAACTGATGTGGAAGTTAATCATATTGACAATATGAAATCACAAGTCATAAATAGTAAAGTAGTTCAGACATGGACAAATAAAAATTACGGGTATGCGTTGTTTAAGAAATGGATAAGCAAAGGTTGGCCTAATAAAAAACCTGAAAATTTAGCAATGGGGTTTTGGGTCAATAGAGACCAATTGTCGGTCTGTAAAGGGTGTATTAATATGGGAGACAGAGTACTTATACCTCCTATAGGGAGAATGAAAGTTCTAGAACTTTTGCATCAGGGGCACCCAGGCATTGTGCCAGCTAAAGCTCTAGCTCGAAGTTATGTTTGGTGGCCGCAGATAAGTAATGATATTGAAAAGTATATTAAGAAATGTGATAAATGTAAGTCTGAAATAAGTTCTGCCGAATAAACAATATTCTTCTTGGCCTAAACCAATATATCCGTGGCAAAGACTGCATATAGACCATGCGGGTCCAATAGAGGGAAGAAATTATTTAATTTTAATCGATGCTTTCTCTAAATGGATAGAATGTCACGAGGTTAAAAATACAAGTGCAAAGGAAACAATAAAATGTTTAACAGACATATTTTATATACATGGATTTCCACAAGTAATCGTCTCGGACAACGGAACTGGATTTGCGAGTGAAGAACTAAAAATACAATTTGAGAAATGGGACATCAAACATGTATTTACAGCCCCTTACCACCCTGAATCAAATGGTTTGGCGGAAAACGCGGTAGGGCAAGTGAAGAAATATTTACGAAAAAAACAAAAATACGGATATGAAAAACGTCTTACAGGAATTCATGATGTATCAACATATAACTCCATCAACAACGACTGGAAAATCGCCAGCTGAAATGTTATTTGGTCTGAAAATACGAACTAATTTAGATTTTTTGAGACCTGATACACATGTATATAAATATAATCAAGACCCAGTAAAATACTTTCACATTGGAGACAGGTAATATTCAGAGATATACTACGTAAACAATGGATTAATGGAAAAATTGGCGCGATCAAAGCAAATTTATGATATTAAGGACGAAAACGGAATTATATATAAGCGTCACAAAAATCATATTCGAAAAAGTGAAGATGACATACAACTAGATATGTTCCAGCAGTTTCAACATGCAAATGAAAAGAATTTAGATAAACAGATGTTACTGACCGACATCCAAGAAGATGCGGTAGAAGAGGATAAAATACAGACCAGACCAATACGATGTAAAAGAAGACCTTTGTACTTAAAAGAATATGTATAAGACGGATAAACCGTAACTTCTGGAGTGGGGGAGGGATTGTTATGTTGTAGTACGATTAATATTAATAAAAAATACGTTTGAAACTGTGTGTACTCCAGAAGTTAAAAGTGTTAAATAATTACATGTGAAAGTAAACGAGTTGTTTAAATTAAAACGAAAATTAGAAATGACAAATGGTTTTTCATATATATATTTTATAAAAAGCAAGGTGTAAAATAAGATGGAAGATCCGAATAAATAATTAGTTAAATGAAGGATTAAAAATGTAAAGAACAATTTAATTAATTAGTTCAGAAATAATCCCAGAATACTTTTGCAATTAAAATTGTTAAGGAATAAACAATAGAACAAAAAGAGATACAATCTAGCGGGAAAAAAGCGAGTTAGCGTCAGTCCTGTTTTTCTGAGAGACTTATGTGTAGCGTGAATTTCGGAACAGGACCAACGATGGGAGGAGAACCAGATATTCGGGTCTGAAGGTAATAAAGACCGACCTAGTGTAATTATACAGACTATACCTGTCTTATTATTATTTTTGTAAGCCTTACAGGCGCTAGTAAACTACTTATAATCTTGTTTATAAATGCTTGTTAATTTTAATACTAATAAAATCTTGTATCCGTTAAGTGAGATATCTTAATTTCATGCAAGAGAGTAATAGTTACTTGAATTGGATGTGTTTTGATTATTTCTCGTAAGTCACATTAAATCAAGTACATCACACTTACTGATTATTAATAAAATCATATTCTAAATTAAATAAAAAATAAAAGAATGTTAAAAAACCACTAAATATCGCATGATCATCATTACACAGAGGCAAAACACTCCATACAGTTGCACCATTCAGTGCAAACCAGAATAATCAATGGATGCAGAAAAGTTTTTGAATAAAATTCCTATCTCATTCTTACTCATCCAATATCTCCAGATTAGTTTTTAGCTTGTGGATTTTATTAGTTAGCTAATAAGGTAGAAAGTGACTGCAGGAGGGTTACATTAAATCCTAAAATCTAGGTGCAATGCTCTCAGATCGAAGGCTCCTCATTGATGAAAGCCATAAGCTAGAAACTAGTCTGGGGATATTGGATGAGTAGGTATTATATAGCGATTTTATGCAAAAGCCTTCCTGCATCCATTGGTTACTCTGGCTTGCTTTGAGTGGTGCTACTGTAGGGAGATTTCTGCCTCTGTGTAATGTTAAAAAACTTGTAAACATACACGGAAATATCAAATGTCATACTGTAAAAAATAAGCTATCAACTACATCGTTAAAAATCCTAATTCTAAAGTTTTAACAGATCTGGAATAAAGATTACATTTTGCCACCACCCAATCTAATATGTCCTTAGAAGATTTTATAATATCAGCTGAGGAAGTTCCCCCAAAATTTTCTCTAGAAGAAAAATGAAATATACTGGACAATAAAAAATAGGGAGTCTCTCTGAACGGACAAAGTCAGATAACACCTCCAAAACAAAACTGCAATACTTAGAAAACACCAAAAGTAAGTCGCTGATTCAAAAAAAGAAATGACTAATATATTTTGGAAAAAATTAAACAACTCTATAGTCTACGTAATATCTATAAGGAACATGTTTCATTAAGTTCTATTGTTTATTATAGAAATCTAGTAAGACAAAATTTGTTGGGAATTTTTATTCAGATTTTTATTCTAAGCAAACAACTCACATTTATTTCAAGTATTTTAGGAACTATTGCAGAATTAATTAAGAACAATAAAAAATGAAATAAGATATTGGTAACTTTATTATGAAAAACAGATTAGCATAATGAATACCATATAATCTATTTAACAAGACTTTACATTTAATACAACATAGAATTTTCACTTGAAATCAAGAGAGGGTTATATATTTAGGTATGTCACACATTATCAGCAATGGTTAAAGGAAAGAATTTGAAACCATTGCTACACATGGTATTACATTTCTACCAAAATTCTGCCATCTCTATGTTCTTGGTATATTTATTGTATGGTTACACAATGAAGCACTTTTATAAACATTCTGCACTTTGATCAATAACATAACACTTTCAGTTACGTTTGTAATAATATTAAAATAAGAATAAAAATAAAGAATAATTGGCATAAGTTATGCCATCATGACAGAAGCACAAAAATAGCAGTTTTATTATGCCTATGAAACAAATTAAAAACTTTTGTCCAGAAGCCAATGATTTGGAAAATTATGTTCTACATAGAACAAATTCTTATGTAGATTGGTTATCTTTATCTATCATTTAAAAAAGACATTAAATATATAATAAAAAGCAACATAAAAAATGCATAATAGATACTGTAGTATATCCATCTATGCCAACAATAGAAGTCAATCTAAAGAACATCTGAAATCAGTATAATGTCGGAAAAGCTTTTTAAAACCACCGTAAAATGTGAGAAAACCTAACCTCTACAAAAGCTAAACTTCACATGTTAGAAAATAAAAAAACTGCATTTATCAATTAACATTTAAATGGAGATAAACATTAAGCAGTGAAAATAAATATCTTGATTAAATGTTTTAAAGGAGTACAAAATAATGATTAGAAGATGTGTCGAAAGAAGACCATGCTTAATAATCACAAAAAAACTGAACGAAGAGAAACATTATTAAAGAAATTTCTTACATACAAATGACAAATAATATTATAAATCAACCTAATTCAGGAATCCATAATGTTTGGAATCCACATATTAATTTTGCCTTCAAAAAAAGAGAAATAGGATTTATATATATAAATGTATTAAAATTTTACTGATTGTTGCCTTTGAAAAAATATCCTATTTTGTTAGAGCATCACCATAAATCGAATATTTAGGGATCAAAAATTACCAGTTTAATTCCTATGCTAATATAGTCACTGATCAGGCTAATACACCTGAACAAGAAAGAGAGAAGTGACAATTTTGAAGTTAAAAACACTTAGTATATGAAAGGTTTAAACAGGCAAAACTCTCTATACGTATTGCCACTTATCATATCCATGACTCCTCACTGACGAAGTCCACAAGCCAGAAACTAGTCTAGGGATATTGGATGAGTAGGCACTAGATGGGGGTTTTATGCACAAGACTTCTGTCATCCATTGATTACTCTGGCTTGCACTGAGTAGCAATAAGTATAGAGTTTAAATAATAGTTAAGAGCAAGGATAGAAATAGTGATCATGTGTGATGTTATGTGAAAAGTTCGAATGTAGTTTGAATTATTCTAACAACTTTTAATAATTAAACCTTAATGATGCAAATAATTCAATGTATAATAATATGATATTAAATAGTTTTTAACTGTAATCTAAATCTACAAAGTGTTTGAGAAAAAAGAGAAAAAATCATGTTTAAGATAACTGATCAGATTTCAAATTATTCACAATAATCAGATTAAATAAATAAATAATTGAAAGATTTATTGTTTTGGTAGTTCATAAAGAGTTTGAGAACAGGAAATGATAGAGCTGTGCCTTAATTCTGGACCTTGAGCTGCACAGTATGCTATCTTTTCACTGCACCAAAATATACAGAACATGTTACTAATTGTGATGCATCCCTTAAAGTCTGAAACACATAATTCATGCTAAATACATATACATGTTGTAATGAGCAATTAACAACATCAATAACTAGATGGTGACATCATATTTAGCATCTAAACTGTTCTTTCAGGAGAGTATGTTACAGTTTACTGGTGAGGACCTTGAACCATAAACTCTTACAAAGACTAAAATTATCACCAGCAAGTCATAATATGCATCTTCATTGTGGAGATGTAAAAGCTTCTTTCCAGACACAGTTGGCAAACACAGTTAATATTACTTTAGTAAGATGAAAATCAGTAATTTAAATAAAATAGATTTATTATAAATTTAGTGAACACGTCAAATAAAATTTTCTAGAAATTTATCATCTTATATATTGAACTTATGTCTGGAAGAAGGCTCAATTGCTACCTTGAATTATACAACCATAATGCCAAATGTCTCAATGGGTACTAAATTGACAATCTTTAGTTTTTATATAGTCTTTAATATTATCTAAAAGTGATCATAGACCAAACTTTGTAATGGCAACAATTTCAGTTGGTAATAATAAATCTATTGATAGGCATGTATAAACCAAGATTGGAATGTTCGCTCATGTATACTTTAATTTTAGCAAGTTGGGGACAACAAAAACAGATTCTCATGAATATTTTAATACTAATAACATGCACACATATAAAGTGTTAATGCATATTGCAATATGCATTGAGACCTATGCTAAAAGATCACCATCATATAAAATAACAATACTCTAGCATATCTTATTAACAAGTACACTGTCTATAGAAACGAAGTCATCATCACGTAAATAATTAAGAGGTTATATCCATTTAAACAACCAGAGCTAATTTTACTTTTCATCTAACTAGGAAATTATCAATTATTAATTAACAGTCCTGATACTAACTAAATTTCTTTATTATATGTTTAGCTCTTTTAAAAACAGTTTAATTAATTCAGACCAAAAGAGAAATTGTAAGTTAATAAAGAAAACACATTTAGCTTCAGAGTTAAATGTTGGATTTCTGGAAACATCAAAAATGAAGTTATCTCTGATTGATTTATGAATATAATATGTTAATTTTCATTGTTTATATCGACCATTCAAGTTAAAGTATTATAAGACAAATTACCCAATTATTTTAAATATTTATTCTTTCTCACTAAAATGCTTTGGACAATCCCCTCCATATATAAATGAGGTAAATAAGGAGAGGTGTTCTTTTTTGGTAAAATGATTGTCTTATGTTGGGGCTGAAGAGTATTTCAGTTATATGCAGTGTCATGAATCTTAACCACAGAGTGTTATATATATATGAGAGGGTTTTGAAAAGTTACCAGGATATTATAGTAAAAAATTGTTGGTATTCATTTATTACACATTCTCTACCATTTTGATTTCAATGGGAGCCGCAAACGCACTACTGGCACAACCAAGCAATAAAAAATGGCAAACAACCACATTGGGTCATGATAGATAGTGTTCCAATTACTTTGAATATTTGTTAAAAAATCACGATTTCCATCAATAATTAAAAGATAAAGGTGCAATGTTGTATGACTGTGCTCGATCTAGTTACATGACCAAAAGATCAAATTCCATTTAAATGTGCTATTAAAATTTCATAAGTTCATACAAAAAATGTGAATCTTGAAAAATTAAAAAGTAAACAGGAAAATTTTGTAGAACTATGATCAATCAAAAAAAAATAAAACTCATCTAGAAATTAAAATATCAAGGGTATTAGAAATTAGAACATGACCCAAAAAATTCTGCTGTTGTAATCACATGACAAAATGTCAAATTATTATGACAATCAAATACGAAAAGATGAGCACGAAATGTTAGCACAATTCCCAAAAAAATAAAAGCAAAACTCAAAATTTCAGAAACAACTTGTAGCAAAAAAACAAATATAACAATGGGAAAGGCGGGTAAAAAATCCAAAATGTAAACAAAAGATATAATTATTATGGCAATTAAACATGAAAAAATGAGCAAAGTGTAATTACATGATCAAAACGAAAAAGCAAATATATCAATGAAAAAATAAATTCGCCAGCAAAAAAAATAATAATAGAATTTGATCAAAAATATTTATTGTATGTGATCATTTCAAATAGTTTAGGAAATATTTCACCACAACAATAAATTATTATTATCTATTATCACATACATTAATAAATAAATATGTTATCCGTAATTCTCACATGTTAAAACATGGATAATTTGTTAAACATAAAAAGCAAAACTTTTGAGCAAAAAAAGAAAAATTTCAAAGACAATTCTTTAAGAAATATTTAAGCAAAAAAAACAACAACATGTTATTATTATCCATTATCGAAACATAAATTGCGAATAAAAAGTAAAATGATGAAGATATATAATATTACCTGAACTGTGCAAAGTTATTTTCAAGGTCCGAACACTTATGAAAGTAATGAAGCTAATAGCGGTTTCCAAAATATTTCCAAGGGTTCACTTTGGCATCAATGATTTCGTCAAACTCTTTTTAAAAAAGGTCATAAATTTTTTTTAAATAGGGGAGGGGTAGATAATACCATTCATTTCTTTAACTGCCTTGTGACCAATGAATTCATACAACAGTTAGCTAATTATTAACCTAATAATTATCTATCAGTCTATATTTTACTTGTCTCTCTATTTTTCTATAAATCTTTATCATCATACCCATCTATCTCTTTTTGGTAGTCTTTCTATCTGCTTATTTGTTTACTGTTTATCTATCTTTTTACTTATCTATCTACCTATTTCTCTATATGTTTATCTATATGTCTTCTTTCTTTTGTTTTTGTGTATGTAATTATTTATTGCATTCATGCATTCTATCTAGTCAATGATTTATTCACTATCTATATATTTATTTATCTGCCTATTTATCTATCCACCCATTTATTATTTATTTTTCAGCTATCTATCCATCTAACCACCCATCCATCTATCATACATTCATATATCTGTTTATTCATCCACCTATTCATCCAACCATCCATATATCTATCCATCTATCTATCTCTTTAACTGGTTTTTATCTACCTATCTATTTATGTTTCTCTATATATTCATTTATTTATATATCCAACCATACCTTTAATTATATATCCAATCATCCACATCCATCCACTATCTATCTATCTATCTATCTATCTATCTATCTATCTATCTATCTATCTATCTATCTATCTATCTATCTATCTATCTATCTATCTATCTATCTATCTATCTGTCTATCTATCTATCTATCTATCTATCTATCTATCTATCTATCTATCTGTCTGTCTATCTATCTATCTATCTATCTATCTATCTATCTATCTATCTATCTATCTATCTATCTATCTATCTATCTATCTATCTATCTATCTATCTATCTATCTATCTATCTATCTATCTATCTATCTATCTATCTATCTATCTATCTATCTATCTATCTATCTATCTATCTATCTATCTATCTATCTATCTATCTATCTATCTATCTATCTATCTATCTATCTATCTATCTATCTATCTATCTATCTATCTATCTATCTATCTATCTATCTATCTATCTATCTATCTATCTATCTATCTATCTATCTATCTATCTATCTATCTATCTATCTATCTATCTATCTATGCATCCAGCCAAACATTTAACTGTCTAGCAAACCAATAATCTACTATCTACTTTTATCTGTTATCCTACCTATCTACTTATATGCCTATTATCTGTCTATGTTTACTTTTCTATATGCCTACCTATCTCTCATTCTATCTATCGTTTTCTACCTATCTACTTATTTAGGCATCCAACCATTAAAACACTCACCCCCAACCATCTGTTTATCTACTACATTTATTAATTTTATTAGCACATGGTGTCACCACATTAAAATTCAACATCAACAGGCACTACTCCAAATTATGTAGACTAAAGAGGCCAGGGTAGATGTCATTTATGTTGCACAAATGGGGATTTATAGACTCTCATGACTGTGAGTGTGGATGACCATAAACTAGGATATATATTTACAGGAAGTGTCCAATTTACCAGGACACATAAGTAGATAGGTAGGTTAACAGATAAAGATAGATAGTGGATTGGTGGTTTGCTAGACAGTTAAATGTTTGGCTGCATGCATAAATAAATAGATAATGGAAAAACAGATAGATAGATAAATGGAGACATATAGACAGATAGATAAAAAACAGAATGTAGTAGGTAAATAGATAAATAAATAGGTAATGGATGGATGATTTGCTAGATAATTAAAAGTATGGTTGGATGTGTAAATAAATGGATGAGGAGAAAAACATAAATAGATAGATAGATAAAAAACCAGATAGATAGATAAATAAATGAATGGATCGATAGATGTGCTGTTAATACATTTGTTGTATGGTCATATTGCAAACACTCTGGATATTTTTATCAATAACACATCATGTTCATTCATATTTACAATAGCATTTGAATATGAAAAAAGTTGGCATTCATAGATGTTATGACAAGAATTCCTCATGGGAATATCAAAACTGCAGTTTTCTTATACACTGGAAAATACTAAACTTGAAAAGGTTGAAAGAATTTTAGTAAAATGTCTAGTATTACAATGTTATATGATTTTATATGTTATTTATCTTTGCTATTATAGCAGTAGGCAGTACTTAATATTCAATCTTGTATTTTTCCCCATAGATGTTTTATTAAATAAATAAGGAAACCATATTGATACATTATGCAAGGTACTAAGTTTATTACAGAGTTCTGAGGAAGGTCATGTGACCGTCTCTATTGTCAGGTAGCGGAATGTATGACCCACTCTTCACACCTCAATTGTTCATGGATATCAAGTCCTATGTTATGTCATCCTTCTTTTCAAAAATAAATCCACAATGTTTTTTTTCCAATATCAAGATAATATTTTATATTGTTGTAACTTCCCTTTTGTAGATTTCTTTTTTTAAAAAACTTCACTTCTGTAGATTTTTTTGCTAATTCATTATTTTCTTTTCTTATATCATTATTAATGCTCTTTCACAATATTTTACAGAGATCTAGATGTATGATTCATCTTAATAGAGCATCTTAAAATAGTTTCATATTCTCACTTTTCTTCATACATTGTCTTGTTTCACTTGAAAATTTATTAGTGAATTGGTTGTTTTTCATACCAACTATCTTTGTTAATATTGTTAGAAGAGTAGTGGTTGTTTTGTTATTGATTTCAGCTAAGGTTAAATCATTCTAATCTATGTCATTAATTTAACTCCATTTGAGTATATCAGATAGTCAAATATTAACTTAGTCTTCTTTAATACTTTTTGTTTTTCTAGTTTAGTGTTAACTTGTATCTTACATTTTATATAATGATGATTACTCCTGGTGCTAAATATATTCCAAATATTATAATTTTGAAACCATCTTTCTTTAATCCAATTCTACCCTACCTTTGTTTGAATGCTTCCTATCCATTTCTGTTTAGCGTATCTTTCATTTTGCTTCAAATCCCTTAAATCTGTCCCATTTCTGACACCATAATGAATTTATTCAAAACATATTTATCTTTCAGTTATTCACAAAATCTATTATAAACGTCTCCTCTGACAATTTTTAAATATTGTTTTGATGTGATAACTTTATAATATATATAAAAATAGTCTGCTTCTTCATAACAATAAGATCTTGTTGTGCTTAAACCTGGATTATCTGCATTTGGTATTTTTTATTAAGGTGAATAACTAATCTTGAATACTCTAATATATTGATAGCCATTACAACATTGCTCTTCCATTTTTTATTTATTATTGTAAAAGTCATGTCCACTTTTCAAATCAATTGTCTTTATCTTTACCTCTAACATTACAATGTTCACCAAATTCCAATTGAAAACCCAAGCAACATTCTTTCCTCAAAGAGTTCTACAATTGTATTCATTTAAATAAATAATCATTATGACAAAATCTGGATCTGCAATTAGAAGATTCTTAGCACATTCTGTCTATGACCTCCAATCACTGCTTTATCTGACAACTTCCTTTATTCTAAGAATAAGAGCCATAACATCATTTTGTTTATCATTATTAAAAACAGATATAATGATTATTCTCAAACCCATTAATTATGCCTTCAATAACACTGAATTGTTGTTTCAGTTAGGAACTATTATGTAACTGGCAAGAAAGTTCCTTGCTCTTAAATTCAAAAATAAAAAGCCATTAAATTTATTACATTGTCTGATCCATGTCGGTGACCAATCATTCAGGTTTGTTTAACAGAAGAATAGAACAGCAGTAATGACAAGGTTATATGGGGAATATTTTAAAATTTTGTCTTGCTTCACTTTTTTAAGGTCCAAAGTGGAGTAGTTAAATACAAACCTTTTCAAAAGCTTTCTGCTAATTATGAACATATGTAATAATTGATAAGTAGCAATTTATATGTAAAGAATATTGTCGAAATAAAATCTCTTCTCATCAATAAATGGCAAAGCTTTTAAACATTTCTTGATAGGAGAGTGTATATCTATAGTGTAGTGCATACATAAAGAGTAGTTATATTCAATTTAATATTTATATGGATATTATTATATAGAAATGAGAGATAATATCCATTAAATAAAGAAACAATGTAACTTTTGATGTTAGTGAGAACATATCAATTTCTATTAATTAACAATTCCTGAGGCAAACAAGTTTTTCTCATAATAGTCTTTTGTTGAGGGATTACTTTTGCTTTAAAGACCCCCCCCCAACAAAAGAGTTATTATAAGAAAAACTTGTTTCCCTCAGGAATTGTTAATTAGTAGTAATTGATAGTTTTTTAGTAATATCAAAGGTTAAAGTTTTAAATAATTAAATGTTCAACAACAATGTTGCTAGGTAAGCACCAATTAAGATTGACAGTCAAACTGAATGATATATTAAAGCTTTGTCCAATTATATATCTATTCCCCAAAAAATATTATAGTGTAATAGACACAACAAAAGAACTATTATAGGTAAGGAAAACATTTATTTAGCTTCAGTGAGATTGTCAATCAGTAATAGTTGATAGTTTCATGGTAAACTTAAAAGCAAAGGGTATCTCTGTTTACATGGATAATTTTTTTTTATTAGAATAACAATATTTAATTCAACAGATACATAAACACATGTATACATATCATTAAAACAGAAAGCTTAGATAATCCCAATGTCAATAACAATTAACAATTTCAAACTGGTGCCAAAGGAACCTTTTTTTATTTGACTTATATATATATATCTTGTGCCAAGAAGGAATTGGCACATGCATATAAAATAATTTTGTCTAAAAAAATTATTAAAATAAAAATATTTCATAAAAGAGTTCGAAATAAAAGTTGGAAAATAATTGATTAAAAGTGGGAAGGGGGTTTTCTTTAGAAAGTTAAACTAAAAGTTTTATAAAAGGAAGTAAAGTTTTTCTTATTAGTATTCGTAAAAATAAATAGTTAAAAGTTTCAAAATATAAATCTCTTTTCATTTGAGTTTATTAGAATAAATTATACATGTGCATAAATGTAAGCTTGTCAATAAAATACAAAATAAATGTATGTATATGTGCATGTTAAAATCATATTGAGAAAAACACATGAAAATAAATGTTAAAATGAGAGGTAAAAACATATTTAAAAACACAGTGATGGGCTACTAATTAAAAGTATAAAAACAACAAGTGCAATGGCTACTACTAATTAAACCATCTTCAAAAACATGAGATTATCAAAGGAATTTCAACAATAGATATTGCCGGAGGATATCAAAACCAAACACTTCGCAGGTATAAATAGCCATTTTTTTATCCGACAGTCAGTAAGGACAATCATTTCAGTCTAGTCTAGAGATAACAGTGCAATTTATCATGTATCCAGAAACAGAAATGCAGTGTTAAAACCTTTGGAAAACATACGTCTTTCTCCAGCCTGAGTCAAATAAGATCAGCAAGATCTGCCCGTGAAATAATGTCTTCGTAACAGCTTGAAGAATCTCCGTCAATATCTAATTGTCTCCAATAATAATAAGTGAATAATAATGAAACTCTTCAAGGAAACATCCCAGCTGGCTGGAAATATTCTCACCTAAAGCAGTAACCAAAGAAAATGAAGTTCTATGTCCACATTCAAAATCCTAGGTAATCATATTTCATATTCTTATTTCTATAGTAGCCATCGCATTAATTCATAAAACTTCCAGAGACAAGTAATTTGAACTCTATAAGCATGCATAAAATGAACTATTGATGTGCGTGTTTGTGAATGCTGTATGATTTTATAAACGTCAAATATTATTTATGCTTTCTCATAAGATATATATTATAGTATGTTAATTTAAAATGTGTGTGTGGTATATTAGATTTGTAAAATGTTTAAAAGTAATAAATGTTAATTAAAATAAATGGTCTTTAAAACTTAAGCCTTAATTTGTTGGTCAATTCTTTTTATCAACTCTTTTATTAATTCTTTTATCAATTCTTTCACCACTACTTTTGTATAAGTTGTTAATGATTAAAAAAATAGACTGAGCTAGTTAAGGGAATTATTTTGAGTGCTGGATTATGAGCCTACTGTCCGAATACGTTAGTCTTGACTAGCTGGCGCCCGGGGTTTACTCCGAAACAGATAAAGTATTTGGATAGTAGGGGGTTGAATCTAACAGCCAAGGTGGGCCATGATCTGATAATGGGTATTGTTGATAGTTAAAGATATCAATATTTCCCACTTTGCTCGAACATGCCGGTTCATTCACGTAACATTTATAATTACATAAGATTATAAATGTGTTATAAAGAAGTTTGAAACCAGCCAAAACATTTACAGTGTAAGTAAGATCTCTCTGTGGAGCGAACCCTGTACATTAAATGGCTATACCCAACTTGGGGCTGGACCTAAGAAAACAATAGCAATTAAATACTTTGTTTCTTGAAATTACATATTTAAACTGGTTTAAGCTAAAAAAAAAGAATTGACGGAAAAAAATTTTTCTTTAAATGAAAAGAGATAAAATAATTTTTAATTGAGGGATAGAAGTGGGAATATGGAGTATAATTTATGTTAGTGAGTTAGTAGAAAGAAAGAAGGAACCATCTGACATAGTTTAAAAGTTAGTAAACAGGCGGAATAGTAAAGGAAATAAACAAAAAGGACCAGAAATGGATAATGAGCGTGAATATGATTATTCTAAAGTAAATAAATGTAATAAATTAAATCTGAAACTTCTATTTAAAACTTAAACAATAAATTTGAAAATAAATGAATAATAATAAATGAAATGTTTGAAAGAAATAATAATAACGGAGGCTTCACAAAATAAAAAAAAAATTGTTATGTTTTTCTCCACGCACATATTAAGGAAATGCTCGTAAATAAACAGTTCAAATAAATAAAAAAATCAATAAAGTCAAGTTAAAGAAATAGGTCAAGTTAATGATTTAAAAGTAATGTTTGTAGAATAAATAAATGAATGAAATAATAAAGAAAGTAGCGTAATAAAATAAAAGTTTGTTTTGAGTACACGCACGTTAATATAAGAAGGTAAACTTATGGTTTAAAAATAATATCATAATATAAATAAATATGTTAAAGTAATGTTCATGTGTATTTAAAAAACATAATATTGTAAGATTAATAATATAAATGAAAGTCAATCTAAGTTGTATTAAGAGTGTGTAAGTATACATGTGTATATATGTGCACATACACTGGTAATATTCAGTAAATATGATACCTCATGTTGCGTATCTGAAATGTATTTATCAGATATTCTTTTAGGTTATTTTTGTCACTGCTGCACCTCATGATGCATGCAAGAAGAGATTTATTTATTATAGATTCCCTATAAGCAAGTCCAGTAATAACTTGATATTTAGAATATTACTAAGTGTATAATTGTGCTGCACATATACTCATGTGTAGCAATTTATCTATAGCAAAAGGGAATGAGAGTAGTATAGAAATAAGTTTAGTTAAGGATAAGGTAAAGCTGCCGACTGGATAAAATTTAGTACCCATAACAGACTTATCAGGCATCATTCCTCTTTCCAAAGCATAAGTTGAAAATGGACAGCTTTTTTCCTGCCATTCACCATGACCCTTTTTTTTCCAAGTCTGGTAGAAACCTGGCAAATGAAGCTTCGATTTTATATATGTGTAAGTTGGTATAAGTCAGCGAATCTGCTTCTGCTTCATTTCCAAAAGATCCCTGTGCCACAAAATTAGTTTGTCCCGGTGATCGTTATCCAGGATTTAGATCATTGTGAGCAATGTATTTGGCATAGACAGAAGGAAAGGATAGTCAAAATAGATTGCCCTTGGTATGTAAAGTGAAAGATATGAAAAGCAAACTTAGAAAATTAATAAATATTTAGAATCAAGAATTAAAGTTGCAAGAGATAAAATGGTCAAAAATGACGCATTTTACTCTAAAACAGGGGGGGGGGTAATGTGCCAAGGCCGAATTGGCACATGTATATAAAGTAATTTTGTCTAAAAAAATTATTAAAATAAAAATCTTTCGTAAAAGAGTTTGAAATAAAAGTTGGAAAATAATTGATTAAAAGTGGGAAGGGGGTTTTCTTTAGAAAGTTAAACTAAAAGTTTTATAAAAGGAAGTAAAGTTTTTCTTATTAGTATTCGTAAAAACAAATAGTTAAAAGTTTCAAAATATAAATCTCTTTTCATTTGAGTTTATTAGAATAAATTATACATGTGCGTAAATGTAAGCTTGTTAACAAAAGATAAAATAAATGCGTGTATATGTGCATGAAAAAATCATATTGAGAAAAACACATGAAAATAAATGTTAAAATGAGAGGTAAAAAACATATATTTAAAAACACAGCGATGGGCTACTAATTAAAAGTATAAAAACAACACATGTGATGGCTACTACTAATTAAACCATCTTCAAAAACATGAGATTATCAAAGGAATTTCAACAACAGATATTGCTGGAGGATATCAAAGCAAAAATACTTCGCAGGTATAAATAGCCATGTTTTTTATCGCACAGTCAGTAAGGACAATCATTTCAGTCTAGTCTAGAGATAACAGTGCAATTTATCATGTATCCAGAAACAGAAGTGAAGTGTTAAAACCTTCGGAAAACATACGTCTTTCTCCAGCCTGAGTCACATAAGATCAGCAAGATCTGCCCGTGAAATAATGTCTTCGGACCAGCTTGAAGAATCTCCGTCAATATCTAATTGTCTCCAATAATAATAAAAGTGAATAATAATGAAACTCTTCAAGGAAACGTCCCAGCCAGCTGGAAATATTTTCACCTAAAGCAGTAACCAAAGAAAACGAAGTTCTACATCCACATTCAAAATCCTAGGTAATAATATTTCATATTCTTATTTCTATAGTAGCCATCGCATTAATTCATAAAACTTCCAGAGACAAGTAATTTGAACTCTATAAGCATGCATAAAATGAACTATTGATGTGCGTGTTTGTGAATGCTGTATGATTTTATAAATGTCAAATATTATTTATGCTTTCTCATAAGATATATTATAGTGTGTTAATTTAAAATGTACGTGTGTTATATTAGATTTATAAAATGTTTAAAATTAGTAAATGTTAATTAAAATAAATGGTCTTTAAAACTTAAGCCTTAATTTGTCGGTCAATTCTTTTTATCAACTCTTTTATTAATTCTTTTATCAATTCTTTCACCACTACTTTTGTATCAGTTGTTAATGATTAAAAAAAATAGACTGAGCTAGTTAAGGGAATTGTTTCGAGTGCTGGATTATGAGCCTACTGTCCGAATACGTTAGTCTTAGACTAGCTGGTGCCCGGGGTTTACTCCGAAACAAATAAAGTGTTTGGATAGTAGGGGTTTGAATCTAGCAGCCAAGGTGGGCCATGATCTGATCATGGGTATTGTTGATAGTTAAAGCTATCAATAATATTTCCCACTTTGCTCGAACATGCCGGTTCATTCACGTAACATTTATAATTACATAAGATTATAAATGTGTTATAAAGAAGTTTGAAACCAGCCAAAACATTTACAGTGTAAGTAAGATCTCTCTGTGGAGCGAACCCTGTACAATATATATATATATTAAATATATAGAACCCTGTACAATATATATATATATATATATATTATTTATTAATTTTTTTAATATATATATATAATTTATTAATTTGTTAAATGTAGGAGGTGTGTGAAATGCAGTGTCACATATACCTTTATAAATCTAATTCTAAAGATAAAACCTCATTTATAAATAAAAATTGTATCATTTGTAAATGGATATATAGGTGTGGTAGTGGATATGTAGGTGAATCCAGATGTATATTGGAAAAAAAACTAAAGAGCACTTGCTGCTGCTAAAAAGTGTTCTGATAATGAATCAAAATTGCAAAGTAGATAATAATGTTTCATCATCTGTTTTTTATGACCATAATAATTCATGTATTTATGGTTTTAATTTCAATTACAACAATGTTAAAATATTGCAAATTGAAAAAAATAACAACAAAAAAAAAATAAAAGAAGCTATGGTAATATACAAATACAAACATGACTTAATTAACATGCAGGCAGCAAATGTTAAGATCATGGAATTGTGGGAAGGTTAGTTTTTCAAATTGTTAGTCGACAAAGACTACAAGGATAGTTGAAAAGACTACTAAGTGAATAAAATTTTAAAAAATATATCTGATTACTGTATTTATAAATATTCAATTACATAATTACACACACACACATATATATATATATTCATGAAAAATATAGAAATTTGTGCTTTAGAATCATCAATGTTAAAACCTCTCATTTGGCTCAGATACATAGATGACACTTTTGTCATATGGCAACATGGAAAAAATAAATTAGATGATTTTTTCTAACATTTAAATAATATGCATCCTCATATTAAATTTACAATGGAGACAGAGTCTGATGAAAAACTCCCATCTTTTTTGATTTACAGAAAGGATGCACACATGGATATATATTTACAATTCCATTCTCATCATCACTCAACTCAGATAGTTTCTGTAGCCAAAACATTTTTTAAATACGGCAATTAACCTTTCAGATAAATCACATCTGAAGGAAGAAATAAATCATATTAATAAAGTTTTATGAGCAAATAGTTATAATTATAAATTTATTAAAAAAGCCTTATTTCAAGACCAAAATGGACAAAATAGGAAACAAAAAGATGATAATCAGCTATTAGGATTTGTGTTCCATATGTAAAATGATGCTATAATATAAATACAGCATTTTTTACTCATCAAAAGATCAGCAATATAATAACCTAGCCTAAGGATTCAATCCCTCTTGAATCTCAAGGTGTTTATCAAATCTCATGTGAAAATTGTAAAGCTTCTTACATAGGTATAAGTAATTGTTTCACAGTGTTAGGAGAGATGAGCATGCTAATGCAGTTAAACAACACTCATCATCATCAGCACTCTCACTCCATACTATAGATTCAGATCATAAAATTGATTTTTCTAGTACCAGAATCATATCCAGATGTGATAATCTCTACCAGTGCAAAATTAGAGAAGCCATTGAGATACTTAAAAGGCCAGATTGTATCAATAAGCAAGATAATACAAGCAAACTTCCTCCTATTTGGAATTGTTTTTTTTTAAAAGCATTCTTAATTTAACATTTTTGCTATTGGTGGAACTTTACAGTTTTTTTTTTCCAAATTGGTGATTGTAGCACCTCTACAACCAGTCGGTATATCAATATTTAATTTTTTTTAAAGACGAATGAACCCCAAAAACATGTCTTTTATATATGCAACCCGTGAAAATCTTAGTATCAACATTATTAACCTCTATGGGGAGGAAATATTTAAACAGCTTAGAGTGTTTGAAAGAATATGGATTAAAAAATGTAAGTTACTTAGTAATTTATTTTTTCTATTGGCATGTAAAAATCACAACGTTATACCCACTTATTGGAAAAAATAATTAAAATATTAATAAAATTTTAAGGAAAACAAGCAATATTATTTTTAATTTTTTTATTAAAGAAACTCGGGAAAATCTAGACAAAATTGACAGTGTTGCTGGATTTACGTTTATTCCTTAGTAATAAAATACATCCTTTACTGTGGACTAGTTTTGATTGTATTGCAAATTTTAGATCAATTAAAGTATCGGAATTTGTAACAGCAAAGCATAAGAAAAAAATAGAAATGCTAATTAGAACCCAATCACCAATCATTACGTATCCAAATCAAAGAACCGTTTATAATTTATCTAAGAAAGCTCTCTACAGATGAAGTTTCGGTTTTAGAAAAAGGTTTTAATGTTGCATTAACGCCTTCCCAGATACCTTTTGAGAAAATTGTTTGTCATGTTGAATCAGCTCTCTATAAAATAGATTCTCCATCGGCTGATTTGGCAAGAGCTGAGATTTGCAATATTTTTAAAAAAGCTAAGCTTCCTAAAAATAATATTTCAAAAAAAGAAAGACAACCATTAAATAATATAAAATCGGACAAATCAATTGTTGTACTTCCAGCTGATAAAGGTAATGCTACTGTCGTTATGGATCATGACATTTACCATAATAAAAATTTAGACTTGCTTAATGATAAAACTTATAAATTATCAAAAAGAGATCATACTACATATTTGGAAAAAAACAACAAAAGCCATTATTAATAAATCGCCTATTGAAACAGAGATAAAAAATAAAATAAACCCTCGTGAAAAATTTTGTGTCTGTCCAAAATTTTATGGACTTCCAAAAATTCACAAACCAGATAACTCCCTTCATCCGGAATAGGATCTCCAACTCATATTTTAGTTAGATATTTATCAGATTTCATTAAACCTACAATCCCATCTATTAAATCATATATTAAAAACACTTTTGATTTTATTTCTGTTTTAAAAAGTTTAAAAATTAATACTAATGACATTCTAGTCAGTTTTTAAGTCGTGTCTTTGTTTACAAACATTCCAATTGATGAAGCTTTAAATGTAATTTCACAACGTTGCAATTTACCGAACCATATTATTGCATTGTCTCTTGAACACAATATTTTGTATACAATGGACAGCATTACAAACAAGTTTTTGGTACTCCTATGGGCTCACTTATCTCAGGAGTAATAGCTGATTTATTCATGAAAATATAAAAACTCGTGCTTTAGAATCATCATCTTTAAAACCTCTCATTTTGGCTCAGATACATAGATGACACTTTTGTCATATGGCAACATGGAAAAAATAAATTAGATGATTTTTTCTTACATTTAAATAATATGCATCCTCATATTAAATTTACAATGGAGACAGAATCTAATGGAAAATATCCATTTCTTGATGTTCTAGATACCAAATAGTTTATCTTCTTTCGATTTACAGAAAGAATACATACACGGACAGATATTTCCATTTCCATTCTCATCATCACCCAACTCAGATAGTTTCCTAGCCAAAACTCTTTCTAAATAGAGCAATTAACCTTTCAGATAAGTCACATCTGAAAGGAGAAATAAATCATATTAATAATGTTTTATTAACAAATAGTTATAATTATAAATTTATTAAAAAAGCCTTATGTCAAGCCCAAAATGGACAAAATACAAAACAAAAAAAAATGATAAATCAGCTATTAGGATTTGTGTTCCATATGTAAAAAGAACTACAGACAGTATTGGATGTAAATTAAAATGCTATAATATAAGTACAACGTTTTCTAATCATCAAAAAATCAGCAATATAATAACCAAGCCTAAGGATTTAATCCCTCTTGAATCTCATGGTGTTTATCAAATCTCATGAAAAAATTGTAAAGCTTCTTACATAGGTATAAGTAATCGTCCGCATCAGTGTTAGGAGAGATGAGCATGCTAATGCAGTTAAACAACACTCATCATCATCAGCACTCTCACTCCATCCATACTATAGATTCAGGTCATAAAATTGATTTTTCTAGTACCAGGATCATATCCAGATGTGATAATCTCTACCAAGGCAAAATTAGAGAAGCCATTGAGATACTTAAAAGGCCAGATTAAATCAATAAGAGAGATGTTACAAGCAAACTTCTTCCTATTTGGAAAGATTTTTTTAAAAAGCAATCTTAATTTAACAGTTTGCTATTGGTGGAACTTTAACGTTTTTTTTTTCAAATCGGTGATTGTATCACCTCTACAACCGTCTTTCTACCTTTTATCACCCAGTAGATGATTTGTGTGATCAAGTCCAACCGTGTCGGTATATCAATATTTAAATTTTTTTTTAACACGGATGATCCCGCAAAATATGTCTTATATATATATAACAACAATAAAATAATAAGTATAATGGTAATAAACTATTATAAACAGTCTTCACTTTCAATTTATTACTTAACCTTCCTCAACTGGCAGACCAAGGAATTAACAGAAAGTGCTTCTGCAGATTGGCAAAACTGCTTATAATAGCATATTTCCATTATATTTATTATTATTTTTATTGTTATTATAATAGTTTTATTAATTAGTGAACATTTTATTTGCATGTATATATCACATGAAAAGAGTCCATGCTTGGATAAACCAACAGTCTTCAATCTATTGTCAAGGCAATCTTTGTAAGTAAAAGATGGACTCTATATTACTTTTCATTCTGGTTTAAAATATTAATATAGACAATACAGATGACACATGAACTGTAAGAAATTGAGATTTTTAATTTTAATAATCTAAATAAACCCAATAATGAACTGTAGGAGAGTGAGATTTTTAATTTCAATAATCTAAATAATCCCCCCAAAACAGGCAAACATAAGATGTTTTGAAAATATATAATAACTTTTTAAAAATTTCAAATGCAAGGTTATTTATTATTATTTAGATAATGAATTTGATTTTACTCAAAGATATATTGGTTTATAAATGTAAATCACAGGAAAACAGTCCATAATTATATATACCAATAATTAAAAATGTCAGTCTGCCATATGTCAAGTGATAACTTTATTGTGTAAATTAACATCTTAGATCAGAATGAAAAGTGAGATAAGAGCCATCTTTTATCTATAAAGGTTGCCTTGACAACAGATTGAAGATTTTTGGTGTATATAGGTCTGAGCTGCTTGCATCTGTTTTATATTTCTGAGTCACCTAGCTTCAGCAAAATCAGATTTTACACACACACATATATATATTACCATAATTCTCATAGCTAATTTAACATATAAAATATCCATAATCTATTAAGGTCTGCTAAAAACACAAAGTTACTATTAGTGAAATGTGAAATTTATTTACCAATATTGTCTAAAATTTTTAAATAGAATGTAATTGAAAAAAAAAGTAACACTGATAAAAAATTAAATATATTTAGAATAAACTGTTTATAGGTAGATTTGTACTCATCCCTTTTAAAAAACATTTTCAAACTGTTATATAGTACTTTAAATGTATTAAACTCTCAAGTATCAGCTGCTAACTAGTTATTAAATGCATATTGCATAGCCTAACTATATTGTTTAAATACATCAGTTGAATATCAGAAAATATCAATTCTACAAGTATGCGGTAGTTGAAAATTCCTTAGCTTTGTCTATGATTTTTAAATAGATTGTAAACAAACACAATGATTAAAACAGGTTTATCTTTGATTATTGTAATGAAGTTTATTTAAAATTCTAAGCAGACTTGCAATACTAATATATTGCAACAATCTAAAATAAAATTTAAAAAAACTCCACAAATACCCAATGTTTTTTTTCAGTCATTGCTTCTGTTTAGAGTCTATTTAAATATCTTAATTAAAAATAGTGATTTTCCTTTACTGTGTAATTATAATGTTACCTTGATAGTTAAAACAGATTGTTGGAACATTGTATTGGTTTATAGTAATGTAATTTACAAATAATAACTAGTCAACTGCTGATACACACACACACACACACACATATATATATATGCATTCTTGTAATTGAATGTTAATAAATACAGTACATGTATTGAATGGATTATGTCCTGTACATGAGATGTCTGATTGACCTTAGGTCAACATGGGTGTGACAAGAATCTCCACCTCAAGATGCATTCCATCATCATATTTTCAATTGAATGGACGGTTGAAGAGTTGGAGTGTAGAGATGATTGAAGCCTGTCCATTAAAGTATGAGGATTGGCTATCTTAATATATATCTGAGCACTTATAGTATATATGTGTAGAGATGGTAATCTGAACCAACTGATGATTGCTGGTTTAGCATGAAATACGTATATTGGTGATTATTTATCTTTTCAGCATATATGTGTTCAAGTGTATCAGTGATACGAACTAGTGTGGAGAGCGGTGGGTCGTGTGAAAGTCTGTGCTCATATACCCTATATATTAAATACAGTAATGTAAATATATTTAAATTTAGTATAACTTAAAACAACTTTTATCCTCTAAGCAGCGCTTTCGACGTCTTCGTCAACTAACACTTTTCCACAATTCCGTGCTTTTTACGTTTGCTGCCTGTCTGTTTATTAAGTCTTGCTTATATTTATATATTAACATAGCTTCCTTTATTTTCATTTTATTGTTGTTTCTTTCAATTTGTGATACTTTAAACATTATTATAATTCAAATTAAAACCACATACACATAATTTATTATGGTACATATTCAATTACAAGATTGCGTATATAACTTTGAAGAAATACAGACATCGAATAAGAATATCATTATATATATATATATATATTAATTCTAATACTCTCACAGATGAATGAATTCATAGTATTATTTTTGGGAGATTCCATACAATAAAAATGTAATAAGCTAAATAGCTGACATTTTTTTTCTAATTTTCAGAATTTAACTCCATACATTGTGAGTCAAGATTTTTTTCAAAAGTATTGATGAAACTGTAAAATATGCATTTTCTGAATAATGTAAAAGAGAATTGTTATTACTTCCTTTAGAAGTTGATAACCAAACTGAAGAAATATTTGTCAATGAGGAAACAGAAAAGCCTACCAATCAAGATGCACCTGCAGATGTCAAAATAGCTGTTTTCAAAGGTGAAGCTGATATGCCTTTGTCAATGATTATTACCACAAAATTCCCAAAAGAAGATACTAATTGGGAAAAAGATACGCCCTTTTACTAAAATATAGATGTTGACAAGATCGAATTTCCTAAAAATAAAAGATATACTCTCTGAAGTATCTTCTTTAGCAATGTTTTAAAAAAATTTCAATGACAAAGTCTGCAATTTAATCTATTAGAGGAAAAATATATATATTTGTGTTTTTTTTTTTTTACAAGGATTGTTGATATGGCAAGAGTAAATAATTGTGTGATGATTCATGGATAAGATAGTATTTTTAATCAAAGAATTTTGTCAACAAACACATGTGAAATTAGGTCATGGTATATGGATGAGAAAAGGTAGACCATAGAGTATACAATCTTCTCAAAAACATGTGGTAGATAACATCAAATTTGACAACAAAGAACATCTTCCCGGAAAATGTAATCAACACATAAGATATCAGTATAACAAACACCATAGCAAACCAATAACCTTTTTTGTAAAATACAATATACATTTTGCATTCCTTGTTTTTTTTTTCATGAAAAGTATTTTCTTTTACTTAATTGCTTACATTAACAATTTAGATTAATATTCTTTTTTTACGTTTCAAAAAATTTATTTCACTTATAAATCCTGTATCCTCAAATGTGACCGGCCTTTTTATTAAAAACTGCAACTTTTTAAAAAAAAAAAAATGATTATATTTTGAAATTTAACTAAAATGATATACATTAAAAATCGTGTAAAAATTTAAGAAAGAAATAATTTGGGCCTTAATAGATTAAAATAAACACACTAAAGCAGTTGTCTCTTATTAGCAACAATTTCTACCAGTATGTTGTGGAAACTAAGGATAATATGGATGTTTTTAATATTACGACTACATACAAATGTGATATTCATTTATCTAGGATAAATAAAAAAAGGCCATCATAGTTCATAAGAAACTAGACTCATACGATCAAACTCATAGACCAAACGTCAATCATTCGGAAAACATTTTACAGTCATTGATTAAAAAACTTGATCGCTAACCTTTCTTTTCACAGTTTTAAAAATCATATTCTGCAAAGCTTGTTAAGAGCTTATTTTAAGAGCTCTCTATATAAGGTAGTTCCATATGTTTGAATGTTTTTTAAAAAATCACTTGCTCATAATGCCTCTACAGCATTTTTAAAATAATAGTTTTTATATATCTGATCAAGTGTGAGCTGGCTAAAACATTTGACTGAATATTAGGATTAATTATCAAAAAGCAGTAGCAATTTCTCTCCAGATAATAATGCCACCTAGTGCAAGCTATAATTATTGATAGATGCTAGAAGATTTTTGCATCAAAATCTCTTCATCCAATACACCCAAATCAGTTTCTAGCTTATAGTCCTCATCATTGAAGAGTCCTGAATTTGAAAGCTGTAAACCCTGATATGGGTGTTGATACACAAACCTTTTAGCATCCAGTGATTACTATGGTTTGCACTAGGTGGCACTATTTTATGGAGAAAGTTGATACTGTTTCAACAGATTGTGAAAGCAAAATAAATAGTGCTCGTGATGTTTCAGTGCATTAATTATGCACCGAATGCACTTAAATAATATATATATATATATCGTTTATTACTGTGAAATCGTTGGTAGCCGAGTGGTCAGCACAGCCGCCTTACAAGCAGTTGACCCGGGTTTGCGGATTCATTTCCCGGGCGACGCTTTGACACATGAAAAAAAAACTTGATATATGTTAATGACTTTTGAAAAAACAAAGCTCTCCGAAAAGTAAATTTAAACCAGGTACATGTAGAAAGTAAGTTATTTATCAATCTTTCGTTTTCATTTTTATATTTAAGTATTTGTTTATTTTTGTTTGTGAAAGCATTTGAAAATCTAACAGACTGAAAGACGAAGAAAGAAAGCAAGGAGATAATTTAATTATGTAGTAGACTAAAATATTTTTTTATTTTTCATTTTAGGTTCTAGATTTTGTATCGGTGAATCAATTGCTAAAGTAGAACTCTTTCTTATATTTTCAACGTTATTCAAGTGTTTTGAATTTCATCCTTCCACAGAAGAGGGCTTGCCATCAATGACTGAAAAGATTGAAACCTTGGTTTTAAGACCACTACCTTTCAAATGTTCCGCTATTCCAAGATAAAGTTATAATATTTAAATTTATATCCGTACTGTAGCTAAAATTTTTGATCCCTATGCAAAGTTTCACAAGACCTTTTTAATATTTTTTTAGCTTGCCTTAATACTTATTGAATATATATAATAAATGAGCCAGTTTATTTACGGGAATGAAATAATATTGATTTTGATGTTCAATAAATTAATCGGGTTATATTAATAATAACCGACTAATACTAATAATAACCAAATGAAAAGGTGAAAATGAATAATTTAGAAGAATATATCACATGAACAAGTAATTATTAATATTTCTTAGTTATCAGCAGTAAATAAAATAATTTTCAAAATGTCAATTCGAGCCCATACCACACCCATAACCATAAATATATGTTTAAAAGATAATAAAAATCCATGTCAACTTACGTCCGTTACCGTAAAAATTTGTCAAAAATTAAAAATAATGAAAAACAGTGTCAACGTACTCTTTGAAGAATAAATTAATCAACAATAACATAAATAATTGTCATAAATATGAGTTTAATTGACGTGGTAACATTGGTTATAATTTTCGTTAGAAATTCTCATGTGTGTAAAGTCTATAGCGAATGTAACTGAAACTTTCGAGGTATGTAAGATTAAAGCCGAAACCAGATTATTATAGCTGTTACGATTTCTTACATTTTCATTTACCACTATCAAACTCCCTCCACTCATAACTCCGACGCCATCCATTTCAGATAAATACAATAATGACCATTACTAATCATTATGGAAACTAGAAATTATCTCTAGCACAGATATAAACTTTAAACCTCAGTTAAAGATTAATACATTTGATTCTTTTATTTATTTTACACACACGGAGTTATTAACCTTTCTTTTTCCCCTGCGTACTATCTTATAGATATAATAAACACCAGTGGTAAATGAATATTTAACAATTTACTCTAGTAATATTCATTAAGGCTGTAGCCTGAAGCACATGCGTATAAAATGCGATAGTAAGGACCTCTACAGGTCTTAAACCCTGTAGAGGTCCCTACTATCGCATTTTATACGCATGTGCTTAAGGCTACAGCCTTAATGAGCGTTTAAATAAATTTACAATTTACTCTAGATAAATACTTTTCATATAATAAAGATATATATGAGAGATAGTGACGTGGGCCAACTGATGAGTGCTGGTTCAGCACGAAATGCATCTTGGGGGCCATTTATCTTTTATTATATCTTTATTTAAGTGAATTTAAAAAGTTATGGAGGTGTTTTTATATCTATAAGATATTACACACGGGAAAGAGAAAGGTAATAATTCCGTGTGTAAAATAAATAAAAAATCAAATATATTAATCTTTAACTGAGGTTTAAAGTTTATATCTGTGCTAGAGATAATCTCTAGTTTCGATAATGATTAGTAATGGTCATTATTGTATTTATCTGAAATGGATGGCGTCGGAGTTGTGAGTGGAGGGAGTTTGACAATGGTAAATGAAAATGTAACAATTTACTCTAGATAAATACTTTTTATATAATAAAAATATATATGAGAGATAGTGATCTGGGCCAACTGATGAGTGCTGGTTCAGCACGAAATGCATCTTGGGGTCATTTGTCTTTTATTATATCTTTATTTAAGTGAATTTAAAAAGAATGGGGAAGTATGGATATGTTTATTATATCTGTTACGATTTCTATTAGAAATGAAAAGTTATGTAAATGGCATTTTAAACCAACTCTATATATTTATACAAGGAATGAATTTAACATCTGCAATGAAACTTTTATTGCAGTTAATAAAGTTCCAGATATTGAAATAAGATTAAGAAAATGTGCTTGCAAGAATTCTAATTTAAGTGTCAGAGATTCTAATTATACAACAGTACAAACAGTTGCAACTCAAATCGCTGCTAATCTAAAAAATCAGAAGGCCTTTGTGACTGCAAACGCCATAGAAGTTTGTTTAAGAATTTGCTTGTGCAATAAATAATGTATGTTTTAATAATAAATAATAAAATAAGAAATATTATAAAACATATTTTTATTAAATTTACCGGGTTTCACAGCTAATTTTTATTTACTGGTAAATGTAATCATTGTGTGGCATTAATCATATTGAGCAAAAGAAGCAGCTATTATTAATATTAACCAATAATTATTAGTACTAATTGGATTTATTATTATGAACCGCAACATACATAATATTAAAAAATATATACCATATAGTAATATATATCAAGGCTATAATCTTAAAACCATGCGCTTGAAAAACGACAGTAGGGACCTCTACAAATTTTAACATGAGATTTGTAGAGGTCCCTACTGTCGTTTTTCAAGCGCATGGTCTTATAGTTATAGCCTTAATATATATTACGTTATGTAACGAGTATGCCACGACTATGTGCCTTACAAATGTAATTATTACAAATATATACCATATAATATATTTCATAAATATGTTCGAAGTGAAGATTTTTCTCAAATCATTGCTGAACCATCACTCATCCAACTATCAACTAATGGACCAATTCAGATTCCATTTTCTCTTGATCGGATTGAGTACTCATTACTACAAACTATTAAATATATGAATAGATAAGATGAATCCAATAGTCGAAATAGGTCAATGGATGATGATGTTCAGTGAACCCAATTGCTCTCATTATGAATGAGTTCTGACTATAAATAGGCAATGGTAAGATCAGACAATAACAAATATAGCTAAAGCATTGAAGCAAATACACACTTGAATGGAAAGCTGTTGGATCATAAACCAGACAAGAGGCAAACTGTCATATTACATCGATTATTAGGTAGCTGTAGAAGGGAACGGTCTCTTCTCATATATTAATAGTTGCTGAGTAACTAAAGGCTATACTGAGTCTATGTATTGGGTGTATCAGGTATATCATATAGCAAACATTACTGTATATATGTGTAAATAAATTGTGTATATACATGAATAAAAAGTATGGATTTGCGTTTATTACATTCATATATAAAATTAACAAACATATTTTTATAAATTTTTCCAGTAAATGTAATCATTATGTATCATTAATCTCATTGACCAAAAGACATGGTTATTATTATTATTATAAGCAAGTAATTACCAGTGGTAACAGGAATTTATTATATGAACCACATCACATATACTATTAAAATATAAACGATATAAAACATTTCATAAATCTACTCAAAATGAATATTTTCTTGGATCAGCACAAAAACCACGTTAAATATCTAGGAAAATAAACATATGTAACTGTCTATCAAACAACTAATTTTGGTCGACTGGAAGACGCATGTTTCTGTGAGATTCTAGCATTGATTTTGGATCAGTAAATGAAATCTTCACTCCTTACACACATATATTGTAATATTCTAGTTTTAATAAAGTTTGTTATTCAAAGAGTTTAAGTTTTGTTTTGATATAGAGATGAAAGAAAAAATTACAGGATCAGAAATATTAACGCAGCGAAAAGTGATGGTTGATAAAGTGAACTATGAACAGAAAGGTGATACAAAACACATGCAAAGCATGTTCATAACCAAAGAGAGTATGATCAAAGTCGAATAAAGCATGACAGGCATCAGGCTATAAATTTTACAGAAATAATATCTACTAAAAGACTTTTATAATATTTATTAAGGCAATAAACCTTTAAGCATGTGCGCTTGAAAATACGAAGGTACGGACCTCTACAGGTCTTAACCACAAGCTTACTCTTTGGAAGAAAAGAGGGGAACTTCTTTACTTCAACCTACTTTCTATATAAGTAGGTAAAGCTGAAGCGGTTAGAACTGAGAGCGTGAAGCTATTCAATACTTCACTGATTAAGTCCACAATTCCTATTACCCATTAGTACTCGCGAAATCTTTCGATTTACAACGAGTCAATGGGAAGATTTTATAGTTAGAAATCTATTACGATAATTTAAAGTTGTAATTATAAATTTATTTAACGCACATTGATTAAAGTATTCGCGCTTGAAAATACGAAGGTAGGGACTTTTGATAATTATCATGTGGACTGCAAAAATTATATGACAACTATGATGATTGTGGAAAAGAATGTTAATGAATTCTGAACACTAAATCCACTTGACAATTGCAGGAAAGACATGACTGCCAGGAACAAGAGTAGTGATATAAACACTGATTACAAATGAACCACTAAATGATTCATAAACTTTAAGCTAATTTGTCAGACAATGCATCGAATATATGTTAAATAAAATACTTATTACATTACTAATTTTGACAAAATTAACGCAAATATCATACCTTATACCTATTATTGATTAATTATGTTGAACGCACCACTTTAAACGAGTAATATGTATTGAAGCCTTTTATAAAGACCTACAGAGGTCCCTAGTGACGATTTTTTCAGACGCTCATTGCTAAGGTTTACAGCCTTGTTAAAACTATTAATGCTTATATGAGTAACTTTTCTTTTGATAACAGTTAGAATATATATATATATATATAAGGAAGCTACTGCAAAGAAATAAATTGGAATCTAACAGCAATATTCATCAAGATATTTGAATGAATGTACAGAAGTTTAGGGTGAGAATTGTTTTTCCAAACAGTCACAGAATTCACTAATAGAATAGATTAATGCTAAGGAAACTGTGTGTAAAGTATTTGTATCACAACCCAACCCAATGTAAGAAAGCTAAGAATTTAATACCTAAAAATTATTTTTTATCTAACGTAATATAAATGAATAAAATAAGATAGACTACAATCTAAGGTTATTCTTTTTTTTCCTTTTCTATATGTCAAAGCATCGGTCTGGAAACGAACCCGCGACAACCTCTGCAAGCAACTGCTTGCTTGCAAGGCAGCTGCGCTGACCTCTCGGCTACCAACGCTCGACGGGGATAGCTGGAAATAACATGCTACTTCACTTTATTATTATAGAACAGTTGTATTTAAATAAGAATTGCCAATTCTCAATATATAGATTCATCTTCTAAGATTTCTCTCAAATCAAAATAGCCTTTTTGCTTATTCAACCAAGAATTGACAATCAAAGAAATATAGTGTAAAAATTGACATTCGCATGAAGTTATAAAACACATTTCTTTTTCAAGAACCAATAGCAAAAGAAATGGATTTAATCTTAGACCAGAAGTTTCATCAACAGATTTACAAAAACACATAGTTATTGTAATGGTTTACTTAATAAATGGAATTTAATAGTTCCTAATCTATGTTTATATAGACAACGCAAATGATACAAATAGTCAATTATTATAGTGGGTTTTTTGAAGGGTTTAATAAAGCACTAAATAATCTATCTCTTGTTTGGATTTGCTACAAATTTATGACAATTTGTTAAATGGTTAAACATCTAAAAATATGTTAAATAGATAAATAACATGTTTAACGTAACAAAATGTAGTTAGCTGTTATATACAATAAACTATATTCTTCAATATCTGAAACACATAGGATTATTATATACCTGTGTCTATATATGTAATATATAGGGTATATGAGCATAGACTTTCACACGACCCACCACTTTCCACACTACCTCATAACACTGATACACGTGAACACATATATATTGAAAAGATAAATAATCACCAATATACTTATTTCATGCTAAACCAGCAATCATCAGTTGGTCCAGATTACCATCTCTACACATATATGCTATGAGTGCTCAGTTATATATTAAGATAGCCAAACCTCATACTTTAATGGACAGGCTTCAATCTACTTTACACTCCAACTCTTCAACCGTCCATCCAATTGAAAATCTGATGATGGAATGTTCAAAGGCCACCCTGAGGCCAAGGTTCTTGTCATAGTCAATTATGTAAGCATAAAATGCAGCTATTGGTCGTGTCTATTGATTCAAGGATTTGCTGTAAAAAATAAATAGAAATAAATTATTGGAGTTAATTGATACTTAATTAAATGAAATCATATTTGATTAAATAGAATAACTATGTCATTAACGTTATCTGTGTTAATAGGTTTTGAAATCATGTTGTTTAATTTGTCTATGTTAAATAATATTTATTCATTGGAAGTAATTTTGAAATGTTCATTTACCCCTTCCTCGTACATCAGTTTATATTAATTAAATTATTATAACCAACCAAAAAATTATATAAGTTTGAAGACGCTATAGTTAATTAAACACAAGTTACCTTTATTAAAGAGCTACATGATTTTAATATAATTTTGTAACTATCCATACAAGCAATCTTAGCTAGTATTAATATCATATGTTATTAACACACAATAAAATACTACTTAACCGAAATAATTTTTGTTTGGGATTTGAAGAATGTATCTTTTTCTATATCATTGTAAACCTAAACTCTGCAACAATAAAAATAACAACAATTTACTATCATTATGATATTGCATACTGAATTTATGTTTTATTACGTCATCCATCATACTATCAAATCATAACCGCTCACCAACAGAAAAACGTGGACTATCTTTCCTCATTATGCTTGCAGTTTGCAAATAACCTTTGCTTATCAAATGAATGCGATATTTGAAACATCCAATATTTCATATCCATGTTGGCAGATTAATCATGTTCCACAAACTCTACTCTTATGGAAAGGAAAGACTAGTCTTTATTCACTATTAAGATTATGTGAAACAATAAAACCAATTACACTACAGAGATAGTTTTATGCCCATTAAAACTTCCTTTTTCAACTTATTTATCTGAACTGAAGACAGTTGTGCTGTCAATATGAATAAGGAAATTTAGGTGTTTGATATCTCTAGCTCACCAGAATAGTGAAAGTTACTCATGAAATGCATACGTGATGTGATTTCTTATTCGTAGCTGATTGCAGTATAATGGAATTAGGGGCAGAAATTCTTTGATATAAAAAATAATAAACTTAATATTTACTGAAGGTTTCTTTTAAATTTACTTTTAAAACTAATTTAGTTATTTAAATACAAGGATATTGTCTATACTAAAATCAATGTAATTTGAAAGGGACTTGAATTCAGATTTTCAAACTCCCTGCAGCTATTTAATCCATTTAGTTATTTCATTTTATTTAGGTAAGAGAAGTTTTTATGCAATACACATTGCATGTATAGATCAAAGATAATGGGTAATGTTCAATAGATTTTCTCAAAGGAAATAAATATAGATTGATAATTATGAATTACAAGAATATAACAACTATGAAAACGATGATCATATTAAGAATACAATTGGAAATGTAATGAAGGGAACTAATCAAAAGAATTAAACTTGGATGGAATGCTTGTGGTAGAAATAACAATTTTAAAGTGAAGTTGCATATGTCTTTGAAAAGAAAGAATTTCAGTAGTTGTGTCTTACCAATTCTCGCTTATAAATCTGAGACTGGATATTTAACAGAATGAATATACATATGTTAGAAATAAGCAAAAGGTATCAAAAAAGAAACTACATGGGGCAGAGAATGACAGATATCATTGGCATTACTGAATGGTTTAAGAAATTGGAATGGAGTTGGTTCTAAGCATATTGTTAGAAGACATGATAAATAGGTTATTGAATTAATTCAAGAAATTGTAATAGACCTATAAAAACATATGTCAACTGGCTGGATAAAATAATATAGTTTAGTAATGAATTATAGAGAAAAATGGATGTGGATTGAAAAATCTGGACTAAACATGGAGGGACTTCATTTTGCAATTGACTGATAGTAATGATGGCAATTCTGGTGACTATTGTATCTTTCTTCACTTTCCTTTTAAAGATGCATCTGGAAATATATTGTGTGGTGAATTATTTAAAAAGTATTTAATCCCTTTTTATCTATTCACACACACACACACACACACACATATATATATATACTGCAAAACCATAAAACAATACAATACTAGATTAAATCCAATATTTTACCAAAATCCTTAACACAACCATGGTTTCATCTACTACAAATAGACCTTCTCGAGTGAAAATCAGACTAAAGAAATAACAAATATATACACAAAACAAACCTTCCCATAGTTCATTTCAAACTCCACCTTCCCTTAATATCAAAAGAAGTCTTCATAATATTGATAGCCTCAGAATCAAGAAGACTTATAATCAAAGTCTCTTTTATTCTTCTTTTTAACTCATTCTTTTCATAAAAAATAACAGAAGCATTGTTAAACAATGAAAAGAATGAGTTAAAAAGAAGAGTAAAGGAGACTTTGATGACAAATCTTCTTGATTCTGATTCTATCAATCTTATGAAGACTTCTTTTGATATTAAGGGAAGGCGGAGTTTGAAATGAATTATGGGAAGGTTTGTTTTGTGTATATATTTGTTATTTCTTTAGTTTAATTTTCACTTGAGAAGGTCTATTTGTAGTAGATGAAACTATGGTTGTGTTAAGGATTTTGGTAAAATATTGGATTTCATCTAGTATTCTATTGTTTTATGGTTTTGCATTTTTTATTTTTGCTAGAATAGTGTTAGGCAGGTTTGATTTTATATATAAATATATATTGAAGCAATCGATGTCTAATCTAATCGATGCTTCATGTTTCACCATCTATACTAACCTCCTAGGGGTCCGCAATTCAGTCCTAGCTATAAATATATGCTAATCACTAACACACTGTATGCCGAATCATTAGAAAGATTAGTAAAATTAAATTTTATTTAGTAAAATAAAACAGTAGTTTGAGTGATGCGTATATATTATTATTACTAAAGCAATAATTTTATTGCTATGTTTATTGCTGGAAAATACATTTGCTTATATATTTGTGATTATTTTTATATCTGTGTGTATTTAATGTAACAACAAAGAAAAATGGGGAAGGCTTGAAATACTGAAATTATCTTTATCACTAGTCAGATCGTCTATAATTAAAATTTATAAATCTTAATTAAAATCGAAAAAACAAATCGTTTATCAGTTGTTGTCGAATGATTTAAAATAGCTAAAAATGGTATTTCAAGCCTTATCCATTGAAAATATTTTTGCTAATTAAATGTTGTTTTTAAAGGGATTACAGAGATAAGGTTGGTATATGAAATTGCATTCTGGGCGGTATTGAGATGTTATAAAAGGAACCACAGAACAAAGGAAGTTTGCTTTGAGTTTTTAGTTACTTTCAGTTTTTAGTTGAGTTCAGAGGAGTTTTTAGTAAGTTGAGTTTAATTACTTAAGAAGCCAACACAAGTTCTGCTGATGAAGTGTGAGTAGTGGAGCCTTCCGCCTTTCTCTTTTTCTCTCGGAGAACTGTCTACCAGCCGTCAAAATTCCATCTGACCAGCCATATGAGATGATGTAGAATTGCCAACCAACCTGCCTGCCTGCCTGCCACTATGCTGATATCTTAGGTAAAATCATGTAATTTCGAGCTGCTTTAATACGAACATTCACGGGTGATTTATAATTTGTAGCTAAATTAATTCATAGATCCATTTATGATGTTTTGCTAGTTTTGCTCGTAAACTCTCTCTCTATAATCCTTTATTAATACTTATGTAATTCTAAATATACGTTTGCTTTCACGCTTAATTTATGTTTATATAACTTTATGCGTATCAATTAAATGTATACAATTTATTTTGTTTAATATATATATATTATTTTCTCTAATATGTCAGTATCAATCAATCTCGCGACTGTAATTAAATTCATTAGAAAAATTATATTCATTTGTTTATTTAAAATAGAAATCATTCGCCAGGTTGGTTGTATACTTAAAAGTATTTTATCGTGGATGCTTATTTTATTTCGTTGTTTAGTTGCCCTTATAAAAGATTGCGACACCTAATATAAAATTCTACCTTTTCTTACCATTGCCTGAAGGGCTAATTCTTTAGTTAATACGTATATGGGAATCGAATTCAAGATATAAATTTTATTAGCTTAATAATATAAATAAAAGTTATTATTCATTATGATTTGTTAAATGACTCAGAATTGAAAACAGATTATTGCGCAAGAGGTTAGACCCTTTCCAAACTTTAAGTAATAATATAAAATTATATAAACGTTGCTGGCATACATTTTCTTTTATTCTGATATTTTATCTTTTCCATTTCTTGATCGTTTTGTCATTGGGGACATCGAAAGCTTGAAGATCCCGTCCTACTTTTCAAAATCGTTTGTAATCAGAGACTCTCTCTGTGGAACGTAAGGTTTATGAGGATTATGTGCTGCGGATGGCAGTACATAATGATCTGGGGTCTCAAACTCAGCCTCTCCTTCGATATCGCTCCGCCAGAATGCGGGGACATATCAAATCTAAGTTCGTCTCAAGTATTCTTTTAAATGATAAAATATCCAATCGCCATGAGGCCTTATTTCGTTATTGTATGTTAGTACCGTTAATTTGCTCTTGAATTTGGTCATCCGTCCGTCTAATCTTAGTAAGTCGCAATGATGTGTTAAAGATAATGAGTCATTTCGTAAAATACGTTCAGTATGTTGATCTTAAAACTGCTTTCGTTAAAAAAAAAGCGTTATCGATTCCCAGAGACGTAAATCAATTTGTATAATTTATTCTCGTAAATATTGTGCATTGTTTGTTTCTTATGTATACTTATTCTAAAGACGCTATGTCCAAACAATGCCTATCAAACATATGTAATGATTTTAAGATTGTAAATAAATGATTGAGACCGTACATTTACATTTATTTGTCAAAATGATTAATGTTAAATCATCATGTATCTTTCTGTAATCCGAATCTGTTCCGATCTTGTAGATTGTTTTGTACATCCACAGCATTTTCTTTGTGAACATTTGTAAATTGGCATATCAACCCCGCACAACTTATAACACATTCTCTAAAGTTATATTCATGAAATAATTGATGTAAAGGAGATTTTATAAAACAAATCCCAAGTTTTCAAAATGTATAAGATCACTCCAAGCGTGAAGCAATTTTGTAACATATATATGCGTTTTCTATATATATATATATATAATTTCATGTAAATCCTGGTTTGTTTTTGAATTATTATTTTCTAGTTAATATTTAGAACTATTTTCTTTAGCTAATAGCTTAGCATTAGTGAATAAATAACTATAATAAATGTAATTCCTGGGCTACTCCAATCTCGATCATCATCATCAGTCTGATCTTATGCTCTACCGCTTTGCTTATGGGCACGGATTTAAAATAATTTTACTGTGTCATCAGAATTGTTGTTCATTGGGTCAGAGATTCGAAGAATAGGCAAATAGGTTAGAATTCAGAATTGCTCCAGACCTGTGTATCTCAAGCATGATCGGATTCGAGGTACTTTTGCTTAGGATTTAAATCTTGTTAAGTGAGCATACTATTTTGACCGGTACAATATATATATATATATTAGATGTTGGAATGCAGAAGAGTAACATATCTGATATCCTACAAATAATTAATCTTCTCCAAAAAATTGTATATGTTAAATTAAATATTTTCACTGAATTTTAGCTTGATAAAGAATAGAAATAAAGAGATTGCATCCATGTAAATAGAGATAACTTTGTCTTTTGATATTGCAAGGATAACTAATAAACATTATTGAGGCTATAAAAGTTTTTCTCTATTAACTTAAATAATAGCTTTTTTGCTTGGGGTTTTAATAAAGTAAAATGCATTCTCCTTACTTCAAACCCAATTTCTGATAATGATTTAAATTGAGAAATCTATTTTTATAGGTGTCGGAATGTAAAAATAACTTCTTCATTGGCATTCTGTGAATAATTATTACTTTTCATTAGAGTTGTATTTGTTTAATTAAATATTTTCCCATTAATTTTTTGGTAATTAAAGAATAAGAGTAAAAAGAGTATATCCATGTAAATAGGGATAATTTCATCTTTTGAAGTTGCCAGGAAACCATCAATTACTAATTAACATTCTATGGCTATATATTAAAGTAATTGCTTCATTTTTATTAGGTGATGAAGATCAAGCTGAAAAACATAGAATGATAGATTATTTGACAGAAGTCATATGTCACCATCTATGATGACTTCAGTTTTGGATAGCGACAAATTAAGATAAATGATTAATATTGCAGTCATTCTAATTAGACATGATATTTGTTTGAAAGTTCATAATGTTGTTTTACTTGTAAATATAATGAGCTATTTTCATCAATCAAACTCTTCAAATATGTGCTGCCATTAGGAATAATGTTCACGTGAATATAAAAATCCATCTTTTTTGGATCAGAAGAGAATATTAATTCATTTAAATCATAGTATTTTACCATGCCTCCTAAATAAAAAGAAATACCACTACTAACAGTTATCCAGATCTAATCTGGAATACTTTTGAATCATATTTTGAATAACCCTAGATGAAATGAAGAATTAACACTTATTTAAAAGGCAGAAATTATAAGTCTATATTAAATATTACCTTAAATGTATTTTTAATATCTGTGAAAAAATAAGTAAATGACAATTATTTTGCTTTGGTGAGTCTTATTTAGAAGTGTTTTGCACTTTATTTTAAATAATTTGGCTTTGTAAACAATGTTTTTTATCTAGTATTATTTTAAAAGAAATTGTCATTTAAAAAAAAGAGATGAATTTGTAACAAATTTTCTTGTAAAAATATTTTATTATATATCTGTGGAGTAGATTGAAGCCTGTCCATTAAAGTATGAGGATTGATTATCTTAATATATATCTGAGCATTTATAGCATATATGTGTGGAGATGGTAATCTGGACCAACTGATGATTGCTGGTTTAGCATGAAATACGTATATTGGTGATTATTTATCTTTTCAACATATATGTGTTCAAGTGTATCAGTGTTGTGAGATAGTGTGGAGAGTGGTGGGCGGTGTGAAAGTCTGTGCTCATATACCCTATATATTACATATATAGACACAGATATATAATAAGCCTGTGTGTTTCAGTTATTATATATCACTTATAAATGCTAAGCTTTTCAATTTTGTATAAGTTATTAGTAAGAGGAAAGACAAAAAAAAATGGTAATCATGTGAATTCAATATATACACACACATGCATAAGTCTACATAATACAACCATTTTTAATATTATTACTCTCCTTTTTTCTGTACGTACTGCTAACCCAACCCTTGATTATAAATGAATTTTAATCAAATTGGTATTGTATAGATGAGGGATCTCCAAACTATGGCTGGCGAAAGGAAGAATTGTGGAAAAATGTGAACCAATTTTCTAATGGAAAAATCATGGGGTATTTAAGAGTTTTCAAATGCATTAATTGAAAGTAGTGAAATAAACAATTTTGCCCTCATGATAAAAAGTTTGGAGATTTTTTCTATAGATCATTAAATAATATCGTTTTAGTTTGTTAATACAATGGACAATTTTAATCATCCAGAATTGAATTAATTGATGTCTTTAGAAAAAATTAAATTTTATTTAAACTCTTCAACATGGATAGGATGAGAAGGGAGGCACTAAGGTGAATTTTGAATATTCCATCGTCAGATATTCAATGAAATGGATGGCTGAAGAGTTGTGGGATGGAGTGATTTGAAGCCTGTCCGTTAAAGTATGAAGATTGGCTATCTTAATATAAGCGAGCTTTGATTGTATATGTGTGTGGAAATGATAATTTGGACTAACTGATGAGTGCTGATTCAGCACAAAATACGAATATTGTTGATTATTTATCTTTTTGACATGTGTGTGATCAAGTGTATCAGCAGTATGAGATAGCATGGATGATTGAGCATTGTGTGAAAGTCTGAGTTCAAACCCTCCATATATATTACATATAAGTGCAGGTACAAAAAAGCCTGTATTGTAGAGAAAAAGTCATATTTTAAATTCTTCAAATAAATTCAACTATTGGAAATAATATTGAGATTTCTATAATGATATAATGATGCCATTTTGAGTGCTGTCGGTCTCCTTTCTTCTCCAGGTATTGCTAGCCCAACAACCGATTATAATTTGAATTGTAATCGAACTGGTATTCTTTAAATCTTTGAATACTGAATCTAAGATTAGCTATCCAACTAAATTAGAAAAATTGCCTAAATTTGGTAGATCATCACTTTAAATTCAATGTTTATGAATACAAACAGGAACAAGTCTAGTCCCATGCTGATATCCCTACTCATAGGACTAGCAACTTCTGAAATAGAGAGGAAAATATTTTAATCAGTTTGTTATATTTGATTGAATACAAGTATAATTTATATACTTGAAATTTTAGATATAATTTTATAAGGATTTCAACACAGACATTCAAGCTCCCTTCAGCTATTCACTCTATCCTATACAACCAATACACATGATCACATGTATATGAAAAAGATAAGTGATCTCCAATATATGTATTTTGTGCAGAACCAGCACTCATCAGTTGGTCCAGATTATAATCTCACACACACATATATATAATCAGTGTTCAGTTTGTATTAAGATATCAAATGTTTAAAATTTAATGGACAGGCTTCAGTCTATTCGACTCTCCAACTCATCAGTCATCCATATCATTGATAATCTGATGATGGAATGCCCAGTCCACTTGTTGATGACAATATTATTATCATGCCATGTTCACTTTAAACCACTCTGACCTCTCATGTATAGCATCTTATCCATTTAAATGCACAGAAGAGAGATGGACAGGATACAGGCTGAATCTAAAATATTTGATTGAATACAAGTATGATTTATATACTTCGAGATTTAAATGTATGGTAATTATATAAGAGATTTAAACACATACTTTCAAGCTCCCTTCAGCTATCTGCTATATATCATTCAACTGATATGAGGGATTTAGACATTCCATCAACAGATTTTTCAGTGGTATGGATGGCCAAAGAGTGACAGGGTGGAGAAGACTGAAACCTGTCCATTAAAGTTTGAAGATTTGCTATCTTAATATAAACTAAACACTGATTATATATATATATATATATATATATATATATATAATAGATTAATATATCAATAATATGTATAAATTATATATATATATATATATATATTGTAACCTCATCTGTGGTGCTAGATTTTAACCTTACTCTGTGCACCTTTCACTTGTTTAATCTTAATAAAACTCTCATTTATATCAAGTAGCTAGTCAGTTAAAATTTATATATTTAGGATCAAATGTATACCGGGGGCGCCAAATTGCAGCTATAAATTGTAACCAGCTCTCATTTCTATCTGACTGGAGATAACTCTGTAATAAATGCAAAGAACTCATAATCTATATTCAATAGCTACAATTATATAACACGGAATGTCTGTGTTATGTTCTCTAATCAGAGAGTTCTTATTCTTATTTCTCTCTCACATATATTCTTAGATCAACTATAAATTCATGGTCCCTATTTATAATAATGGAATAATTTAGTACAGTATAATAATGTTGTTATACTAAGCTACTTGACTTCCAAACTAGCTCTGAGATCAAAATTGAATTGCTCTTTCTCAAGGTCTAGATCTATCAAGAGGTGCCCATATAAATGATTATATTGCAATGGATATGATCCCATATCTGCCAAATAAATTTTAATAAAAGTTCAATAGTGGGAATCACTCTGAACACCTGAGAGCAGGAAAGGGATTTTATGTCTGCTCCCAGCATTCAACACATTACAATGAATCAAAATTTAAATTGATCAACTTAATTTAACTATTCCCTGTCATTTTATTCTGTTATTTCTAATTTATCTTTAATTGATAACCTTAATAAATTTTATTTTGCTGAAGTAAACTATGGAAGTAAACCATGGACATGATTCAGATAATTAATTAAATTTTACTTATGAAAGTAAATTACGGAAATAACCGTAAACTAGATTAAGCAAATTAATCATAACAATAAATTATATAAACTGAAGTCTATAAAATGACTTATATAAAATGAATTATATTACTCAAATATGGCAGTATTAAATTACTATTGTAAATCAATAATGAAAATAAAGTATTAATGTCAAATTGACCATGTGAATCGAATATGGAAACAATATAATAATAACTACTGCAAATCGATTTTGGAAACAAAGCATCATTATAAAATAATTAACTAAATTTAAAATATAACTCATATTACCTTAAATATAGGTGCTGGATATACGGATTCTGGAGATATTTGAAACACCAAAACACAAAACACAATGTAATCTTATAACAATAATAAAACTTTATTACATGAAATAATAAATATAAAATTAAAACAAAACACACTAAATTGTAATATTGTTCCACAAATATATGCTTCTGATCTATGTTTGAGTTAACTAATTTCTTGGATGACTCACTTTCGGTTTTGACCCATTCATTTATTATAAATGATTAATAACAATCATAAATACAGACGCTGGAAACAGAATTTCGTATATTTTAGCTTTAAGAAATCTTAGCTTGAGAGAGAAGAAAACCTACAAATCTCTACTTCCCCCTCCTTTTATCGTAAACATTGTCTATTGGACTATTCCAAAATATTATATTCGTTTCAATTATCTTAACCAGCAATGTGAAATAATTTGAAAATTTAAATCATTTTATTAAGTAATAATTTTCACATTTCCAATGAAGAAGGATTATACGTCACAAAATTTACCCTACTAAATCTTACAAACGGGTTTAAATTCAAAACCCACACTTTCACATTCATGCTTGTCAGATCTTTACGTTTTGACTGTATATATCGTAACTAGTTCGGTATGCCCACCCAGCTTGACGACCTCAATTTACCATCATTCAAAAAAAAATCAATATAGATCGGTTAGTTTATTACTTAAAATCCTTGTCATCTTCCTCATACATATATATCTGACTGAATCCTTATCCTTTCCGGGCAACATTGGTATGTCTCAGATAAGAAAAACTCTCTTCACATCACATTACCATACAGCGTCTATAACTCGATAAGGGAAATATAACAACTACAACGGTATCGACTTTAAACTTAAACGATTTGCTTGAGCCAGGGAGAGATCTATCCTAAGATCCAGAATTGTGTAAAGAGCTTGTCTTAGACACTTATTCCCTATATTGGCTTGCAACATTTTCTGTACTTAAACAGTAACTTTATTACTGATTCCCTATCTTAATAAATAAATGGAAACTTAGTCCTCTAACTGCTATGGTATCTATAAATCTGGAGACAACCATTTCTCATCCATTGGGTGGTAGGATTACTTTCATTAGTAATGATAAGCATTTATAACTCTAAATCTGCCCACACATACATCGATTCTAGTCTAGATAATGACAAGACTAACCGGATCTCAAATCAATACATAGATGAATTATTTTAATTTTAACCGGTCAAGCCAATAACATACCTAATATCTATATCAATAACAGATCAACACTCACAGCATAATAATGGGTTTTATGACCATCCTCTCGCTCTTCATATTTACGATTAAGCATAATTAAAATTTTGTTACGAGTAATAAAATATTTATCTCATTTCTCTCTTTACTTTTAAGTCTAAATCTACGTGAGCATCTATATTTAAATGGTATCAAAATCATTTTTTTTTTCTTCACATTTTAAACATAAACAAAATATCAAATTAAATAATCTAGTGATCAGAGTGTTACATAGCATATAAACAAAATGACATATAATACTAATAATAATAATAATAAAAAATAAATAAATGACATATTATATTAATGAAATAAATGAAGAATAAATATCAGTATTACAGACAGTCTCTCTAAATTTCTCTTTTCTTCCACAGTTCATTAATTAATTACTATATTTGATTCATCTTTCTTGAGATAGCTATCAATTGCACCTCAGACAGTTATTTTAATTAAAAACGCACAGACAGTCATTTGAATCAAGATAGATATAAAACGTAGATAGTTAGTTACTTTAAAATTTGTAGATATTTAAATCAGAATGTAGATACATTATAGTTAATAAATTTAAAAAGTTCTGTTGTTACCTTCCACTTGATGATTCTTCCGGAGATTGAATTCACTTTGTTCTCCTTTCTTCTTTTCTTTGATTGTAGATATTTAAAGGTTCAAATTATGGCAATATGCAGCTTTTGATTACTAACATGAATAAACTTTCTTTTTAAAAACATTATAATAGAAGATCGTTGTAATTCTTTAAACGAATCTTAAATAGCCATATAAATGGAATTGATCTTTTAATTTGATAGAAGAAATTTGACCATTTTCTCCTTATAGGAGATTTTATAAGTAGATTGGATAAAATTTGAGCAGACAATAACTTATCAAAAGTTGATTTCTTCATGATTAATTTTGAGAAGACAGAGATATGCACCATGATTCTTGAATTAGAACTTCATATTTTGGTCTATTATGCAATTTGATTTCATTATTAAAATTGTATAGAAAATTTTTAAAAACTTACAAAATATATACTTTTAGATATGAATTTTAGTTTTAGTTAGCTAGCTTAGTTTCAATCAGCAAAAGTTTCTTTTTTTTTCCCCTTTTCTCCCTTGTTCTTTTAGTTTTTATAGTTTAAAAGAAAAAAGAAAGTCTGTTACCCCCTCCCCCAGTGATTTCTTCCCAAGTCTAGTCATAAAACAATCTCCATTCAGAGCAATTACTCTCACCAAGCTGTTATTTTTCCTAATAGTTTTTCTTTGATTTTAAACCAGGTCTCGTTAATTAACATGTCTCTGGTCAATTTAGGAAATTTAGTTTTAAAGACGGTATAATTAAAACATAAGCTTGCTAAAACCTGTTTTGGTCAAACAAAGACTACAGTCATTCCATCTAAATAATTTCTTATTTAGATTTACAACTTTAATAATTTAAAGAAAAATTATTTCAGTTTCCTTAAAGGAAAGAAAAAAAAATCAACCCATATGTCTGCATTACACACACACATACACTGTACAGACTATCAAACATAAAACTGATTGTTTAGATTATGAGAACAAAATATCTCTCACAATTGCTTATAATTTCAAGCATATAAATTTATAATTTTTAGATAATCATAACCATAAATATCTACCACAATCTCCTATAACTGTAAACTTATTCTCTGTTAACCAAAGCTACTGAAAAATGATTTAATCTTACTTCTCAGCAACTCTTTAGTAATACATTGCATACAAACACACAAACTGTCTCTATATCTGCTACTTGTTATCTATATAGCCATTACTTTCTCAAGCCAAAATTTAACTTTTCTTTATCCAAAAAAAATTTTTTTTCCATCATTACTTTGATTTATTATATTTGGTTTAGATGGAATAAACCAAAGGGTTATAATATATATATATATATATATATATATATATATATATATATATATATATAATAATATTATGATTCATTGTCTGCATTTTTAAAGCAATATACGTAATTATATAACTGAATATTTGTAAATACAGTAACTAAATAATTAAAAAAAATTATCCACTTAGGAGCGCTTTTGATTATACCAGTAATCTGTGTCAACTAAAGCTTTGAAATGCTAACTTTCCCACAATTCTGTGATCTTAACGTTTGCTGCTTGCCTGTTAATTAAGCCATGTTTATATTTATATATTAGCATAGCATCCTTTATTTTTCTTTTATTGTTATTTTTTTCAATTTGTAATATTTCTACACTGTTAAAATTGAAGTCTAAACCAGAAATACATGATTTGTCATAAAAAACAGATGCTGAAATATTATCTACTATGCAATTTTGTTTCGATTTCTGAACACGTTTTAATAATAGCAAGTGTTCTTTAGTTTTTTTTTTCCAACGTACATCTAGATTCACCTATATATTTACTGCCACACCTACATATCCATTTATAAATGACACAATTTTTATTTATAAATGAGGTTTTATCTTTGGAGTTATTTATTAATTTGTTCAATGTAGGAAGTGTGTAAAATGCAACATCACATATATCTTTATAAATTTTCCTTATAAACTTTACTTGATAATTTGAAATATATGGGATTGATATCCATATTTTTTATTAGTAGGAGAATCAATCTTGTTATCAAAATTTTTATTTTTATATTTTGTATTAAAATCTCTAATAACATTATATATCTGATTATAACTATAGCCAACACTTAACAATTCATTAGAATATATTTCAATATTTTTGCCTTTATCTGATAAATATTTGCAAAGACTAATAGTCTTTGCAAATATTTATCAGATAAAGGCAAAAATATTGAAATTAGTCTTTGCAAATATTTATCAGATAAAGGAAAAAATATTAAAATATATTCAAATGAATTGTTAAGTGTTGGCTATAGTTATAATCAGATATATAATGTTATTAGAGATTTTAATACAAAATATAAAAATAAAAATTTTGATAACAAGATTGATTCTCCTGCTAATAAAAAAATATGGCTATCAATCCCATATATTTCAAATTATCAAGTAAAGTTTATAAGGAAAATTTATAAAGATATATGTGATGTTGCATTTTACACACCTCCTACATTGAACAAATTAATAAATAACTCCAAAGATAAAACCTCATTTATAAATAAAAATTGTGTCATTTATAAATGGATATGTAGGTGTGGCAGTAAATATATAGGTGAATCTAGATGTACATTGAAAAAAAGAACTAAAGAACACTTGCTATTATTAAAACGTGTTCAGAAATCAAAACAAAATTGCATAGTAGATAATAATATTTCAGCATCTGTTTTTAACGACCATAATAAATCATGTATTTATGGTTTTGACTTCAATTTTAACAGTGTAGAAATATTGCAAATTGAAAAAAATAACAATAAAAGAAAAATAAAGGAGGCTATGCTAATATATAAATATAAACATGCCTTAATTAACAGGCATGCAGCAAACGTTAAGATCACAGAATTGTGGGAAAGTTAGCATTTCAAAGCTTTAGTTGACACAGATTACTGGATAATCAAAAGCGCTCCTAAATGGATAATTTTTTTTAATTATTTAGTTACTGTATTTACAAATATTCAGTTATATAATTAGATATATATTGTGACCATCTGAATAGGCACAAGGGTTTAAGATACTTTGTATCTGCATTAAATAGTTATATTGTACAAAAAAAATGAAATAGCCTTGGAATTTTAAAATTTTTGCTGGAGATTGTTTAAAGTTTAAAAATGGATTGCTTATGCAGTTTATTGACCACTTGATGGGTATTCATTAGTATTATTGTGGTTAATGAGGTATTTAATGTAAGGAAGGGGGTTGTTTATTAATGGAATTGATATATCTTGTTGGAAAGATGCAAAGTTATCCTGTGTTAGTATAATATTATTTGAATGGTTTCAAAATCCTTTATTCATTAATTCTTATCCTTTTGTCAACAGTTAATAGCAGTTTCAATTATATTTAGTTAAGATAGTTCAATATTTAGGTTGCAGTGCATGTGTATGCATGTATGACTCTGCATTATGTTTCATTTCATTTTCATCTTTAATAACAGCAAACAATAGTACATTCACAATAAAAAACATTTAAACTACAGTAGTTATTTTAAATAATTAACAAATATACATTTCTTTCCAATGATTAATAGATAGTTAGATCAATGAATTATTTTATAAATTGAATAAATTATTAATCATTTTTATTTGATAGTTAATTAATATTCTTTTTTCTTTCAGGTTTGTAAAAGCTATTTATTTTATTATTATTATTATTTTTTTGTCATTTAGTTCTGAAAATCAAAATAATTTTCTTTTTGAAAAGATTTGTTTTTGCATATGTAATTAGTTAGTTAGCAAGATGCGTGGGAGTAACCTGGAAAGGCAAATGAACTTTGCTAATGAGAGCTGTTGAACAAAGATCTCCAGTAGAAAATTGCTCTTTGTAATGTAATTGTAACCAGTAAACAGTGGTTCATGTATTGTAAAAATTAAAGCCAGTTGCTGAAGTTAAATTGACTTTGAAAAGACTTTAGAGAAAAACTTCCAAAGGAGCTTCAGAACTTTATTATGGAAAAAATTAATTAAAAATGCAATTCTAAGGTTTTAAAAAAGGTACATCGGTTTGATTTTACTCTCTTCAATTTAAACATTTCTGAATTAATCCCTTTATAACTATTACTCTTTTAAAAATGTGTGTTAATAATGTCCAGTCTACATTATTTCATTTAATTGCCATTTTAAATAAGAATGGTTTACATAAATATTATTGTTGTATCATTAAGCAACGTGTTTTTTATATATATGGAAAACGCATGCAGAACTGTTCTATAGAATATATTTTAGTTTCTCACTATTTTTCGTGTAGTGTTCATTGTGAAGATTATACATAGACTTAAGGATATGTCTATTTTGATAGATCATACTATGTTTAAGTTCATCATAAAAAGATAACAGTATTCATTTATTTGATATTTCTGGAGCTAATACATATTTTTAAATTAAGGAAATAAAATGTAAGCTACTTCTGTTTAAATTGAATAGAAGGACAGAAATGCAGGTAATTTTTGTTCTCTTCAATAAGGACGGAATATAAAATAAAGCATCATTAATTATGGAAATTACTAAGGACAATTTAAAGTATTATTAAATGCTATTCAGAAAAATACTAAGGATAATTGCATATTTAATCCAGAACTGCACGGAGAATGTCTTATATTTCCAGTATAATAAAGGAGAAATTCACTGCTTGTGTATGATTTGGTACCTTGAATGGATATGCTATGAACACCGAAAGGTGCTGGGCATATTTGAGTTATGCTTATATTTTTTTAAGTTATACCGCAGAAGTGCATTTTAGTTTAAATTCAGTTTGGAATGTGTCCCATATTGTTTCGTAAACCTGGAACCGAGCTTTGCAAGTGAACTTTTATTTTAAATTACAAAACTAATAACCTTTGTTTCTTTATTTTTTTTTTATTGCTTGTCATAATTAATATATATGATAGGTTGATAGGTTTATTTATTATTATGTTCATTTATAATCTGTGTTATTTTGATTTTCGAGACTGTCTCTGAAGCGTCTCCAAATGGGAGTACGCTGGTAATTGTTCTTTTATGAAGATAAAAGAAAGAAATATTTTTTTAAAATATATTATTAGAGAGATTTACATTTATTTTGTATACTTTATTATCTCAAAGTGAAAATTTTGTTCTTTGTTTAAATCAACGAATTTATAATAGAAATATAATGTATTTAGAAGTAGATGAGTTATTGTTGAAATAGGATTAAATGATGTTTAGGAAGTTATGTGACGTTTTTTCTTGGATTCTTGGTAATGAATTATTGTAGAAGTGTTCGGTAAGAGTTATCTGCTCCTCATATAGATTCTCCTTATAACGTATAGTATGTATAATCATGAAAATATAGCTTTGTGTTAATTAATATGTGGCTAGATAAATTGTTAGATTAATTCTGGATGTAATGTTAGTGTCATATTTTATTGATGAATTACGACATTGTTCGAAATAAAATAATCGTATGATATTTCTTAATGAATGGAGAGTTTACAGAAAAGATTGTTTTACATTATTGCTGCGCACACACACGCGTAATATAAATAATATCGCGTATATAAAGTATAGAATTATTGAAATTAAAATGAGAAATAAATGCTTTTGAAATATACTACATTAATTTAATAGAAGTATAAAGTATTAAGATTAAAACGGGAAATAAATATTTTAAAATACAGTGTATTTATTTAAATAATGTTACAAATCATCAAATCATCAGAATAAAAAATGATTTTGTGCTATAAATGAAAGGTATACGTAACTGAAAGTGATTATAGTCAATTAGAGAAAGTTGCTTTGCTGAAAGCCAAATATAAGTAATTTAATTTATTTGGTTAATCAAGAGTAATATCCTCTCAAAAGTATTTTTTTTTGTGGTAATAATATAGCATGTTATTTATTTATTGTCATATAGATGAAACATGTAGGCAAAGCCTGTGTTCGAAGTCAGGATATTTAAACTTTGTTATTAATTTGCTTTGATAGTAGGGATAATCCCAAACTGATGCTAAAAATAAAAAAAATTTATTTGATAATCTAAATATATGTAAAACAAATAGTCCATTTGTAAATATTATGTTAAACCAAGTTTATTTGTTATAATAAATGATTTGTTTAATTATTTAAAATCTTAAGAACTGTGTCTTGTGTACATTCGTATTTCCATTTCCACAACTCCACATTTCTAAATCTATTATAAAACAGATATATTATTTTAGAGTTATAATATTAAATTTGCTAGTGTCTAACAATATTGTTATTTCTTAATCCAAACATTATAAAAGAACATTTGCCACTTGATAAACGTATTAGAAAGGTTGCCAAGTCAGTATATTTGTTAGATGATGATATGAGATTAAAATACCCTATTTCTGTCATTATCTTATTATTGAAACACAGTAAAATGTTTAGTCAATTTGTTTTATTACATTTTATCATACTTGAGAATTATAATTTATGGGCCAATATATTTTATTTAATTCAACTGTGTTTGTTAAATTCCCTGAGATCTTATCTTATTGTTTATTTCTTGATTGGCATTAAAGTAGATGTTTAGATTATAATATGCCAAGTCATAGAATTGTTAAGAGTATAATTATAGCAAGCTGATATATGTTATACTTGGATGAAGGAAGAAATTAAGTTTAAAGTATATTTTAATAGACTGTACTAAGTAAACATTATGATTCTTTATCATACAATTAATTAACAAAGGAATTTACTTTATATTGAACATTTTATAATATTTCTTCTTTTATTAATTTATTATCATATATCTTATGAACTACTATAGCCTCCCACTGAGCTGAGCTGAACGTAAACTTAAATATAGATTCTCAGTAATAATTTTATTATATCTTTTGTTATGTTGTTCTATTCATTAATAGAACTGGCGCCTGGGCATTTCGCTCGTGTAATGTATATGAGCGGTGTTGGGAGTGTAGGTTATAATATATATATATATATATGTGTGTGTGTGTGTTGGATATGATAATCTGGACCAATTGATAAGTGCTAATTTAACATAAAATATGAATATTGGAAATCATTTATTTTTTTCACATCGTGTGGTCATATGTATTGTTAGTATGAGATATATCAAGCAGATACATGAAGGAAGCTTGAAAGGTTGCGTTCAAATTCATTATATAACCAGTTTGTTCTAACAGAATGTTTTTTTCTAAAAACATTTAACATCTGAAACTAGATTATCAAAGTAGACCAACATATAATCACAACTTCTTCCTGAAATGTAAATGTTTTAATTTGATAAAAAAAATTCTTTCTAAAATGTTTCAATATAAAAAAATGCAACAGGAATATCACATGATCCATTCTCAGAGAATAATACCACAATCCTTGCATGGCAGAGAAAAATCAGTTATACTCAGTTGATCAAACTTTTGTTTTTTATACCTTATTCAGCTGTCCATTATTCCTGGAATCCTTAGTCTTTATATTTATTAGTCTCACTTTACAATTAACCTGCATTTTGATGAACTAGAATATGAAAAACAAATTATAAAATATTTTACTATTAGAAAAAAATCCTTAAGCAGTATGAATAAATCATAATTACAAATAAAAATAAGTATTATATAAGTCAAAGAAAAAAATATAATTACATATTTCTTTCAAATTAGAATATAACATAGTTAACTAAATTTATTTCTACTCCGATATACAATTTAGTTTAAATAAAATGCAATATGGGTCAGCTATAAAAAGATATAATATAGCCTTGACTGCCTTGCTGTGCTGCACCAAAGTTTTGTATATTTTTAAATAATATTTGGAAACATTTCTGCTGCTGGAGAATATTTGCTTAATGAGTGGATTAGAAAAGAAAGTTGGAGTGCAGAAAGTTATATTTAATTAGATTTGGAAAGGACGAGAAAAATGTTGCTAATGTTTGGAAAATGATTCGATACCCAAGATTTTAAATGTAAAAGGAAAAAAAAATATTTTTGTGTGTGTACATTTACTGCAAGGAGGCTTTAAAACTAAGTCATATGTAAAATTAGTTACATTTTAGGAGGTTTGCTATTAAAAAAAAGTTTCAATTTAAGTAAAAGAGTGATTTATTTGAGAAAGAGAGTAATGTTTAAGATGTAAGTTTATTGGAGCAAATGTTTATCGAATGTCATTTAAAAGCACGGAAAAGTTTTTTTTTCCTTTTGTAAAAAGAGGTTTGAAGAGTGGTAGAAAAATCATAAATTTAAATATAGAGTAGGAGAATTGAAAAAAAAAATATAGATTACATTTGTATTTCACAATGTATGTATGATGGTAAGAAAGAAATTAGGTATGCTTTGGTAGAGTGTATGGTGTGTGATAAGATTTGCCATTCAAAATCTTAAAATAAGACTGGAGAGGATGGAAAAGATGTCTGGTTGTGTAAACCATTTATAAATGTGATAAATAAAAAATTGGTTCTAAATGTAGATAATTTTTTTAAAAAGTCAGAATGAAGGGAAATGTAGATAAGGGTAATAAAATAGGGTATATATTTAGTGGAGGGGCAAGAGATATAGATGACTAAATAAGAAGTGCACTGGACATAATTAGGCAAAGAATAAGTAAGATAGAGGAAGAGGTAAAGAATGGGGAAGTAAAATTAAAAGGGTTAGACATGATCAAGGAATTAATGAATACAAATGATAAGAAAAAATAAGATAAAAAGGTCTAGCAGTCGGAAGAGAATGTTATGGATAAAGTAGATAAAACAAACTATGAGACAAACTTGATAGAGGATTCACTAATTAAAGAATGTGGATATGTAATTGCAAGAAAAAATACAAATAGGTATGAGTAAGAATATGTTTTCCTGGAGCAAGAATGAAGGACGTTATAGTTAAGGTAAAGAAATAAGGGAGTGGAGATGTTTATGTTATCATAGGAACAAATAATTTGTCAGAGCCATCAGAGAGAGTAATGGATGAGTACACAGAATTGATTACTAATTTGAATAATGTTAAAAAAGAGTAGGATTAATTGGATTACTATCCAAGATTTGACAATAGGTATGTATTAGATAGGGCATGTTCTATTATAAATGAGAGATTGAAAAAAATTGTATGAGAGAATAATGTTATGTTTGTAGATGTGTGAGATATTTTATTAGTAAAGTGGAGTTATATAGTAAAATGGATTGCTCTTACACAAACAAGGAAATAAACAATTAGGGGTTTGCTTTATAAAAAATATTATAGTTCAGAAAACTTATAAGGAGAGTAGGGTTGTAATTAGTGTTATCAAAAAGAAGGTAAAGAATGGATGGGATATGAGAAGTAAACAAAGAGTAGCTGATCCAAATATGAATGTAGATATAGAGAAGGAATGGGTTAAAACTAATGATAGACAAGCTAATTACAGATGTAATAGAAAAGAAAGACTCAAAATAATTTTTAAAATGGTAATAAAAAGGGAAGACTTTGTTATAATAGGATATTTGAATATTCAAGGCAGTAGGAGACCAGAAAAGTGGCTGGAATTAAACAAAGCAGTTAAAAATGAAGGGCTTGAAGTATTAGCACTAGTGGAAACACATATAAGAGAAGAAGAATCTACACTGGAATATTTGGTATGGCAGGTTATAAACAGAAAAGAAAAAAAAAGGTTATGGTATAGGAGGTATGTCACAAAATATTTAATTATTGTAAAATGTCAAAAATGGATGATGACAATAATATCTATAGCCACTGGAGATAGTCAAACTATAATTAAAAGGAAAAAAAGCACATATGAATGCCTAGTTAAATATATAGAGTTTCAAAGGGGAAGAAAATAATGGTTATGGGAGCATGAATGGGAATATTGAAAAAATTGATGATGTGGATAACAAGTACGAACAGTTTTGAAATTTTTTAATAAGAGAGTGAATTTGAGCATTGGAAATTTATCAAATATATATGAGAGGCAGTACACATGGTCTAGAAATAAAATATTTCACACAATAGATTATGTATTAGTAGAGAAAGAGGGAATGAATAAAGTACAGAAAATTAAAGTGTTTGATAATGAAGAGAAAATAAGTAATAGTGATCATAAAATGGTTAATAATGTGATAGAAAATAATAATAAAAGCAGAAAGAATAGTGAAAAATGTGGATGCATAGTGAATGATAAAAATAAGTTAAGAAGAATATAAAATAAAAATTGAAAAAACCATGGAATTGGTTGGAGGTGAATGTAAGAACTGGTGCGATGAAATAGAAAAAGTGGCAAGTAGGGTTTAGAAGAATGAAACTAGTAGAAAAGTGAGAGTTAGTAAAAGTGTAAAAGAGAGGGAAAAAGTATATAGAAAATATGTGTGCTATTAACAACAAAGAAAGTGAAAAAGATGTTAATGGTAAATGGGAAAAGTATTTAAAAAAGAAGCTGACTAAAAGAGATAATCATATAGAGAGAATAAAATTGAATAGGAAATTGTTGGAGGATACTAATAAAAGTTGAAAATATGGGAGTAAAACAAATTGGGAAATACATTAAAAGAAAAAATGTAGGGGAGAAAGAAATAGTATTACTAGATGATGAGGAAATGGAGTGTAGCTCTAGGGAAGAATCAGAGACAATCTTAAATAAATATGTAATGGATATAGAAAAGATGTTAGATGAGAAGGACAGAGTATTAACAAACACAAAAGCACATAGTAATGGAAATATTAGTTTTACAGAAAATGAACTGAATGAGGCAGGAAAAAAAACTGAAAAATGGAAAGGGAAGAGGTTTATATGCATGGACAGCAGAGATAGTGATGAATTCGAGAAATAGGACAAAGCTAAATCTATTATGTTTTAATAAGATAGCACAGAAGACAGAATTTCCAGATAGCTGAACTAATATAAGAATGATGCTATTATTTAAACGAAATGGTAAGGACCATGGTAACACCTATATAAAGTTTTTGCATATATGATGACTAGAAAAGTGATAAAATGAATGGAAAAAAATAATATAGTGTGAGAAATGTAAGGAGGTTTTATAGTGGATAAGCATATAGGAAATAGTTTATTTGTAATCACACAATTTATATAATTTTATAGAAATAGAGAAGGCATCTGATAGAATAAATAAAAATATATAATGAATAAGTTTAGTAAATTTGGCAATGAAAGGAAATTTAGTGGATCTATATTAAGAGATTGCATGAAAATAATTATTATATATATAAACTAGGAAATATAGAATCAGTAAGAGTTGAAAATGGGTGGGACTAAGGCAAGGATACGTTATGTCACATATTTTGTTTTTGTTATATTTGAGCATAATTGAGAGCAATAGAAAGACTAGAAAGAGGGATAAAGATACTATTAATAGCTGGCAAGGGAGTATATTATCAGGTCTTTTATTAACTTTTAGAATTTTTTATTATATAGAATCAGTAAGAGTTGAAAATGGGTGAGACTAAGGCAAGGATGCCTTGTCACCTATTTTGTTTTTGTTATATTTGAGAGAACTGGAGAGAGAACAATAGAAAGACTAGATAGAGGGGTAGAGATAATATTAATAGCTGGCAAAAGAGTATATTATCAGATCTTTTATTTGCTGATATCTTCTTTTGCAGAGAAAGTAAAGAAGATATGAAAGTTATGCTGAAGATATGTGCAAAGGAGGATAAAGAGACAATCAAAAGTAATAAAGATAAATGCTGTCTAAGGGTTAACTAGATTTTAGTATTATATATATTATGACAAATCATTATATATATGTGAATAATAATATACTTACTATTTTATAAAAACAATTTTAAAAAAATATGAATTTCAGAGAGTACTCAACCCAAGTAGAAAAGTAATATGATGTGAAAATATTCTTCGTATAGTTTTTACATCCATTTTAAATAAGTAAATAAAGATATGTGAAAGTATATAATTTCCAAAATGCATTTCTCATTGAATCAGCATACTTCAGATAACTGAAGTCATTTTTTCTATCTTATTATTATCACTATAATTCAGCATATATTCATTTGATAAAATTATGTTTTATTAAGAAGAGTTTAAATGTATGCTTAATTTTATTTTAGATGTAACTCTCAATTTAAATAGAATTTGTAGATAAAACTAAATTATTTAATTATTATACTGCTAAGCATAAGGAAATTTTTCAAAAAAGTAAGATATTAATATTATATTGAAAATAAATCTGCCTTTACTACTAGTGTGAACATATTTTTTTTTTTTGTTTTACATGACAATATTAAAAAAACAATTAATAATTATAAAATAAATTATATTTTCTATTTATTAACAAAAATGTAAACAAAATGAATAAAAATAAATTTGAAATAAAATGATAAACTTTAAAATAAAAATATATGTTTGATTTTGACTGCCCATTTAGTAACTGAAACTAGAGTTATTGTTATCCTTTGATTATAGCTACCACCTAAGTTCAAAAAGAAAGCTATATTTTCATTCATTATAATTAGAAGTAAAATATTAAATGGAACAAAGACTACCAAATGAATAACTAATTCAAAGTAGCATCAACTTGGGCAGAACCATTATAAACAAAATATAGAAAAAATTGCTTCCATCCACTATCAAAGTAAATTTGAAAAGGAAAAGAATAAATTTATAGATTATAACGGGGATAAAATGATATAATCATCTATAGTTTTATAAATGAATAACAATAATTCAGGAATGAGAATATTATGTGTGTGTGGTAAATTAATACTTTAATATATTAAATAGATGGTGATATATTTTTAATAAATGGAAATTGCATTTTTAAAATCTAGTTAAGATTTCAAACCACAACATATCCTAGGTAACAACAACCAATTAAAAGTTGTTATGCAAGGTTAAATAATGGTAGTTTGTCTAAGCTACTTTGTAACCCTTCATGTGATTAGCCTGCTGGATTGCTGCATGTTTCAATACAGCAAATATTGCAGGCTGAAATTGGTTATCTTCAATCATATTTTGACCATGTAAAGTAATTCTAGTAGCTAAATTTGGAACTGAATACTGAGTATTTAATTTTAAAATTATTCCATAAATGGCAGGATTTTAAGTAAAGCTATGCCATATGAGTCAAAATTTCTTCCTCATTGTCAGCAATTGGTAGTTTCTTGCTTTCTTCTTATTAGAGGATTTGCAATTGTTTCTTTCAATTTCAAAAATGAAAATATATATTTTCCGTAGTTTTTTTTTCCATATTATTGACTTTTTTCTCATGAAACATTTTGTAATATATATTATTCTAGAAAAATAATATAATTTGTTTCAGGTTTATAAAAAGACAATTCAAAAGAAAGCAATCACATAAAATCATAACTTGTAATTGGTTTAAAAAAAACATTTCATATAAATGACAACATTATTTTTAGAATTTTTTTATAAATTATAAATAACATTTAAAATTTTAAATAAAATTTTGTTAGTGTTAAACAGTCTGAATAATTATTTGTAATTGTTATGACATTGAATTAAAATAAGTTTTTTTTTAAACTTCTAAACTTTTACTACGGTTCCACATGATTGACCAATAACAATAAAGCTAGTTTTTATCAATATAACTGCATAATTCAATTTCTTAGCTTTCCTAAATGTGTAGAGCTGAAATAATGCTTTCAAGAATAATTTTTGTTTGCAAATATGTATTTAATAAATAAGATAAAATTTCGGAAATTATAATAAAGAATAAATGTAAATTTGATGAAGTTTGAAGTTTAATAAAGTCACCACTAGGTGTCACATTTAACTAAGCAACCACTTAATACTTTAATCAAATGAAAGCCTAGATGAATTGCTCCCAAATCCAAAGCTACCTATTAATGAAAGCCAAAATCTAGTGATATTTTGGTAATCAGGTGTTTGATTCTAAAAAGTCTTTAAATAAATTACTTTATTATATTTTTATTCTTTTAACATTTTGACTTTTCCATTCCGTGCTATTGAACAGAATTTCAGAAACTTTTTCGATAAGTGGGAATATCTTAATGTTGGATAAAATATGACTCTGAGCAGTTGCCCTCCTTCATCATTATCAATGGTCAACTGCTATTGAGTAATTTTACTTTTTATTTTTTTGATAAATGCATTTCTCCTTTTTCCATTACTTTTACTGCACAAATATTCCACAATTCTTATTAAAGCCCCTTAGTTTTTATAGTGGCTGAATTGAGAATATATGAAGCATAACTTGACTATCATGTCCAGGATTTGGGCAACTTACAATTTATTGAATAACAAACCAACCTATTAATTAATTTTTACTTTATTACTGCTAAAATATTGGATCATTGGCCACAATATTCCCCATAATTTCTTTTATGTGGAAATGACAAATGGATACATTGGATGGTAAATTGCAATATATAGCAACTTGAATGTTTCTTTTCTTTTACTGTTATGGTTCAAGTTACTTTTAACTAAAGGACTTGTCCACATTCAATTTTATCATGATTGGATTCATCACTGCCGACCAATGGAAGCAAGAGACCAATGGTTGATGATGCTTAATAATTCAACTGCTTGGATTACAGAAGCAGATCTGGTTTTAAATTGACAGTCCATATGAAGGTAGTCAGACAAAACCACCTAACAGTCAAAATTGAATGTCAGTATGCCCATTGGGCACATTATTGGTAAAGCAGTGAGGTAAGTTCACAAGAACTGGATTCTGCTAAATACTACACCCATCATAAGGTATTCTATCACAAAAACAGCTGGAAATTTGCATATCTAGAAGGACAGCTAAAGTTCCTTGCTTAAATAATTACATGGCAACTAGATACTATACAACTAGCTAATATATCAAGCATATGATGCAGCAGAAGTTTTATGTAAAATGTATAACAAAAACTATAATTATCATTATCTTCAATTATTATTAATCCCCTGCAGGATGGAGATCTTCCCAACATCAATCCAGCTTCTTTGATATCTAGTCTCTCTTCTCCACACCATCCTAGCATATTTCCTTATTTTATCTATATCTCTAGCATATAGGCACTTTCCAGCCTGTTAACAGTCTCTTGGAATCCATTTTACAGTTCTAATTGTCTATCTATTATCATCTTTTCTAGAAATATGTCAATACCAACTCCACTTCAATCTCTTAATTCTTTCAATGAGATCAGTAACACTCCTTTATTCTTTCACCCGTGTGTTATATTTAAATATATATTGTATATAAGCTTAATAATTATTTTGTGAGAGTTCTTGTTTATTGGGTTTATATAAACAAAAAACTAATCCCGCCTTCTTCAAAATAATATGCAGTATGCCTAAAGAATATCCTATTTTTAAGGTGTTCTTGGTCTATGAGTGACAGTATTCTCATAAGAATTAAATCGATAACCTTTAGATTGATGCATACTGAGCTTAAAGTTGTGCTCTATACAACTATTTAGTCAAAGACAACATTAAATAATAATTTTATATATTTATTTATGATACTCCTTATAGAGATAAAACATGAGCATCATCATAGATGACCATACAAAGTTTCTACCAACAATTGCTTTTGACAGGGTAAGCTATTTACTTAAATCATCACCTTAAATTAGATTCCTATGCCAGCACTATAACTAGCTAGTCTGAAATGCCTGACGAAGAGATTTGAATAATTCCATTCAAATTATTGTTTTTATACTAACCTGTTTATTATTAAAAGCTGAATAAATTTGGAAAGTATAAATAAATATTAAATTTTTCTAAAAAGCTCAACAAATTTATCTCATCTAGATTATGGAAATTCTACAACATAAAAGTTTAAATATCAAAAGAGCGTTTGGGTAATGTATACTATAATCATTATCCACGGTGGCAAAATTCTCCAAACAGGAGCCTCTGCGTAAACAGCTTGTGTACGCGTAAGGAATAGTGATCGTATGATATAATCATTATCAATGATTATTTATCTTTGCTTTTCAATTAAAATATACGTAGCATCAATGAAAATTGTTTTGAAGTTAGAAATAGATTTAAAATATTTCTTTCAATAGCTACCCATAGCCAATTTTATTAATCTCAGAATTAATGATTGTAACTGGACATCTAATTACTTTTTATTAAGGAGTAAAATAATCGAGATAGCCTTTAAATTTGCACTAGCCAGCATTAGCAAGCTTAATCAACATTACATTTGAAAATGGTTGTTAGGTTAGAGAAATGTTAAGAGAACATTGTATTGAGCTATTTAAAGATAATTTTTTATCTATTAGATTAGCTTTATCGATTTATTAAACGTAATACATATAAACACATTTCCTGTATTAGGAGGAGGGGACGAGTTATATAATTTATTCCCATTGTTCTTGTTTCAGGTAAACAAAAACAATTTTCAATCTATTTCGACTTAACTTGGATACAACTGTAAGATTGATATCTCTTAAAACGAATTACTATTATTTTAATTTTACTTCATGGTTTCACCTATTTACAGAAACTGTTTCTTAAATGGACTTTATTTTCCATATTTTTTAATCTATTTTATTTTAATTATAAGTTTAACAATTTACTTTGAACATTTATTTAGAGAAATACGTAGTCATTAAATTGATCTATTACGCATAAACGATCTTATTACGGGATGTGGTTCGAAAATTACGAATGGATTTTTTGGGGTTGCATAATTATAATATCGTTTTCATTTCTTTTTTCTTTTAAGGGGCGCAAAAAAAGAAATATTCCGCCCGGCCCCCCTGAAAGATTTTTAATTGGGAACACATTTTTATTTAAACCAAGATCTCACGATAAAATAAACGAGTTGTCGAAAAAATATGGACCAATATATCAGTTCTACCTATTTGGACAACCTATTATAGTGCTCAGTGATTATGAAATAATTAAAGAAGCATTTGTTAGACAAGGGGGTGTATTTTCTGGGCGCCCTAAACTTCATGTTACGAAAACTTACAGCAGCCTTTCAGGTAAATATATGTATTGTTAAGAAAAATCCTCCATCTAAATAATAAACATATAACTTCCTATTATAAGTAAATTTATGTTTATTTAAAAGCTCTAAAAATGAGATAAATTTAATTAAAATAAGTTAATCATGAGGCATGATTTTATGGTGACAAATATATATTTTTTCTCTTTATTAAAAAATATAAAAATGATCATAAAATCGGAAAGTGATAAAAATATTTTTTTAAAAAGCTCCGCTATTTGTTTTAGTAAATGAGATACATTTTTTTAGAAAAAGTAATCCTAGAATGGTCAACATGTCGTAGAGAAAGAAACGTAACTCATTAATTTAAAAGATTGAATGATGTCAGAAGTCATTCGAAACTATGATGCAGTTTTAATATCAAAGTATTACAAAGAAGATATAAAACATTGTCTAATATTCACTGATGAGGAACACCTTTTTTTTCTTAACAAAGAAATAAAGTATACGTTTAAATCAGACCTTAAAAATCCATAGAACATTAAATTTTTATCTTAGGGTAAAGAAATAATAGTTGCTTATATTTGTTTATCTAAAATATTCTTTTTTTAAGTGTAAGAAATTAACAGAAATAATACCAATCGCACTTTCAATGGTTTCCATGTTTTTTCAAGCTAAAACCGATAGGATTGTTTAAATACATTTCTTAGTTATTGGTAAAATTGTTTAATCTGTACACACAAAAATATTGGTGCGACAATATTGCCATTGAGATTAGAGCCTTAATTACCTATTTCTTATGAATTATAAGTTAGCTAGCAAAATCTAAAAACTGCTCTTTTTATAATTTGGATACAAATTAATTACAAGAACTAGGTTTTAACTGAAAACTTGGGTTGCTAGTATAGAATAATGGATTTCAATAAAATTCTGAGTATCATTAAATAATTAGCTTAAAGTATATTAACTATCTTTCAAGAATGTAAAGTATCTTTTAAGACTTGATTGGGCAACAAAATACAACAGACATGGAGAGGAAGATTTTAATTTAGTTACTGAGATAAGCATTTGCAGGACTAAACATTTATTGCATTGTGGAACATATACACTTTATTTCCCAATTCTCTCTGATTTCAGTTTTTCTTGCTGCAATGATAAAATATCATAATCAAATTGTGTAAAGCTCAGCTCAGTATATTTAGCATTTAATCTTTAATGTCTATATAATACATTGTACAGACTTAAACCTGCATTTATATATGTAATATATGCAGGGTTTGAACTCAGACTTTCACACGACCCACCACTCTCAGTTCCAGCTCATATTGCTGACCCACCTGATCACACACATGTTGAAAAGATAAATAATCACCAGTATACGTATTTCATGCTAAAACAGCAATCATCAGTTGGTCCAGATTACTATCCTCACACATATATATGATCAGTACTCAGCTTTATATTAAGATAGCCAATCTTTATAATTTAATGGACAGGCTTCAAACTATTCCAACTCACAACTCTTTAGCCTTCCATTTCATTGAAAATCTGATGATGGAACGTTCAAAGCCCTTGTTAGTGCCAAGGTTGTCATCCTACCCATGTTGACATATTAGTCAAAGGTGGGATTCCACCTTGATTTTAATGGGATTCTATCTTTATTTTTAAAAGGAGGTTGCCTTGACAACGGATTGGGATTGTTGATTGTTATCTATACTGAGATTGTCTAAGTGTTGACTGGTTTCTAACGGTTCACTAAAATTCTGTACAAAATGGTTATCCAAAATATAAGTTTTGATCCTTAAGATATGATTATGATATGAATAAAATTAGAATTTTAGGGAATAAGTAGTAGTCCTCTCTAAACATCGAACAACACAATTCTACTTTCTTATTCCTATTTGATTAAAGTTTTCTACTTCTGAATGATTATTATTTTAAAGGAAACCAAAAGTTTTCTTTTGCTAGTATTTGGTTTGCTTTTTTTAAAAAAAAAGTTAGTTTAAAATAGAAAAAAAAAGAAGTGGAAATTAAAATGTGTATTTTATATATTTGTCATATTTACCACATATATTCTCACTCACAATTCATAGAATTTACTGTTTAATTATTTGGATTTGAATGCATATAATAATTTAACTGTTTTTATTATTTTCTTTACTATTGGTGATGATTACTGGTTTAGCATGAAATAGTATATTGGTGATTATTTATCTTTTCGACATATGTGTGTTCAGGTGTATCAGTGTTATGAGATAGTCTGGGCTCATACCCTGTCTATTACTATTGGTTAATAGTTTTTGTTATTTTCTACTCTATCTAGAACTACTCCATCTACTCAGCATCGTTTAGGAATAAATATAAACAATTTTTGTAATCATTCAGCATTTGATTATAGTATTTAATAAGTTGAATTTGATTTATTAAAAATATAGTAGGGCTAATTTATATATATATTGACCTTGCTCAATATCAAATCCAGATTTTCAGTTTTATGATAATTTTCTAAAGTACATTTATAACCATGATAATTTAAATGTACTGTCTGTAAATATCACACAATTAAACTTTATTTACTTTAAATATGCAGTCCAGATACATTACTACAGAATATTTTAGGTTTTGATAAATATATATTGCTTCATGTGTCACATTTTAAAATAAAGTTAATAGTATTCAATTGGATACGAATAAAATTATGGTATTGTTAGATGTCACTGGATTATCCCACAGTTCTATGGATATCTTGAATCTATAAATATCATTGAAAACGTTCTATATGAAATAGCTATAAACAAACAGAGCACCCCAACACATGTATATGTATAGAAGAGCATTGAACAATAAAGAGACCACATCGGCATTTTTAGAACATGAAAAAACTACTGGGCACAAATTTGAACCCACCAATCCTACAATAGTGTGGAGAGACAGAAACAATCATAAGCATAAAATTAAAGAGGCCTACTTCATAAATAACGATACTAATTTTATAAATAGGAAGGACACCTGCTTCACCATTTCAGAAAGATGGACAAATTAATCAAAACAAATAAAACGCCATGACCTATGGCAAAATGAACATCAAAACAATTCGCATAAATTACAATACTCCTCCTCATTATCATTGACTGCACTCAGCTATGAATATGAAGTCTACGAACTTTGAAAGCGCTTAGAGTATATAAACTTATAAACAAAATTAAACTTCTCTAACAAGCATGTTAGGGCAGAATTATTAGTATTATAAATAAGTTTGCAATAAATTAATACTGGTTTCTACAAAATGTGTAAATGATGATAATAATTGCAATTTGTAATGAAAAATACTATAAAATAGCCAGAGGTTGGCTATGGGCCTTCCAATATTTGCTCATAAAGGTAACTTTGAATTATCTATAAGTAAAGAAGAACTTATATAATAAATACCTTAATGATGTTTTCATTTGCAACCTGCAAAATATTATTGAAGCTCTTTTACACAAATTAAATAATCGAAATAATTTACATTTAACAAAAAGCAAAATAGAGTTATTAAAGATTTAGATTTACAAATATCCAGATTAAATAAAAACTTAAATTATAAATGACTTATCAAAATTGACATGAAAAAAACATTCTCTTTACCTTATGCCTACCATCATAAATAAAATAGTTTTAATTTGTTTGATCAAAAACAAATTCTATTTACTATGAAGAAATTTAATAATAAATCTCACACAATTAATACAACTAAACTATTAAAGGGTCAAGAACATCAATGCCATTTCTAAGTAACAATCAGTTTAAATTGATTGCAAAATTATTTGATAGTACATGTTTCACTTAATTTTCCAAATGCCACACTTAAATAAAAAGTAATACTATTTATCAAATTATTAATGATCACAAAATTCATATGTATTAAACAAATAAATGAATATCTATTGTTTACAACCATGAGAAGAATATTACAAACAGATCAGTTTAATACCGCCTGTTTTCTTTGATCTTGAAAAGTTTTGCAATTATAAATTTAACTTTACTTCCAAATAGACAGAAATATTGTATGAAAGAAGACATCACAAAGAAAGAAAAAAATAAAGACGTAAATCTTACAAATTATTGAAAACTATACTAAATAGCCAAAGAACCAACACTAAAGTATAACAACTCTTAGAATATCACATGACATCTTACTTTATTTTAGTCGAAAATAATACAATATAAGAAATTTCAATTACTTCTATGTAAAATATTTATTATTTATTTGTACCATTATTATAATTTAATTAATTACATATAATATTAATTAGAAACGTATTAATATATATGGTATTAATCGCAATAATAATTTAAAAAAAAAAAAATCTATATATTAAATGCACAAATACTTTCAGTTGTTTACATAACTTTCTTCAAGTGGAAACTTTTAAAAAAGAAAGATAGCGGAAGTAAACATTATCATGTGATATAACAATTTCACGAATTTAACTTTTGAATTTTGTCTAATAATTATATAATTTTTTTATTTCTCAAAACATTATCTTTGATTTCCATTTGACTATGATTTCTTTCCCCATGAAGAATTCCAGTATTTTATTGATGAAAATTAAAAAAAAAGTTATATTTTTTAGTAAACAAAAAAATAAACTCTATTACTAAATCATTATTACTCCAATTATTTAAACGTATTTATAAAAGTTTTTTTTTTTTTTTCATATGTCATAGCATCGGCCGGGATGCGAACCCACAACCGTCTGCAACCAATTACTTGCTTGCAAGGCGGCTGCGATGAACTCTCGGCTAACAACGCTTGACGTATTTTTAAAAGTTGATGCTCCGTTAAACTTTTTTCATTATTGATCTCAATTCATTTGCTACGAAGCTTTGTATTTAGTCGAAGTTTATTACATAATATTCCTTTTTTTTTTTGTTTAGAATGTATTATATTTTTGAACTATTGATTAACATTAGGCAAGTACTCGAAATATTATATAATGTCTTATATATGTTTTTAACATATTTAACTTGATCATTTGAAACATACCTGAATATCTACTTAAACATGTTTGAGATTGATGTAGTCAAAATTATACTAAAGAAATATTATTTATTAACTGAATAATCTCTAGTGTAATGAGTGACTGATAATGGTTATTAATATACGTGAATACTTTCATACTTCATTAAACTGCCATATATTTTAAATTGGCGTAGAGTATACCAGATATGTTTACTATTATATGAACATTTAATAATTGTTTGGTGAATTTTTCAATATTTTTTAAAATTTATCACTTTGATCATAATATAATTTATGAATATGAATAAATAAAATCTAAGACTGGTCATTTTATCTTCAATTGGAACTCTTGAATTATAATCTATATATCTTTTTCTTTGTAATGGTTTCATTAACAATGTTATAATTTAATAAATTGTCAAATTTTGTTGCATGTCAGTATATCTTATACTTTTATTCTGTTCATTTTCCATTGTCCATTTTAAACCATTTATTTTTATTTAATTTACTTACTTAAAAGGCGGTTTATGCTATAATAATGTCTACAAATGAAAACATAATATTTTTTTTTAAGGGTCATAGCATCGGCCGGGACGCGAACCCGCAACCCGGACAACTGCCTGCAAGACAGTCACACTGACCTCTCGACCACCAATGCAAGACAAAACATAATCTTTTGTGAAATGATAATATTTGAAGTATTATCATTGTTTAAAACCCAATCTGTGTATATGGACAATGTAAAATTACAAATCTCTGCTATTACAGACAGACTCATGGGACAAACTTTAGATATGTTGTACTATCTTCATTCAAAAGAAGCAATAATATTATTTTCAATAAATCTTAAAATTATTAATAATGAAACTTACATTATATTTGAAGATTCCTTTATTTAATAAGGCTTGTTCATCAAAAGATATTGATCAGGTGTTAAAAAGTAAAAAAGTTTCTGAAAATATACTACAAGTTTCATTATTAAATTTTAAAGATTTATCAAAAGTTAATATTATTGCTTCTTTAGAAGGAAGATACTACAAAATGTTTTAAAAGTTGGTCCATGGGTGTGCTTATGGTGGTACTTATTTTTAATTACACATTGTCTACATATGAAAATAGTGTTTTAAATAATGATAATATTACATGTATTATAATTTACACAAGATGTGTTAATAATGTTTACATTCATGGACATTATGGTGCCTTATAAATAAATTAAACAAAATAAATATTCAAAAGTGGACAATCGAAAATGACCAGCAAAAATGTAATAAATATCTTGACATGCAATTAAATTTGATAATTGATCTTATACATAAAATTCTTATTTACTATGTTGTCTGATTGGTGAATGTATAAATGTTTGTCCAATGTCACCTGTTTTATTCACAATCACTACGTTTATGTGACACAATTAATAAAAAACACTCAGAAAAAAATCAATACATGTGCTTTAAACTGCTGAGATATCCATTTCACAGTAAAGATTTCCAGCCAGCAGAAAAATGACCACAAATGGCAACTTGTAAGGTGCTCCATGCTTGCGTGGTCTGTCAATCCCCTAATGTAGTTCAGATAAATGATATACTTAGCAAGTTTATTAAAAATATGTATATTTACATTAACTCTTAAAATTTTTAAAGTAACCAATTAATTTTTTTTTTTTTACAAATATTGTATTTAATAAAAAGTATTACAAAAATGATGTTAAAAAGCAAGAATTTTTGTATTCTGATATTAATAAACAGTAACTATCAGTCTGTTATCAATTTTATACAAAATTTTTACCAAGATAATTCCAACTCATCTACAGAAAACATTGGATTTCCACCAACTAAGAGAACAAACTGGATTTAAAAGTGGTTTTAGTACAGTAGATCATATCCAGGTATTGAGAGAAGTTATAGAAAGAACAAACAAATATGAGTTATCATTATGCTTTGGATTTGTATATTATGAAAAGGCATTTGATTCTGTAAACATTTCTTCAGTGATTAAAGCATTGGATCATCAAGGTATAGATCCAGGATATTGTCATATTTTAAAGAATATTTATAAAAATGCAACAGCAATAATTAGATTATATAATGGTACTGGAAAAATCAACATTGAGAAAGGTGTAAGACAAGGTGACTCCATATCTCCAAAACTTTTTACAACAGTGCTGCAAGAAGTATTTTGTGGATTAAAATGGGAAACTAAAGGAGTGAAAGTAAATGGAGATTATTTAAGTCATTTAGATTTTTCAGATGATGTAGTTGTTTTTGCAAACAATACTTCGGAGCTGCAGGAAATGCTGCGGGAGTTATCAGATGAAAGTAGGAAAGTAGGACTAAAGATAAATGTTAAAAAGACTAAAGTAATGTTTAATCAATTTGCTCAAAATATGCAAGTAAAGATTGATTATGATGAATTAGAAGAAGTTGACAGTTACAAATATCTTGTTCAGATTATTAATACAGATGGAAACATAATGGATGAAATTAATCATAGAATTAAACTTGGTTGGAGTGCTTTTGGTAGAAATAACTTGATACTAAAAGAAAATATGCTTATGTGTTTGAAAAGAAAGGTTTTTAACAAATGTGTTTTACCAGTTCTTACTTATGGATCTGAGACTTGGACACTTAATAGAAGAGCAATACAGAGACGTCAGACTGATGCATGTTGGAAGTAACAAGAGGGGTTGAAAATACAATGGATGGGTAAGAGAACAAACAGGTGTTACTGACCTCATTGAAAAAATTAAAAGATTGAAGTAGAGTTGGACTGGACACATTGCTAGAATAGATGATAATAGATGGACAATTGAAATCTTAAACTGGATTCCAAGAAATTGTCAAAGACCCAGAAAGAGACTAAATGTGAGATGGATGGATGAAATAAGAAAGTGTGCAGGGCCAATGTGGAGAACAGAAGCTAAAAATCGGAGTAGATGGATCGAATGTGGATAGACCTTCAACCTGCAGTGGATTAATAATGGTTGATGATAATGGTGAACTATTAATGAAGCTAAAAATACTATTACATTTGTCATGATGATGTTGAAAAGTTAGGGGGAAAATGTAATTTTTTTTATTTAGAGAGCACTCCAGCAAATATATAGTTGCACCTTACTATTGTCAAATATAACAAATATATTTAAACATTTCAATTTTAATTTACATTTATTAAAACAGGCAAAACTATCCATACAGTAGTGCCACTCAGGGCAAGCCAGAATAATCAATGGATGCCAGAAGGCTTGTACATAAAATTTCTATCTAGTGCCTACTCATCCAATATCCACAGACTAGTTTCTGGCTTTTGGCTTTCATCAGTGAGGCACCTTGGATCTGAGAGCACTACACCTAAATCTTAGGCTCTAATGCAACACTCCAGCAACCACCTTTTATCTCTACATAACTACAAAACTATGAGAATCAAATTGAAAACACTATGATATTTTCAATCTACGCTTATTAGCTTATATAGTCATATGGGTCTGAACCCAGTTCAGTACCCATACTATGGCTGACACTGAGTGGCACTACTGTATGGAGAGTTTTTCCTGTTTAATAACAGTTATGAGCAAGCATAAGAAATGGTGATCATGTGAGATTTATTAAAATTTAGAAATTTATATAATATTAAAATGTTTTGATTAATTTACATTAAATCTTAAAAAAATTGACAAAGCAAACAAATTATAAATATTACAGCCTGAAGGCCTGGGATTTTTATATTTTATCGTAATGCTGTTTTTGCAGAACTGTGTACAAGTTTTACATTCGAAATCTTTTTTTTAATTTACATTAAATTTGAGTTATAAAGTCTTAATGAAACCATTACAAAAATGAATAAATACACTATAATTAAAACAGGCAAAACTCTCCACACAGTGGTGATCATGTGATGTTTAGTGGTTTAATACATATACTATAATTCAAAAGTGACCAGTTTTACATAAAATAGAAAATCTTAGATTCTTTTTAATTTGTAATGATAAAAATGTGTCATTAAAGTGACAAATTACAAAATATTGAAAAAAAAATCATCAAAGTAATGATGAAAATTGATTATTATAGTAAACACTTTTGTTATATTTTATATCAATTTTTAAAATGTAACAATTTATTGAAGTTAGAAAGTAATAAAAATTAAATATTTTTTCTATACGTTTTAAATGATCATGCTCGATGTATTAAAACATATATAAAAAAGTATAGAAATTTCATTCTGTGCCCCACATAATATTTAATTGATTATTCAATAAATTAAAAAATGTAATACATTTTAAACAAAAAATAAAATATTAAATATAAAATTGCATGTAAAAACACAAAGCTTCATATTTAGATGAACATTGGTGCAATTCTAAGAAATAAATAGATCAAATTTTATATAAACACGAGATGTACCTGGCCTTTACAACTTGTAAAGGCTGTTATTATTTTAATTGGTTATCTTAAGATTTTTTTAAAGATTTAATATAAATTAAACAAAAGGCTTTAAATGTGAAAATTGCACACTGGCCTGAAAGGCCGTCATTTTGACTTCAATTATACAATAGCCAAAAATAAATGTAAAAATATCATCTATTTTTTCCTCTCACTAAATATTACATTTCATATATGAATTTATGTAATATCATATTTACTTCATGATTTATATACTACATCTCTATAGTTAAAAGCATACATACTGATTTTTTTCAGAGCGTTTCTTTCTTCATGTAAATGTAATAATACACTAACCAAAACTAAATGAAAATACAGTACTATAGCATCTCCTTTCCCCCTCACTAATCACACTTACTCCAAGAGTAAAATATTATACTTCTGTAGTTAAAAGCACGGGTACTAATTTTTGTCTGAGTGGAATTACGTTTTGAGAGTTTGACATGTGATGTTGAACAAACATTTATACATTCACCAATCAGACAATAGAGAAAGGAATTTACTTCAGGAGTTACATATTATACTTCTGTAGTTAAAAGCACATGTACTAATTTTTGTCTGAGCGGCATTATGTTTTGAGAATTTGATATGTGATGTTGAACAAACATTCATACATTCATCAATTAGACAACACAGAAAATAAGGATTTTATATATGTGATTTAAAGAATAGAAAGAATTATGACTTTTAGTTTTGATCTGGAAAGTACTAGAGTTTTTTGAGGAAAGAAACCATAGTAAAATAAAACATCAAATAAGCTCTTTTGATAATCAAAAATAAAAGGTGACCTAATTAACAGACAGAGTGCAAACGTTAACATTTTATGAAATTTGGAATATCACATAGTAACATTTATTTCCATTATTTTTTTTAAAGTTTCAAGTTGAAGAAGGTTATGCAAATGTATTAAAATATTTACATATCATATTAGAGCGAATATTATGATCATTAATATTTAATGGATATTTTGTTGGATTGATATATTCTTGGTGATTTTCAGGAATAAAAGAAAGAAATAATAAAAAATAGCGTATTTAAAGTTAATAAAAACAAAGATATAGAGAAAAAAAATTTAAATTGTAATGAACCATGGTTAAACTTGCTATAAATTTGGAAATTCATTAGACACATAGAAGGTAATTGTTAAATTACTAAAAACCACATGATCACCACTTCCTTTGCTTACACAAGTTGGTAAAATAGCGACAATCTCTCCATAGAATAGTGTCACCCAGGCAAGACATAGTAATTAACAGATGCAAGAAGGTTTGTGTGTAAAATCCCTATTTATTACCTATTCATCTAATATACCCATACTACTTTCTTACTTGTAGCTTTCATTACCATGAAACTTTGAATGTGATAGAACTGAACCTAGATCTTAGAATCAAATGCAACATTTCAAAAGTCACCCATTATCTTTTAGTTAACTATAAAGCTACGAGTCCAAAATAAAAGCACTAATGTTATTATTCCGAGCTTATTAATTTGTATAGTCATATAGATATGAAACCACTTCAGTATCTATACATTTTGGTGTCTTTGGTTTCTGAATAAACATAGTAGCCATCAATTCAGGGGCAGGAATAGTAGTAAACTACTAAAAATCACCCAATAAACATTTCCTCTGCTTACACTGTTAAAATAGAAACTCTTCATGCAGTAGTATCACCCATTACAAGCTATAGTAATCAATTAAGGCAACAAGGTTCATGCATAAAATCCCTATATAGTGTCTACTAATGCTATATTGCCAGACTAGATTCTAGCCTGTAGTTTCATTATTGAGGAGCTTTGGATGTGAGAGAACACCTAGATCTTAGGATCTATTGCAACATTCCACCATCCACCTTTTACCTTTTTAGTTAACTAAAAATTTAGTCCAAAATGAAAACAGATAAGATTTTCAATCCAAGCTCATTTGCTTGTTTTAACAGCCTGTGTAAGCATAGGAAATAGTGATCATATATCTCATAGTTTAATACTATTCATAACCATGGGATGATGGTGACTATAGTTATTAAAGATCTAAAGACACCAAAATGTATAGATTACTGAACTGCATTTAGATCTATATGACGATACAATTGAATGATCCTGGTTTGAAAACATGTTTTCACTTTATACTCATAGCTTTATAGTTAACTAAAAAAGTAAAAGGTGGCTGCTGGAGGGCTGCATTAGATCCTAAGATCTAGGTGCAGTGCTCTAAAATGCAAGGTTCCTCACTGATAAAAGTCACAAACTAGAAATTAGTGTGGGAATATTGGATGAGAAGGCATTATATAAAGATGTTATGCACAAATCTTTTTGCAACCATTGATTATTATGGCTTGCACTAGGTGACGTTAAATCAGTTGTGTGAACAAGTTTGAATGTACATGTTTAAAAGTTTAAATTTTATAAAAATCATTTGAAAATAAAAATGGAATAATATTTCTTAAATTATTTTTTATAGAATAGTCTTAAGTTATCTTTTAAAACCATTCTTTCATTTTCCTTTTAATTCAATAAAGACTTTTTATGATTTTAGTTTTAATTCAAAAACTTTAAATGAAAGGATTTTTAAACATTCTTATTATCAAGTTTAGTTTTTATTACAAATGTTTTTTTTCTTCAAAATAAAATGAATTAAATGATTACAATTAATAATGATTTGTGATCTGGCTATAACGAAAGATTATTTTGACTCTGCATATAAGGTCTTTTTTAGTTATTGATATTAGCAGAAGCAAACTCTCCAGATAGTAGTGCCACCCAAAGCAAGCCTTAGTAATCAATGGATGCAGGAAATGTTGTGCATAAAATTTCCACCTAATGCCTACTCATTCCGAGTTTTTAGCTTGTGATGTTCATCAGTGGAGAGCTTTGGATCTGAGAGCAATGTATCTATATCTCAAGATCTAATGCAATCCTCCAGTAACCATCTTTTACCTATTTAATTAACTATATAAGTAACTAAATAGGCAAAAAGTGTTTATTGAAGGGTTGCATAGATCCTTAGATCTAGGAGTAGTGCTCTCAGATCCAAAGCTCTTTACTGATGAAAGCCACACTAGAAACTAGACTAGAGATGTTGGATGAGTTTCACCAGGTGGGGATTTTATGCACAAACCTTCATGCATCCATTGATTACTAAGGCTTGCATTGACTGGAGAGTTATCTACTTCTATTACCAGCTTATGTAACCATAGGAAATGATGATCATGTCATGTTTTATTTATTGATAAAAGATTAAAAATAGTAAAAGATTTACAAGTTAATTGTTACATGTTGTGACATTTATTATGTAGTATACGTATGGTTCTTTGTCATTAATTATTCTAAAATAATATAAAGTGAAAAAAATATTTTAATGTAGTTAATGTGAGATACAGTATTTGACAAGTTATTGATTATTTGTAGATCGATTGTGTAGATTTATTTCTTTGCCATCATATCAATTGAAAAACACGTTTGGAAGAAAAGAAGACTGATTATGAATTAGATTAATATTATATTATGGAAGGCCATAATGTCGGAAAACAATGGTGATAACAAAATTAGCTGATTAAAAGACAAATATGATTAATTAAAAATTATTGGATTTTTCTATTTGATTGTATGTTTCCATCTCTAAACCGAATCCTGCATATCTCTTTACCTGTTTAGTGAATATTTTATTTATTGCAGATAATTTGATTTTTCATATCTTAGGGTCAATTTTCAATCAACAATCAAACCATAATGATGTCATACTTTATAAATTCTTAGATAATCAATTAAATATAGAAGAAATAAAAATATTAAATAGCCATTTACTATATAAATAAAAATCGATTTGATATTGTTATTTATATATTGAATAGTTATCAAATTATTTTGATTTATTTTATATTTAGCCAATTATCTAAGAGTCTGATGTTTCTATTAAAAATGGCATGCTTACGTTAAGCATGTCTAAGTTATTATTTAAGATTTGTGATTATGATATGAAAGGGTTTATCAAAGATTCCAGAAATTTTTAAGATTATAAACCTCATGCCGTAAAAATGTCGACAAAATGTACACTATTGTCCACGGTTGATTCAAAACAGTGTTCATCTTCCAAAAAAAAAAAAAAAAATACATTCGTAATTAGAAGTTACCGCTCCTAACTGATAAAGGACTTTTACTTTAAGAAGAAAACTGTAAATAATTCATTGCAAACAAAGTGTTATTTTACTATAACTTTTATTAAAGAGACATTCAAACAATGTATTTAATTGTACATCACATATATTATCTTCCCAATTTTCATTCTTTGGTAGTTTATTTTTTGTTCAAAATGTTTATCTTAATATAGAATATTATTTATATATTTATGAGTTTTTTCAAAAATAAAAATATACTTTACGTCAAGCGTTGGTGGCCTAGAGGTTAGCATAGCTCCCTTCCAAGCAGTTGACCCGGGTTCGCTTCCTAGTCAACGCATTTGACATATAAAAACATAGTTCAAATGCAGGGACGCCTGATAGGGGGGGGGGCAGAGTAACTAGAATATTTTGACTAGTATTCAACTTATAAGATAAATTAATCTTGATTTAGATAAAATAAATCATGAATGAATGTTGAAATTTAGTCCCAGCTCAGAAATATAAAATTAATGTTTCTCTATAATATTTGTTTTAAACCTGTAGATAATATATTTATTTTATATATCAGATTTTATAACTTAAGATATAATTTTACGTTGAAATATTTTACAGTACTGCGTTAATACATGGCAAATAACAAGTGTGAATGAGTTTAGAAGTAATTTTAACAAAATAATAATAATATTTTTTTCCGAACCCACCAACCTGGGACAACTGCTTGCAAGGCAGTTGTGCCGACCTCCTGATCACCAACGCTTGACAAAAAAAATAACTTGCTTTAGTAAAAAGATGATAAAATAAATTTTTATATAATAAATCTGTTAAAATTCAAACTTCAAATTTAAATTATCTTATCAATTATTAAAATAAAATTAATCAACAATAGGGCATGAGTAAGTATGCGTGGTTATACATTATACATGTTGTATTATGCATAATGTGATTAATTACATCTTTGGAAATAAATACATTTATTATTTATATATGAGGCATTTGTTATGAGAATTAACTTTTAAGAAATTGTAGAGATATTTAAAATATATGAAACTGTCCATGATTTTTTTTGCATTTAAGTGCTGTATCAATATATACAGAGAAGTGGACATTTGTTTTAATAAATGTCTAAGAATGAAGATATATTTTATGCTTCATTGTTAATATTGTGATGAATTGATGTATAACCAGTGTTGAATATTTCCCTGGATTATTATTATAATAAAGAATAGGAACGAGATTATATCCATGTAACGGAAATAACTTTTAGCTTTCGGGTTGCCAAAAAATTATCAAGTAGAATAAATTGACAATCCCTGAGCCTAAACAAGTTTTCTCATTAACTTATAATAGCTGTTTTGTTGGAGTTTTTGTTTATGTTATATAATACTATTGATTATAATATAATCATTTAACAATTGAAGTCACCAAACATATTTATTGTCACCTACATCATTTTATGTAAATTGCAAAAATAATTTACTATTAGACATTTTTATATATTTGCATTGATGATTAATAGGCCATGTATTGTGAAATATGATTTGAGATAGTGAATTCATGGGTATTGTAACATTTGGAGAATGATCTATTGGTATTTTGACATTTTGCAGTTAATATACAGTTGATGTACAATCTGTTATATGTGCCTGTGAGGGTTTTTACTTTGAGAAGTTATTTTATATATCATGGCTTGAGTATTAAATGGAAGCAATCAGAGATAACTTTTATGTACTTGGTTTTATTTAATGAATGTTGTTTCATGAGTGATTGATTTGTCTCATAGAAATTTTTAAAATTAATTCTATCCTTGATACTTTAGACTTCTGACACATTTAAATGTAATCATATAATTTGAACATTATATATTTCAAGCAGATAATCTTAAATATCTGAAGATTATTAATATGGAGATTCAAAATCATGAAATATGTTAGTTCAGTATTATTAAAGCAAATATATTAAATAACTTTTATGCACAATACATTTTTTTCAAGATACAATAAAATAAAATGATTCTCAGGATGCATTTCACACTGAACCAGCACTTATCAGTAGGCCTAGATCACTGTCTCTTATATACTTCTTTATGATGTGTGCAGTATTTATCAATAGCAAATTATTACAGTGTCACATTTACTCCACCCATTACTTTGACACTTTTCTGATAAATAAAGTAATTATTATCACTAACTATTTACTAAATTAGAAATAGTCTCTAGCCCAATAAACCAAATTAAAAATTAATATATCTGATTATTTTAAATTAAGCACTCACATATGTGAAGTTATTTCCATTTCTCTTTCCCATGCATAATATCATAAATATACTAAATAACCTCCACACCCCCACACATTTATAAATCAAAATGTAACAACCCAATATTGATATACTAAACATGAAATAAAGTTATATATGAGAGATGATGACCTGGTCCAACTGTTGGTGCTGGCTCAGCACAAAATGTGTTTATCTTTAATTGTATCATTATTTACATGGTTCAAAAAGAATATATGGAAGTGTGACAGTTGCTTAATAGATTTATAAATATATTACACATGGGAACAAGAAATGTGAATAAGTTCATGTGCATGTGATTAACTAAAAAAATTTCAAATATATTAATCTTTAAGATGCAGGAAGGTTTGGGTCTAAAATCCCTATCTAGTGCCTACTCGTACAATATCCGCATACTAGTTTCTAGCTTGTAGCTTTTAAATACAAGGCTCCTCACTGATGAAAGCCACAAGCAAGAAACTAGTGCAGGGATATTGGATGAAAAGGCACTAGATAGGGATTTTATGCACAAACCTTCCTGTATACATTGATTACTCTGACTTGCACTGAGTGCTGGTACTGCATGGAGAGTTTGCCTCTGTGAAGAATGAATTAACTGGAGCAGAGAAATATACAAGAAGAATAGCCTGAGAATCAAAGATCAATTTAAAACAAATTTTTGGAAAAATAGGAACAATACACCTAAGGAAATTAATAGATCTTTGTATATTAATTAGAATGGAATAAAATGTTATGACTGTATATAACTTGTATAAAACAAATGTCTCCCATCACATAAGCTAATTCCCAAACTTATCAAAATTGTCTGATCTTTTTCTTCTGAGTCAGGACTGACATTTAATTTGGGCAAATTCTCAGCATGGAAGATATCTTTGGGGAGCACCATCTCCTCTCAGTTTACAGCCAAGCCCCCAAAATTTCTGGGCTTCCCAATCTTCAACTCAACTCTAGCAATTAGGAGAACCATCCAGGACTCATTTCTTCTCTCCATCTACAAAATCACATTTTTGTTAGCTAAAGTATATATGTCTTTATATGTGAAAGCCTCACTGCTCAATATCCTAGTGTTCCCAAAGATCTCTTACTTCATGCTGGTCATCAATTTTTAACAAAAATTAATTACAAAGATAAATAGCCTATGTACAAGACTAATATACTAATATGAAAGGGCAAGACCATGGCCATCAGCCTGGGAGGCCTCCACAAGCATACAAAACTTAATGGAATCTCATTATACTATTATAACTTTTTGTTTCCAGCATATACATAATACAATCCTTAATCTATCTCATCATTTTTAGAAACATCATGCTTCACAGCTGTTCACCCAACTGACACCCTCCTTCTCCTGCAAGGAGTTGGTGGTCATCCTTATTGCTATATACCTCAAAATTGACCCCTCTACCTAATCAACTAAAAAAATTTTAAGTATTGGTATGTATACCATCTGATTAATGAAGAAACTCCCCTGATCCCCTTCTGCTAACCCTTCCCAACCATTCAATCATTAAAAGATTTAAATGGTGGCATTTGGAGCGGGCATATTTATATTTTTTAATAAAAATAAATTTAAATGCTCTGCTGATATTCCATTTTCTAGTTTTCCATAGAGGTCTCTTATGGTTGGACCTGGTCTGCACTGTAATTAAAAGAGATGATAAATACCATGATTCATATACTGTGCCATTGTTTCTTGCTCCAATGGTACAGATATTTTATTGCCTCTTTATACAAAACCAGGGAACCCTTACTCACTGTCCTTATTACTAGCATATCCAAGGGGATATTTCCATGCATAAGGATCACAACATTTTTCCTATTTACCTATTGGTCAACTATACATGCACTGATCTATAACCCCATCTTAGTTAACTGAAGTAAATTATTTCTGGCAAAGTTTCAGATCATCAGAGACAGAGACAAAATATTGGCCACAACATTTATTTACTACATGGAGCCTTTTAACAATGGAAGATTTGTGATAGTAATAATGGAACAGTTCATTTTGCACCCCTCAACCATAGGGATGTTGTAATGTAGTCCTCATTCCTTTATTACTGTCAACAATGTAATTTCTTTATTTCACTATTGTAATTCCTTGTAATCATAATAAAAGTTCTTAAAGACAAAAATCAAATGTTTGGTTATTTTGCGATAAGGCTCAGACAGACACATGCCTTTCTGATTTGTGCTTGCAATAACATGCTGGATGTTAATGGTTATAAGAAGAAATTATAAAATATTAAGTAAAAAGAATCAAAAAAATGAAAAGAACAAGAATGTAAGGTAGCAGTTCTGATAAGTAACACTCTTGGAATGAATGTTTAGGCTATGCTATAGTCATTCAAAAAGTATGTGTATTTAAAAAAATACTGAAATTAAATGGAGTCTCAATAATCCTTCCGGATTCTAAAGTAGGTTAATGCCATAAGTTAAAACAAATAGTGAGCGAATGAATAGTAAATTGATCATTTCTCAGAGATTTCGTTTATCCTGCTCAAAAAGCCTCATAATAATTATTATAATATATATTCATGTTAACTCTAAAACAGTTATTTTATCTCGATGAAACAATAAAAAAACCTCTACCATTTTCATTATATACCTATTGCTATTACGTGGATATTTTGTGATATTACTGACTTTTTGTTTTAAACCAGGTGTGGGGAGTCTTTATTCTGGCAAGAGCTACTTTGATATTTATAATCGCGTTCGCGGGCCACCCAAAATTATCGACTTAAAATTAGCCTACTGTATTTCAAAAATTTAATAGAATAAAATAGAATCATTATCGAAGTTGGAGAGAGAAATAGATATAGTTGAGAAAATACTTTATTTTATTTAATTCTTAATCCAATACGTGTATTTGCAGTTCACTTAGGTATGTGTTTAAATAGAAGTTTTATACAGGTTAATTTTATTTACGTTTGTGAAAGTGTCTGGGAGCTGAATTAAGGAACATCAAGGACCACCAGACTTAGCTTATTGGCTGGAGGTTTTCCACCTCTGTTTCAATTAGTAACTGCGTTATTCAAGTTGGCAAACATATTACAGCTAAACGTAACTGTTATTTATATATTTATTTAGATATTACTATATTGAAAATTAAAGGATTATTAATTCCAGTGTTTTGTTATATATTACTTTATCTGATATTATTATTAGTATTCTATGTTATTTTTATCTATTATACATTATTCTTTTCATGTTTTAAAACTGTTAACCAACCAACATTACATAGCTCTAAAATAGAATGAAAACAACTGCTAGAATATTATTTTTTATTTTAGTTATAAAAAAGTAAAATTATTTTTCTATTTATTTTTTAAGTTTCTCCTTATAATATTTTCTTATTTTGTTTCAAATTAGGCATTGCATTTAATCAAGGCGAATCGCAGTTTAAACTAAAAAAATTTGCATTACAAGTATTCAGACGATTTGGCTTAGGCAAAGGAAGCTTGGAAGAAAGAATTCAGAAGGAAGTTGAATTTCTTTGCATAAATATCAAAGACAAAAATTCTCAACCATTTAATATGAAAAGTCTTTTAATGCAAACATCATCCAATATTATCCAATCCTTATTATTTTCAAGTCCAGTAGACTTTCAATTAATACATGAAGATCTTTTAACTACTATTGAAGAACTTTTTAAAGGATTCGTAGTAACAAATCCAGTAAACTTTTTCCCGCCATTAGGTTATGTTCTTAGAAGATTTAAAAAATTTAAACATTGTGTTAAACTTCTCAGAGAAATGATGAACAACTTTATTAAAAAACATGAAGAAACTTTTGATTCTAAAAACATTAGAGATTATATTGATGCTTATCTATTAAAACAACAGGAAAACACGCAACTAAACATTAACGATCCAAACTTTACACGTAAGTATATTTACTTTTGTATGTATATGAAACATAATATATACTATATTGTTGTGAGAGAGTTGGGTGTGAGTTTGGATTATCTAATCTGTTGAATAAATCTAGATGTTCATTAAAAAAGATACAATATGGAAACTGATAATATAAAGAAATAAACCAAATCTGGCATAGCACAACAGAATTCTGTTTGCAACAGTTTTTTAATACAGGTATTTGTAGCTTATTAATGATTATTAAAAAAATAAACTCTTACAGAAGGATAATTCATGTCCAAATGAGTGAAAATGACTTAGAAATAAAAACATATAGAAATGGAGTACGAATTAAAATCTTATTTGTAATATAAAAGAACCTGTTATAAATTATCTATAATTAATAATTACTTGTATATTCACTACTGGTATGTTGTATTTTGTAAAACTAATTCAATGTTTTAAATTAAAGTTTGTAAGAAAATTTTGTTGCAATTATATGCTGCATTATGAAGTTGAACTATTTAAATATTTTTAGTAAACCTCAAACAGATACTTAGGTATTAGTCCTGCAACTTATGGGAGATGATATGCTTTTTCACATCTGCAATAATTAAAAATTATAAATTAACATAAATTATTACAAATATTATATTATAGTACAATTCCCCATATACGCCAGCACTATGGGCTGGCAAAACCATTTCCCCCCTCCCAGCAAACTACAGCATTTTGCACTAGCATTGCGGATGTGAAAAAGTGTACCATTTCCCCTACATTGCAGGATTAATACCTGAGTACCTCTCAAATGAATATTACTTACACTTTATTCTAACTGCACTTATCTGATAGTAATATAATATACAATATTTTGAAGGTATTATTCTAATCAATTTTCACATATTCTATGTTTATACAGTGATAATACTAGTTCTGGAATTTATAAATACTGAATTCTAATTAACATCTAATCAATTAGATTGTTCTGCAAAAGCCAATGGCAAGGTAATGAAAACCATCAATATGTTTTGTTTTATGTTGCTGGGTGTGCTATTAAAGTATCCTCTAGTGGACATGTTTTACAATAAATTGAAAATAGTGTTGAGGGAATGGAAGACATCTTTGTTTTGAGGATTAACTCAAAAACATTCTAAACAATTACAAGCCAATGTTTACATTAACAAGTTATGGCAGAAAATAAAATAGATTGGAAAGCTGCTTTTAGACATGGTGTTGAAATATTTTCAAAAGAAAAGTTATTTGCCAAAAATTTAAAATGACAAAATCATACATTATGAAATAAATCGAAATACAAATTAGCATGTTCTATATGAAGAACTATTAACATGCTTGTTTGTAGCACATATTTGTAAATAAAAGCTATATAAGTCACATGACGTACGACTTGATTTCTTTAATGTTATGGATGGCTGTTGACAGTTTGACTATATTAGATTGCTAAGGCTATTAATATATGGTGCATCTGAATTTAGTTCAGTCCCACATAGCTATTTGAGTTGGAGGGCTGAATTTGAAGACATATAGGTGACTAAAAACTTCAGATCTTCTACTTAATAGTTAAGTATTAGATAAATGCTGGGCTTGAGTTTATACTTTGAATCTGGCATCTAGATGTCCTAGATCCTCGTTGATGAGAGCCAATAACTCAAAACCAGTTGGAGATGGGGATGATTCTAGATAGACATTTCAAATGTGTTATCTTATGGCATTTATCAAAATAAAAAGAAATAATAATAAAATAAGGTTTTTTTGAGCTATTAGAATACTTATTTATATTACATATTAGTAAATACAAGCTATATAAGTCACATGATGCATGCCTTGATTTCATCAATATTTAAACATTTGTATTTCTCAGATTAGTTCATATAGATATTACATAACTCAGTTGAGTATCAGTTATATTTTGGAATTAAAATGAACTATCACTTTTACATGGCTAGTTATTATTAATATTTGTTTTGATGCTTATTGTAGACATTTTTATTTCTTTGTAATCCTTTCATTTGTCATCATGATATAGAAGTTGTGGGGTCTATTAAGTATTTTTTTGAATATGTTTTTTTTTTATTATATAAAAAGTTGTGATTCTGGTAAAATACTTTTACTAATGGCACTGTCTTGTCATTTCACTTTGATTCCTACTACCACTTAAAAACAAATATGTTTAAAAAAATAATTTTGCATTTTAAGCTTTGCCAGGGGTTGGCAAACTATAGCTTGTGAGTCAAATGTGGCTTTTTGCCCCAATCTTGTTACTCTGTTTATCATCATACAGATAAATGGATGTATTATTTCTTCTTGCAACTTGTAAATATATTTTTTAATAAAACAAAACAGGCTGTTGGCTTTATTGTTTGGGAGTTCATAGGAAGTAAGTTTGATTGCCAGAACTGTGAAGAGATCATAAAGAGTTTAAGGCCAGAACTGCTGGAAACAGAATCGAACCTATGCCACCCTGATACCAAGGCAAATGCTCTACCAATTTGCAAACTGTCAAAGCAATGCTTTTTTATTAATTTATTTTGAAAAAAACTTTTAGTTTCATTATAATGTATATAGATACTATTATGCTCTATTACTAAAATAAATGTTCAAAAATATCCACAGCCTAATGAGTAATATTTCTGTAGTGAAATTTTCATTAAGTCAAAATTTCTCATCTAATGAATCACTAATAAAAATTATACATATCCACAGCCATTTAGAAATTCATATTCTTTCATTTGTTTGCTTGTGGATCTTTAAAAGGGAGAAATAGCTAGAGTAACAACTCAATAGTATAAAATAATTCACTAATTCACATGGAAAGCTGTATGAAATATCAGGTATAACTTACTCTAATACCCATAAAAATAATATCTTGGCTTTATAGCACTTACATATCATCGAAATACAAACAACTAATACTGTCCATGGAAATAATATACAATAATACAGGGCTTTTTTAACTGTTCCAATATAATATCTACTTTGATATAACATAGGTTAATCATCCTGTCTTCTTGACATACCCTACAAATATAAACATCCAGGGTTTCATTGTTCACTAACATCTAAATTTCAAATAGATTTAAACAATCTACATTGCAAAATAAACTGAAAAATTTTCCCAGTAATAAACAAAGCCAACATATTGATTCAACAAACTATGAATACTTTAAAAAATGGTTTCACATACTTAAGCTTAGCCACAAACACAAATGACTTTGATTAAAATATACTACTAATATTCATATATTTAAAATAAATATAACATTGTTTGCTTAGCAAAAATCATACAAAATTATGATGATTAATAAAGTTATAATGAACTTTATTATATAAGAAAAAAATATATGCATATTTTTATTTATAGCTTATATCATTTAATAAAAAAAATCTGTATGTGTAATTCATACATCTGTATATCTATTCATTCTTTCAGCATGATGTGAATATTTAAATTCAAAGCAATTCTTAAAAATATATACCGTATAATATTTAAAACAATTTAAATTACCTATGTGATTAAAATATCACATTTTGATGTCTTCTGGTCCAATTACATAAAAATATAAAAAATCATAACTCCCATTCACACAGTGCTCATTATAAAATATTATACTTTAAAAATGCTTCCAAAATTTAAAAAAATGTTCAAATATTTTAAAATTAAGATTATGATAATCAAAAGTGTCTACTAATGCAACTTATCTAATATATCCTAAAAATAAGTTTAAATTCTAATGTTAGTATTCTTTTTTAAAAAAAAATTTAAAAACTAATAATTAAATTGAGAGAGTGCAATATCGACTGTGCTTTATAAAATAATATTATTTACATATATTGCTGCAAAGTTATAACATCAAAAAACTACTGCATAGTAAATCGAAAGATTTCATGTTGTATGTTTATAATTTGAACTCAGTGAATTAAGTGTGATGATATTTAAGATTCATGCTTTCAGATATAAGTACTTTGGACTGGCTTGGATATATAGAGAGACAAGTAAAGAAGAGAGTGGAACCGCTCTTTTCTTGTTAAATTCTCTGTCCCAGTGCTTAAGATTTGATTGGCTGTTGGTAGTTATAAGCACTTGAGAAATTTGCACTCTCTCAATTTAATTTCAATATCGACTGCACTTTATAAAATAATATTATTTACATATAAAAACTAATAATAAAATTCAAAGTTATATATTTCTTCTCTTCATATACATTCTTCTTTGAAAGTTCTGCTAATGAATTGGGGGTTGTGTGGTTTCTAGGTAACAAACATTGTCCAAAGTTTTTTTTTCTAACTCTTCTCCCTCGATGCATAAAATAACAATAAAAAATAATTGTTGACATTTAAAATCTGTAAAAATCCTTAAAAATATTGTTCATCTTGTTTCCAAAAGATATGTAAAACAGTCCATTTCTGCAAATCTTTCCAGGACTATAATAATTTAGTCAATAATATTTTAAAATCTATTTTGACAAAGTAAATCATTTTTTTCTCTATGCACATACATATATATCAATTTGTTCAAAGACAGATGCATCATTTTCGCCAATATCCATCAAGCTCATAATCTAAGATAAATAGATATGTTCACATTTTTGCATTTTAATCCAATAAAGCACAATAAAATATAATAAATGAATTCAGTTTTTTTTTGTACTGAATGGTTATTTATTCCTGATGAAAGATATTTTCTCTTCCATTAACCATTTTCTTATTTTTTAAAAATATACAGCAATTAAAATAGTGGTTGGTCATATTTTAATGTTCACTTATTTCATATAGCATTTTTAGCAACTATATTTTTATATAATTTATCTTCAAAATATCTTGCTTAACAAGTCCAAATATAAAATTTGTTTCATAATAAATATTATTAATGGTAATCATTCACAGTAATGTAAATCTTATATGGAGGATGATATTTATTTTATAGCTCATCTCCAATGTCTTTTAAAGTTTACAGCTAAATTGTGTTTCCATCTTTTTCAATTATTTCTATTAAAATAATGTCTTTTAACAGTTTTAATCTTTTTGAATACAGACAGTCACTTTAGAAAATATATCTCTAGATAATAATCGTAAATAATTTTGAAGTGCCCCACCGAAATAAATGCTTAAATTATCATATAACTTATAATTTTAGTAAAACCATACTTCTATAAACTCTTTAGCTTTTCATCACTAACCCTCTGATACATAAGACTATAAATTTTTGCTCCATAACTCATTAATGAATTTCAATCAAGTTTCAGAATGGTTTAGTGATAGGAAATTTAGTGAATTTATTCACACATATTTTTGAATTAAAGATTAACTTTCTTTAGTATTTTGACTTTTAAAAAAATAATAATATTTAAAAATTTAGATAATTTATTGTTAGGTTTCTATATTACAAGCCTATAGTAATAAAAAAACACATTAACACAATTTTCTAACAATTTTTCACCAACAATTTTTCACACACTTTAACTAATTACACACTATATTTATACCCATTTTTTAAAAAAGATTTGATTGGATAAAATAAAAATTACACAACAAGCTAATTTACATATTATCTAATTAAGTAGTTTTAAAATTAAAAATAAATTAATGAGTCATCTTTTAAATAAAAATATAAGAAATATTTAATACTTAATTTATTCTATAACTTTATTTAAACAAACACAAATATTATAAAATAATATAATTTATTAATTTTTTACCAATTTATTAAATTATAAGAAAATATTTAACTTAATATAGAAATTTTAGTCTAAATTTATTAATTCAAAATATCTTTAAAAGCTAATTAAAATATTATTTTAAACATTTTATCATGTTTAAATGTTTCCACTTTATGAATAATTTTAGAAAGCAATTTTTTCTCTAAATTCATACAAACATTATACACATATTGCCAGTCATGTGATCTGATTTCATATATGTTGCAATTTTTGAAACCTACTGTCTGAAATAAAATTTAAATGAATATTTAATTACAAAATAATACATATTATAAAATATTAAATGTAATAATAAAATTTAGAATAGTAAATTTGTAATAATTTTAAACAATAAATAAAAATGAAAACATAATTTTAAACAATAAATAAAAATGAAAACATGTGACACACCATCAAATATGATGAATTAATAAATAATTATTACCCAATTTTAACTTACTTTAAAGATAAATTTATTAATTTATTCAACTATCATCATCATCACTATCAACCATTATCAATCCACTGCAGGATGAAGGTCTCTCCAAGTTTAATCCATCTTCTCTGATCTTTAGCTTCTCTTCTCCACATCACCCCTGCACACTTTCTTATTTCATCCATCCATCTTACATGTGGTCTCCTTCTGGGTTTTTTATAATCTCTTGGAATCCAGTTTAAAATTTCAATTGTCCATCTATTATCATCTCTTCTAGCAATATGTCCAGCCCAACTCCACTTCAATCTTTTAATTTTTCAATGAGGTCAGTAACACCTGTTTGTTCTCTTACCCATACATTGTGTTTTCGATCTCTTCTTGTTACTCCCAACATACATCTCTCCATACTTCCTTGAGTGGTCTGAAGTCTCTTTATTGCTCTTCTGTTAAGTGTCCAAGTCTCAGATCCATAAGTAAGAACTGGTAAAACACATTTGTTAAAAACCTTTCTTTTCAAACACATAGGCATATTTCCTTTTAGTATCAAGTTATTTCTACCAAAAGCACTCCAACCAAGTTTAATTCTATGATTAATTTCCTCCATTATGTTTCCATCTGTATTAATAATCTGACCAAGGTATTTGTAACTCTTAACTTCTTCTAATTCATCATAATCAATCTTTATTTTCATATTTTGAGCAAATCGATTAAACATTACTTTAGTCTTTTTAACATTTATCTTTAGTCCTACTTTCCTACTTTCATCTGATAACTCCTGCAACATTTCCTGCAGCTCCGAAGCATTATTTGCAAAAACAACTACATCATCTGTGAAATCTAAATGACTTAAATAATCTTCATTTACTTTCACTCCTTTAGTTTCCCATTTTATTCCACAAAATACTTCTTGCAGCACTGCTGTAAAAAGTTTTGGAGATATGGAGTCACCTTGTCTTACACCTTTCTCAATGTTGACTTTCCCAGTATCATTATGTAATCTAATTATTGCTGTTGCATTTTTATAAATATTCTTTAAAATATGACAATATCCTGGATCTATACCCTGATGATCCAATGCTTTAATCACTGAAGAAATGTTTATAGAATCAAATGCCTTTTTATAATCTACAAATCCAAAACATAATGACAACTCATATTCATTTGTCCTTTCTATAACTTCTCTCAACACCTGAATATGATCTACTGTACTAAAACCACTTTTAAATCCAGCTTGTTCTCTTGGTTGGTGGAAATCCAAGGTTCTCTGTAGACGAGTTGTAATTATCTTGTTAAAAATTTTATATAAAACTGATAAAAGGCTGATAGGTCTGTAATTTCTAATATCTTCTTTATCACCTTTTTTTAAATATTAATATTATTACTGCATTCTTTCAATCATCCGGTACATCTTTATCATCTAGACATTTGGTATATAACTTTGCTAATATTTTTTCTGTTTCTTCACCTGCTTCTTTTAATATATCAATTATAATTCCATCATTACCTGGAGCCTTTCCTTTTTTCATACATTTAATTGCATTTCTCACTTCTTCATTTAAAATTCTGGGCAATTTGGAAGATGTAATAGATATAGGACATACTTGTTCTTTATTACTATATAATTCTTGATAAAAATCTTCTACCAATTTCAAAATGTCATCCCTCTTTTTAGTAATAATTCCATCTTTTTTCCTTATTGCAGATATAAATTTCCTACCAATACCAAAATGTTGTTTTACAATCTTAAGACTTTTATTTTCTTCTACAGCTTTTCTTGCTAGTTCACAGTTATACTTTCTTATATCATTTTCAACTCTTTTCCGCACCATTTTACAAAATTCGAAATATTCAATTCTTTTTAATGCATCATTTTTGTATATATTCATATTCCTTCTTTTCTTCATAAGTTCTCTAGTCTCAGTAGAAATTTTATTGGTCAATTGCTGCTTTTTTCTACCAGCTATCTTTGTTGCAGTTTTTAAAAGTGTATCAGTTATTTTCATATTAATTTCATTCAAATCTGAATCATGTTCAAAATCTACTAATACTTGAAACCGATTTGTAATTTCTAATTTAAATTCATTAGAATGTTTCTGAAGACTAGGAATATCAACTGTAAATATAGTTTTTCTTAATAATTTTTGTCTCTCTAGTTTTTACCCCTTACTAATCGATGATCACTTCCTGTGTTAAATTTATTGAGAACATTACAATCTTGAAACATGTATTTCCTGTTAGTCAAAATATAATCCAATTCTGCTGTACCTTCATTTGGATGCTTCCATGTCCATTTCCTTCTAACATATTTCTCAAAAACAGAATTCATAATATAAAGTTTTTCCTTCTCTGCCAATTCCACAAGTCCATGTCCTCTCTCATTTCTATTACCATAACCAAAATTCAAATATATTTAGTACTATATTGTAAATTAATGATTTTAAAACATTTATTTAAAAGGATATTAAATATATTCCTCAAGTAGAACTAAGACCATTTATTTTAACCATAAAATATTAAATTATTCTTTCTTTTTACAATTTTAACATTTAAAATAGTTTTAAAATGTTCTCTGACTTATTATGTATTCATTTTAATAGTTTTTAAATTTATTTTAATATTACTGTTGCAATTATAGTACTTATAATTATCCTAATTTAAAATTTTTAAGAAATTGTCTTTTTGTAGCATGTATAGCCTTAACAAAAAGGGTACAATATATATAGCAAGTTATATGTTATAAAATTCACATGTACCTGTGTTACATATTTCATAATTTAAAAATATATGACCAGATTTATTAAAAAAGAAAATCAAATAAATGAGAATAGTTTTTATGTAATTTTGTAAAATAAAAAGATTGTATTATATTGTTTTTGTAAAATAGAATAAAACTATTTATTAAAAATGGCTTGGGAAAAGAATTAGAAATAAAATCTTAAAAATTCACTTTCATTTTTTATAAATTAAAATAAGTTAAAAGAATAAATTTTGAAAGTAAATTTTAGTAAAAAAATCTAAAATAAAAAATATTAATTAATTAATTAGTGAAAGAAAACTTTTTGAATGGCAGTGAAAATTCCTGGCTGATAATGATATTGAAATTGAATTAATTACAAAGTATGTAGACTATCTCATTGTAATAACTGTGAAGATATAGTAGATTAATTTAGGAAAAAGATTAGTTAAAGAAAATGTAAAATTAATTAAAGACAGATACAAGTTAAAATAAAAGCAAACTATGATCAATGGGAAAGAAATGGTACAAATGTTGCAAATGTCTATTGTTATTCACTCCATTCTTCATTATGTTAGATGATTCCAGTCTTTATTCTATTAGATTATTCCAGTCTTCATTCTGTTAGATTATTCCAGTCTTCATGATGTTATTAATTCATTATGATATTCATTGCTTGATTCATTCAGTTAAACAGAAATTCAGAAATCTAAATACATGATAGAGCCAGTCATCACGACTGTGGAAAATATTATTGCAGAAGCTGAAAAACTAGAAACATGCATTGCTAGACTGCCTTATAAATGTTTGACTGGGCTTCATGCCCTAAATCCTCTGCAAAATCAACTGTCCCCACCTGAACCCTTGCTGATAACTCATGCCAAAATGATTAAATAGATGCTGCTACTAACTCTCTTTCTTACCCATTGCCAAGCCAAAGAATGTAAGAGAAGCCCTGAAAACATTGATGGAGACCCAAAAGCCAACTGATTGGAAAGTAATACTAATGAAAACCAAATAAACAATGTCATCTTAATCTCATAACAACCTACATAAATATATTTTCCATAATAATTGTCTATAGACACTTTCTTTTTAAATGAAATGAACTTTAACAAAGGACTATTATAAAATTTAGTCTGAATTAATCATTTGTATTTTTCTATGTAAAATTTTCTTATATTATGTTATATTGTAATACATTAAAGATCAGCATTTTCAAGCTATTGTGCATGCACTTTTTATCAGTGTTAATAATAAATGAATACGTTCACTCACAACACAAGATATAGTATTTAAGATAGAATAAAATGAATCACTTATTCTTTCCAACCTAAATGCTTATATATGGGCAAATCTTAAGTAATGAAAGTGAAAGCATGAGGATAGACCACTCACTTTAAATTACTGTTTACGATGCTGAATGTGTATGCATGAATAAATACTAGGGTTTGCTTAATTATTATTTGGCCTATTCTCTCTCTTTCTTGTCATTGCATCACCATTCATTTACAGATGTAAATATTTGTATGTGTTAAGTTAATGTGCTGCACCCCCTTGATTAAGAGTAGGAGTTACTTTGGGATATTTCAAGTGTTGGTTGGCTGCCTGTTTATCCAAGCATGCCAGCTATATAACATATAGTTAGGCAGTACCTGAGTTTGATTCTCAAAACAAATAAACTATTTTGGATGGCAGAGTTTTTGTTCCAGAAATTGAGGTGGACCATGGTTAGGAAATGTGATCATGTTATGCTTTGTATAGCCTGATCTGGACATGGGTAACTGATGGTTATGCTATCGATGGTATTCTCGCCTCTACTTAAAGTGTCAGTCTGTTCTCATGTTTTAAAGATATAATTCAATAATTGCTTAATGAAATGATAAATATAAAAGATATTGGTAAATAAATAATGTTAAAAATATAAGAAATGAAGTATAATGAATAAATATGTAAAGAGGTTAATAATAAACTCATTAAAATTTACAGTAAAATGTAGCAAATATTAAAATAAAAAGAGAATAATAGTCATGTAATAAAGTAAGTTTTGGAGGTATCTGGTTGAAATGATCCCCAATGTGAGGCAGAAATGCCATAAATGTCCCAGAAAAATTAAAGTTAAAAATTAAAAAAAAAAGGTTTGAAACTAAAATTTTAAATAAGTGCTAAATTGCATAGTAATAAAAGTGAAATCAATGAGCAGTGTGAAAAGAGAAATAAACCAAAGTAAACAAATTATAATATTAAAAATATAAAATAATTAAAAATATAAAATAAAAAGAGTAAGATATGTAATGCAAATAAAAAGAAGAGAGAAACAAAAATGGTTAGAGAGATAAATAATTTTTTATCGGGGGTTGTTTATAATCAGGTGGGAATTAGAGAGAACTAAGAGTTTTGAGTTAGTCAAACACTTTGTTCGAGTTAAAATATTTAAATTAAATAAGCTAAGTAAAATGAAATTTGTGTTGAAAGTAAGGAATAATGATAAAACTAAATTTAATGCATACTTGAGCCAAAATAAAAATGGAGGCTCAAAATAAAGAAGATGACATATACAGTGAAAAGCATGAAGTCACCAAAAAGTAGAAAAAAGTAATATAAAAGAAAATGAAATCATAAAATCATTTGAAGAAATTGAGAAATATGCAGAAATGTTCAAACAACAAATAAAACAATCAATATAGGAGATGAGGATAGCCCAACTAGAAAATAGAAAAATAACAGAAAGTATGAAAATGGATATAAAGGAGTTAAAAGATAAATTAGATAAAAGAGAAAATAAATAGGAAAGCATAAATAAGTACATGAAATTAAATAGCTCAAATGCAGTAAATAAACCTGAACCATAAAATTGGTCTGATTCAGAAATTAAGCCAAAACCAGAAAATATTTCTGACTCAAGATAACCTTAAATTTGAAAATAAAAATGTGTCAGAAATAAAACATAATGAAAAGGGAGTAGAAAGAATAAATATAAGTGAGGTAATAGAAAGAATATAAATAGAGAAGAGTAAATTAGAAAGTAATAATGTAAATATTGACAATATAAAACAGAAGAAATGCTGCAAAAAAGTTGAGAAAATGGCCCAGTTACCATAGTGCATTTGTCAGCACAAAACCAAACAATAAAGATAAGAACAGGGGATTCAAAACCTCAGAAAAAGAAAAAAACATGAATAGTATAGAGTTAGGATCAGATAAAAATGTGTGTGACCAAAGAAATAGATATAGGGGGTTATATGGTCATAGAAAGGGGGGATAATAAATATACTTAGTGATGATCCTGAAACCAACCACCTGGAACATAGGTCAAGATTTCCTGGTCTAAGATATGTAAGAAACATAAAAGAATTGCATGACAAAAATTAAATATGGCTTTACAAATTAGATAAACTTTTAGACTGTGAATTTATTATTACATGGATTATGAGAATGGAAATAAGATTAAACAAATAAAATAAAATAAAATGTTTTTTGTAAGTTAATAATGAGAAGAATACAAAATAAGGAAAATAAAATAAAACATTTTTTTTGTTTTGGAGTTAATAATGTAAAGGAAATAGAGTAAAATAAAAATATTTAGAGAATCAATACCTGAAAACAAAAGTAAAAGAGTACTTAGGTGGAAGTACAATGAAAATTTTTATTTAGAGTAAAGTAAAATAATATTTTAAAGTAAATATAAGATGTTAAAATAAAAGTAGATAAATTGAATACAGTCTATAATAAATAGAATGAAATCTATAATACAAAAAAATAAAATAAAATGTTGCAAAGTAATTTCTCAAAGTAAGTGTAGACTGTGTTGGGGTAATAGAGCCATGGAGGGGAGAAAGGCTACATAAAGGTTGAGGAAAATATGTTAATTGTAGGCTGTTAATTAATTAATTAATTAATTTTACATTTTCTTTAAACTAATCTTTTTTGTAGATTGATCAACTATCTTCACAGTTATTCCAATGAGATAGTCTACATACTTTGTAAATAATTCAATTTCAATATCATCAGCCAAGAATTTTCACTGCCATTCAAAAAGTTTTCTTTGACTAATTAATTAATTAATCTTTTTTATTTTAGATTTATTTACTAAGATTTATTTTTGAACATTTATTCTTTTAACTTATTTTAATTTTTAAAAAGGAGAGTGAGTTTTTAAGATTTTATTTCTAATTTTTTTCTCCACCCATTTTTAGTAAATAGTTTTATTCTATTTTAATAAATGATAATGGTTAAAAAAGTAATAATTAATTAAAAAGTAGATTTTAAAATGTAATTTTGTAAAATAAAAACATTGCATTATATTATTCTTGTAAAATAGAAAACTATTTATTAAAAGCAGGTGGGGAAAAGAATTAGCAATAAATCTTAAAAACTCACTCTTCTTTTCATAAATTAAAATAAGTTAAAAGAATAAATGTTCAAAAGTAAATCTTAGTAAAAACATCTAAAATATAAAAGATTAATTCATTAATTAGTGAAAAAACCTTTTTGAATACCAGTGAAAATTCCTGGCTGATAATGATATTGAAATTAAATTAATTACAAAGTATGTAAACTATCTCATCAAAATAACTGTGATGAGATAGTAGATTAATCTAGGAGAAAGATTAGATTAAAGGAAATGTAAAATTAATTAAAGACATATTCAAGTTAAGATAAAAACAAACTATGAACAATGGTAGAGAAAAGGTATAAAAGTTGCAACTGTCTTTTGTAATTCATTCTGGTCTTCATTCTTTTAGATTATTCCAGTCTTCATTCTGTTAGACAATTCCAGTTTTCATTCTGTTAGATTATTTCATTATTCATGCTGTTATTAATTCATCACAATATTCATTGCTTGATTCATCCAGTTATACAGAGATTCAGAAATCTAAGTGCAGGGTAGAGCCAGTCATTACTTCTGTGGAAAATATTATTACAGATGCTGCAGAACTAGCAATATGCATTGCTAGGCTGCCTTAGAAGTATTTAACTGAGCTTTATGTCCTATGTCCTATACAAAATGAATAGTTGTCACATGAACCCTCACTGGTAACTGATGCCAAAATGCTAAGAAGCTGCTGCAAGCTGAAGAATGAAAGACAAATCCCAAATCCATCCATCGAGACCAAAAAGCCAACCAGTTGAAAAATAACACTAATGAAAATAAAAACCAAATGAACAGTGTCATTTTATTTCCTAGTAAATTTATCCAATTGTACTTCATATCTTTATTTGTCAAATATATATCATGCATAGAAACTATATATACAACTAGCAGTAACTTCTTTTATATACCATAGAGTATATATGTAATAAATACCCTGGATAGACAAGAAAACTGCCTTTTTGTTGTCACACACAAGATCCAGCTAAGTAGAAATGAGCAAACACATTCAACTATAAATCACAGAAAAATCATCTCTTATTTTTATGTGATGTTATACTAAACCACCCTGATGCTAACCACTAATTTTCTGCATTCTCTCTAATGTGATAATCATTAATCATTATTTTACCTGCACACACCATTTATAAATATATAAAAAATCTATACACAGTTTAATTAAGTACTGTTCACTTTTAACTAATAAATTAATTATATCATTCTATTTGTCAATATACATTTGTTTAAAACTGTTTTATCCAAAAGCTATTTTTTTAATTCTTCAAATAAAACCAGGTATTAAGATTAAGTATAGTTAAGATACATTATAAAAAACACTGTGTTGTTCAAAAATAATTTATATTTTTCAAAATAAAAAAAAACAAATAAATTTAATAAAAATGTCTGTATTAAATAAACCTCTGCTTTTTACTGCCTTATTTAATTTATATGTTTTTAAAAATTATTATTTAATTATTATTTAATTATTCCAGTATATATATTTTAAATAAATATCTACAGTAAGCTTTGTTTGTGTTCATTTCTGTTCATTTCTTTCATAATCTATATAAATATATATAATTACCCCAAGCTCAAAATTAAACAGACTAACCAAAGAAATAAACTCTAAAACACAACCATTGATTTCAGTATACAAGCAGACTTCTCAAGTGTAAAGGACTAAAAATATTAACAAATATGTTATATATATATATATTGTAACCGGACCCCATACAACGCTTTTATTACATCAGTTGTAACAATTTTTTGATGAGCATGCTGCAGGAAGGAACTATCGATTGGTATTCTCCAATGCAGATGTTAAGGCCCCCTACAACAATATTTCCTGCTCATCAGGGGATGTGGCAACATAGAGGTTGGAAGCATCTAGTTATTTATATGTTTGGCTTGCCAAATGGCACCACTAGAGCTCAATTTCACCACAACCTTACTTACAAGGGTTTAATTATGCAAGACATAGCTCAGTAGGCATGATATTCTTATGAATCAGTGCAACGAATGATGAGTGATGCAAATAAATAAATAAATAAATAAATAAAATTGAACAACTGGAGAACTAAAAGTAGTTTTAGGTAACAATTATTTTATTTAATGATTTATAACATTTAATTCATAATTCCACTCAAGAGATGATGCCTACAAGCAGTTTAACTTAGCAATAGTTCATTTTGAAGTCCATTAATGTGGTTTAAATAACTCCCATAAAATCAGAATTCATATAAGTATTGAGCATTTGTAGTCTTATATCCATATGCAGAGAAGCATTTAGAATCCATATAATATTTCATTAATTTCATCAAATTCAGTAATGTGGTTTAAATTATTTCCACAAAATCAATATTCATATGAGTATTAAGCATTTTGTAATCCCATATCAATACGCAGAGAAGCATTTAGAATCCATATAATATTTCATTAATTTCATAACATTTTCATACAAAGAGTTAAATGAGTTACTTTTCAACTAGAATGTTTTGTCAAAAAATAATGTTTTGATTACAAGTGGTACAATCAATCCTTGCATGAATATAAAAACTTGTTTAATTCTATAATCAATAATTTCATAACATTTTCATACAAAGAGTTAAATGAGTTACTTTTATAAATAAGCTTTGTGCAACTATCTCATAACTTCAATTTATACATTATAGTAGAGACGTTCAAATATTTTTATACATAAGCTTTGTACAACTACTTCATAATTTCAATTTATATTTTACAGTAAATACATTCAGATATTTTTATAAATATGCTTTGTGTAACTATTTCATAATTTCAATTTATTTTTTATAGTAAATACGTCCAAATATTTTTATAAATAAGCTTTGTGCAACTATTTCATAATTTCAATTTATATTTTATAGTAAAGATGTTCAAATATTTTTATAAATAATTACCTTCCAGTCATTCAGTCTGATTTATTCAAAAAAAAAAAAAAGAGGGCGATTCATCTCATCCGTAAAATCATGGCTTGGTATGGAGAGTTGAAGCTTTTTTTTAATTTACCCCTTTATCATCACAATTCTTTTAATAACGCTTTCTTTTTTCCATTTTTAAGTGTTGGTAAAAGCTATATTTTAGGATGACGAAAGTCAGAATTGAGTAATACACTTTTAAAAAAAAAAATCCAATCTAATCTGTCTCTCTCTGAATTTCCTTTTTTTTGCACACCTTTCTTTTTTTTTCTTTCGAGTCTAATTTGCATACTGACTCATTTTCTAAATGGGGGGGGGGAGAGGATCTTTTGAAAATATATACGATGAACAGTATATCTGTTTCAATATATATATAATACATATTTTGTGGGTTCATCCATGTCAAAAACTTTTAATTTTAATATACTGACGTTTCGACTTGGTCACACAAGTCATCTCTGTGGATGACTTGTATGACCAAGTCAAAATGTCAGTATATTAATATTAAAAGTTTTTAACAAGGATGAACCCACAAAATATGTATTTTATATATTTAACCCATGCAAATCTTCATTTTAACATATATATATATATATTGAACCACCCACCTTCCCTTTTAAACACCTCAACTACTAACTAATAATACGATGACAAAAAAAACAACAACTAAAAATATCAACTACTACTTTCCTTTGCTTTGCCTTACTGAATTACCCAGTCTTCAAAGGTGTTTAGTTCTCAGGTAAAGTGTAAACTATTATTAGTAGTAAACTACCAACAATGCCCACACTTGACTACCAAACAAACACTGACCAAATACACACTTTATTTTTTTTAAAGAAGAAAACCCTTTAGGCACCAGCTAATTACAGTGTAATTAATGTGTCCATCTGATCAGTCCAATTTGGTACCTGAGATCCCATCTAGCTCAATTGGTTTCTAATCACCCTCTAAGAGAACAATTCGTATATCAAATACACCACCCAAAGCTAATACTACTATTTTAAATACTATAACAATTAAACAAATCGTCCTAGCTAAATGAAAAAACCTCCATTCTATTATTTCAATTTCAAAAATAAATAGTATTGTACTGAACGCAGAAAACATTTATGTCTTTAAAACAACAAATCCTTATTTTAAAATAATATTGTAATTTTCTTATCCTTTTAATTTTAAAATCAATTATTTATTATCAATGGTTAGATTTTTTCCCCTCCCTACTTTATTAAAATATATTATTATACTTACCTGCACATATTAAAGTAAACATAAATATTTAAAAAAAAATAGTTTAAATATTTTCTTTTATTTAAAATAAATCAATCGCTTTATCTTATAATTTAAAACATGCACACTTTCTTTTTAAATTAAAATAAGCATTTTAATACATCAATATAATAAATAAAATATAGATGTTACATTAATTTTAAACTCACACATACGTGCATGCAATGTCTTTAAATATTATTCAGTATAGAAGCTGATATCATTTATTATTATTATTATTCCAAAATATTATCTCAAGAAGTTTAAAGTTTTATTTTCTTAAAGATTAATTCATAAAGTTTAATGTTTATTACTACAGTTTATCTTTTATTTTTAAAAGGAAAATCAGGAATGAGATATTAAAGTCAATAATTACCTAGGGTTTTATAAGTTCAATATGATGTATACAGTGCAATGAAATTACTTTAAAATCATTTATGACTGGTAAATGACTACTTCTTGGATCCTGTGATTCTGTATGATTTTCATGTCTTGTTTAGCATACACACACTCCATTACTTATTTAATCTATTTGAACATGGTTTCCTTCTGAACTAATTACAGATCTTAATGCATAGAGAGGCTCCCGTTGATTGCACACCATGATGATCTAACAGTGAATCATGTTTGGAAATATAAGTTTAAAATAACTGTTATATTTGTTGCTTCAAGAATTATTTTTAAAACGTTTTAACAAGATCCCCGCATAGCAAAATGTTGAGATATTTATATTGTTTTAAACAATGGAAAAACTTTATTAACAGCAGCGTCTTTTATCTCGTGAAATTATCAGCTTTTGCTTCTATTTTTCTTTAAAATTTCACACACACATGCACATATTTAATTGCTTTTTTATAAGATAAAACGAATTTTCTTTATTATTTTATTATAAATAAAATATGAAATCATTTTTATTATAAGACTTTTTTCTTCTTTTTTAAACAAAAAAAAATCTCATCATATTTAAAAGTGTTTACAGTTTATTTTTATTTAATAATAAATTCCCCCTCCCCCTGCTCTTTAGTTTTACATTTTATTCTTTCAATTTTATGTATTTTTAAAAAGTAAGATTTATAAAATTAATTAAATATCGATGTACTTTGGTACAATATATATATATATTGTACGCTACTATGTATAAATGAGAATAATAAAATGTTTTACCTAGGATTGTTGGAACATGGATATTGCTTGTTGCTGGCTGCTTCTGACGGAATATATCTAATAAAAGATATTTAACCGGTTAGATTTGATGTTTCTTGAGGATATTTGATGCTAATCCATTGGTTTTATTCTTGGAGACAGTGTAATATTGACGGAGGATTTCTGAGCTGTTAAGTAGACATTATTTCATGGGCAGGTCTTGCTGACCTTGTTGGACTAAGGTCTGAAAGAAGAGCGTATATTTCCATAAGATGCTCAGCAATGCATTTCTGTTTCTTGATACATAATTTAAACAAGACTGATACTGAAAACTAGGCTGAAACTGCAAACTCAAACTGGATGCCCGATAAAAATCTAGCTATTTATATATGCGAATTGTTTTCATTTTAATATCCTCTGGCAATAGGTTCAATAGGTGTTGTCAAAATTCCTTTGGTAATTAATCCTATGATGTGTTTTTGAAGATTGTTTTATTAGTAGTAGCTATTTCAAAATGTGTTGTTTTTATATCTTTTGTAGCCCACTGCTGGTGTGGTTTTTTAAATCTTTATTTAACTTAATATCCATCGCTGTGTTTTCCAAATATAATTTCTTTTTTAACTTTCATTTATATATATATATATATTAATATTATTCTAACATGCATACATTTATTTACACTCGCACGCACATATATAATTTATTATAATATGCTCGAATGAAAAGAGATTTATATTTTTTAAGCTTTATGAATACTAATTAAGAAAAACTTTACTTCCTTTTATAGCACTATTAGTTTGACTTTAAGAAAACCCCCTTCCCACTTTTAATCTTTTATTTCAAACTCTTATACGAAATATTTTTTTTTATTTTAATAATTTTTTTTTAGACAAAATTATTTTATATACATGTGCCAATTTGGCCTTGGCACAATATATATATATTATAATGTTTTTCGTTTAGCTAGGCCTCTACACGCTAATATAAACTGCGTGTGAGTTGATCAAGCTTTGTCAAAAAAGAAGAAAGTTGTATTTCTTTTCTAAAAACATAGCTATATTTCCTGATCAACTTGGCCTATTAATTGTTGAGAATTATGCTATTGACAAGATCAGCTTTTAATTTATTAGTATGGGTGCCAGGTCTTTTTATTTTAAGGAGACTGCTGAAATAGTTAAATAACATCTCATGAATAAAAAAGAAAAATGTTTTTTAATTAATCGGTATTGCATCATGCCGTAACGAGAATTATTTTTTTAAGATTATTATCCCTGGGCTTGTTGAAACATATTGGCAAAGGTAAATTACGTTTTAAATCTTATTGAACTAATAATAAATTTAATAATAAATACTAATAAATATTATAGAATAACACACAAATGAAAATTGCTATTAGAAATATTTTTTTATTCTAACAGATTAAAAATATTTAACGTTAAATTAATTCAATAAATTGGAGAGAACACACAATAATTCAAAATTGAAACATTAATAAAAAAAATAACTGTTAATTAATTCATTAAAAAATTCTTGATTAAATAAGAGTTTCTTGATCAATTTAAATTAAAGTCTCTATCGGGATCCTATTATAAGCTTATATTTAAGAATGGTTTGTCGACAATTTAGTCACAATCGGGAATAATAGAGTCATAGCTTACTGGTAAGTTTAGTGAATTCACAATGGTTGTAGATAACTATGCATAGTTTTTCAGGGTTAAAATGAGCTCACAGCCATTGATTGTTAGTTGATCTTGTAGTCTATTCTGAAGGCCAGTCGCAGAAGCTTTTCTAGTGTCCATCTTCTTAACGATGTCAGCAAAAGCCCCGGTCTACTCCTGCATGAAGGATTAGTTCATTGTGGAGTGGTCTCAGATTGAATAATCCAAAACCAGCCAAAGGAAAAAATAGAAAAACAAAACGTTCTTCAAACTGAGCTCTGCCTTTTATACTAGAGGCCCAGTTTTCAGACTCTGCACATGCTATATCATGGCATTTTGTGTTTATAATCTTATACAGTCTTTATCATTTTTCAATTACTAAGTTCTCATTTTTATCAAGTTTTTTGGCCATGTTTAATTAGCTAAAATATTTTTCTTTTAGCTTATCTTTTTACTTGCTTTTGGAATTCTTTTGTTCTCTCCAATTCTACTTTTATTTCCAATTACATAAAAAAAATACAGAAGAATAATTTAACTTTCATTGTACGTTATTTCTTTAAAAAAAAAATTAGTCAAAAAAAAATCTAAATGTACTTTTTTTTTTTTAGCTTTTACCAAATGCCAATATATTTGTAATGTATATAAATAAATGTTACAATATATATATATATGCACACATACTATTATACTGTGTGACATAGGACTAATTTCATCTTAACATATATTTAATAATTAATTATTAAAATCATTCACACACTTAGACAATCCCAATAACATTAAACAATCTCAACCTGTTGTCAAGGCAACCTCTAATTAACAATAAAGATGAAATACCCAACATTATTTATCATCAAATATATTTATAAAGACACTGAAGATTTAGTAATTAATATATAATGGTAATATATCATCAAACTGAAATATAGCCAATAGTCATAATCTCATCTAAACATATAATAATCATTTGATTGGATTAACAAATAATGAATGCTTTCTTGGATGACTTAAATTTTTATGTAAACTAGTTTTCTGACTGTGAATGTTATTTGTTTAAAAATGACATTAAATATTGTGTCATTGCCATTGTTTATATATTATCAACAATGAAAATAAAAAAGGCAATTATATTATTTTTTAAATCACTAAACATCACATAATAACCATTTACTTATGCTTGCTTAAGTTCTTAAAACAGGTAAAACTCTACATACAGTAGTGCCACTCAGTGCAAGCCAGAGTAATCCATGGATGCAAAAAGGGTTTATGCATAAAATCCTTATCTAGTGATTACTCATCTAATATCCCCAGACTAGTTTCTAGCATGTGGCTTTTGTCAGTGAGGAATTCGATCTGAGAGCATTGCACCTAGATCTTAGGATCTAATCCAACCCTCCAGAAAAAACCTTCTTGCATCCATTGTTTATTCTAGCATGCACTGAGTGGTACTACTATATGGAGACTTTTGCCTGTTTTAACAGTTTAAGGAAGCATAAATAAATGGTGATTATGTGATGTTTAGTGGTTCAATACAAATCCTGCATAATAGGATAGTAAAGAACCAAAGCCACCAAAATGTATGGGTACTGAACTGAGTTCAGACCTATAAGACTATATAAGCTAATGAGCTTGGATTGAAAATATTGTGTTTCAATTTTAGACACATAGTTAACTAAAGAGGTAAAGTTTGGCTACTGGAGGGTTTCATTAGGATCCAAGATCTACGCACAGAGCTCTCAAATTCAAAGTCACAAGGTAGAACCTAGTTTGGGAATATTGGATGAATAGGCACTAGATAAGGATTTTATGCACAAATCTATTTGCTTCCATTGACTACTCTGTCTTGCACTAAATGGCATTACTGTATGGAGAGTTTTGCCTATATTATTTTCTCATATAAATTTATAATAAAATAATTTAAATATCAATATATAACAATGATTACACACATATATATATATAGTTATACAGAAAAACCTTTTTCAGCACATAATTTTATGCCATTTTCAATGGTAAATCTTATCCGTTTTAACCATTAATATATTATTATTGCACCCACAATGACATCAAATTTATAATAATAATAATAATAATAACAATGATGATAATGGTAATAACAACAACAACAACAACGATGATGACAATGACAACAACAACAACAACAACAACAACAACGATAATAATAATAATAATAATAATAATAATAATAATAATAATAATAATAATAATAATAATAATAATAATAATAATAATAATAATAATAATAATAATAATAATAATAATAATAATAATAATAATAATAATAATAATAATAATATATTTTTACCCATATTTTATTTCAATCTTTACTGAATTTCTAACATTGTGGATTTCTGTATTTTAATTTCATTTTTATTCACATTTTGTTAATTTTTAATTTATTGCTTGATTGTTTTTTATTTCCAGTCTGAATAATAGATATTGTTCCGTATGCAGTAATCTATTAATTAATTTTGAGTTTCAAATAAAATTTGACATTGATAATCACATAATATAACGCTGCAGTATAAGTTTTATGTATAAAAGTAAATATATATTAATAACTGATATATATTGATATATATATTACTTTATTATGTTTTATAAATGATAAAGGTTTAAATATATTTTTCACTTTTGATTATTTGTCAGAGGTTTGCTAAAATATTGATATATATATTTACTATTATTATATATATAAGAATTTGTATTTATTCCTCTATATATTTTTTATAGGTCTTAATTTGATAGTGACTTTAACTGACTTTTTTTTGGGAGGCACAGACACGATAACACACACACTACTCTGGGCTATAATTTATTTAATGCATCATCCAGAAGTTCAGGAAGGAGTTCATAAGGAAATAGATTCGGTTCTTGGACCTAATGAACTTCCAAAAATGTCTCACAAAAAAGATTTACCTTTCACTACAGCAACACTCTTAGAAGTTCAACGCTATTCTAATATTGTTCCATTATCTTTAGCTCATTGCACAACTGATAACACCAATATTTGTGGATATGATATACCCAAAGGGGTTTGTGTAATATCAAATTTGACTGCTGTGCATTTTGATCCAAAATATTGGCATGACCCATATAAATTTTATCCAAGTCGATTTCTAAGCGGCAACGGAGAAGTTAGACAGAATATAAATAGTTTTATGCCATTTGGTGTAGGTAATTGTATTTTTATTATTTTTGTTTGTATGAATGTTTTATTAAAAACTAAATTCATATATAATAATTAAAATTGTGAACTCCTTAAAAAATTATGAAAGTGTTACTTTTAAGATTTACTGATTAGCAAAAATATTGTTTTACTTTTAGGTTACAAGAATAAAATTAATTTGAAGTGTGTGTGTTTTAATTTTAATAACTAACTAATAAATTGTACACACAATAAGCAGTTAAAAAGGTAAAACGGTAAATGTATTATTTTGGCAAATGTTTTAAGAATTATTAATTATTATATTTAAAAAATGAAATTTAAAATCGTTAAAAATTAATTGCGGACAAATTTCTATTTTCATTTAAAATTATCAAGTTTTTTGCCATTACTGAATTGAATAAAATTTAGGGTCTTAATAAGAGAGGTTTTAAGTATTTTGAATAATGCTGAGGTTTGTGCATTTAATTTTCTCGCTTTAAAACAATATTTTAAAAATAAAGTATTATTTTTTAGATAGTGATTTAGCGTAAGTTTATTAGTAAGGTGTATAAAAAAGTAAATGGGTGCAGAGATAAAGCATATATTAGCGTTTTCTGACATTAGGTTTCAAATCTGAGCCGTGGGAACAACTTTTTTAAGACTAGTAACTTTTATGATTTTAATTATAGGTATATTCTATAACTATTTCAGCTATCTAACCATTCAATATTATTTAATAATTATAATAATAAGTACTATTAGTTAGAAAAAAAATAAGGATCGAACTTCTTATAAATTCTCAACCGATAATGCCAATTAATTTTTTCTTTATTGTTGCTCTATAATGGGCAATGGCAAAGAGGCTTTGGTTCCACTATGAATCTATTAAAAGATGTTTTATTTTTCCTATATATATATATAAAATATCCGTTAAAGTACTTCTGCGGATTTTAAGATTGTTTGTAATTGTTTATAAACCGTTAAAAATATTATTTCAATTATAATTATATATATATATTCTAACACTGCCGTTTGCAGTATCACTTCCGGGCAGTATATTATTAAACAAAATAGGTCTAGCTCAGTTAATGATTGCGTTTGGTTAAATGCAAATAATTAATAAATAAAATATTCTGCATTAATATTAAATGTTCCACTAGTCAAATTCAAAAATAAGAATAAGGTTCAGTTATAAAATAAATATTTAATCATATCATGAGACTTGGAAGTGAAAATACAGATGACAAGAAAGATTACATTGAGCCAATATCCCACAGGATACTACCTCAATAGCATAAGAATACTATCCCCCCTATTACTATCTCGAATAAATAAACTTATAGTATTCTTACGACTTTAATAACTCCTACTCATTAAGATTAAATTAATAATTAAATCTTAATCTTTTATTTATAATAATTTCGCTCAATAAAATCTCAGGTTCATAAAATTATTCCAAGATAATCAAATCAATGTAGTAAAACATGATAAGGGATTTTTATGTCATACTCTACTACACTTAACTAATAATAATAATAATAATAATAATAATAACAACAACAACAACAACAACAATAATAATAATAATAATAATAATAATAATAATAATAATAATAATAATAATAATAATATTGTTCATTGTATGAACTAATTCTGTATATCTTTCCTCTTCACTATAATTTTATTACCATAAATAAACAATAAAATACTATAATATGATCTTTTATCTTCACATAATAACTTAATAAATATGTGGTAGCATTTGGTAATCTGAAAAATATATGTGTGGCAATGGATAGCATTATAATTTAATGTACCATTATAATAATTAATTTATGACCATAAGATAATATAAAATGTGATTACTTAAATAAATAAATACCAAGAAAATATTCGAATTCTTAAAATAATTCTTTATTTATTTCTGTGCAAAAATGTTATGTTTGATTCAATTACTCTGTGTATTAGAGGCATTGTAACGGGAAAAAGAAATAGTCTAAACACACAAATTTTTGAAAACAAATTTAACAAAATTTTATTATAACACTAAAACAAAATAATAATTTATTTACAATATTTACATTTTGTCATCCTAAATTTGCACCGTTATATATTTTTGGTGCTTGTCCTATAGATAAAGACGCCGTTCGATGATGCCATTTTCATGCTAAACCTATAAAATATGAACATTCCCGGGCCATTGATTTTAATCATTTCGATGTGTTTTTTTGTAATGCTGAAATAAAAACAAAACAAAATCGTCTTTTTTAACAAATAAAATAAACAAATTACAATTTCATTCGTGTTTTTTATTTTGCTTTATTAGAAAAATCAATTTTCTATCGGAGATTTTTTTGCTGAGGTTATGGCTTTACCGCTATTTTTACTTCATATAGAATGACAACAAAAAGTAAAAGTTGTTACAGTTAGGTTTAAGGTTAGTTTTAGGGTTAGGTTTAGGTTTAGTTTTCTGTTTTTGTAATGCTAAAATAAAAAATATCAAAATCGTATTTTTGTAAATATTTTTTTTTAGTAACATCTATAAAATAAATGATAACAATAAATGTAAACTATATTCAACAAGTATAACCATAGTTGGAAAAAAAAAGAAAGTAAAACGTTTTTAAACAACAAAATAATGTCTTCTTTACTTATTATTCATGTTTATAATATATGCTTTTTATGAAATTTATAAAAAAACAGTTCAAAATTGTACTTTTCTTACTGGATATTTTTGTGTTACCACTCTTTTTTACTTCAAAAATATACACACGGTAGAATCTTGTTTGTCTCATGAAATGTTATGAACAGTACGTTACTTGATGCATTACCTAATTCCAACTCACTTTACACATATATCTTGTCAACATTTTCCCAATTAAAACTTCAATACAGTACGGTGTAAAAAGTCGTATAATTATTACTTTACAAAATCTGAACATTTCAATACTTTAAAATAAAAAAAAATCCAATGAAAACAAAATTTCCATCCAATTCAAAAAAACACAACCTCTCACCAAGCCGTAACCATTTTATAAACTGCGCGAATTGGAAAATGTATTTGCTGTGATGTGACATACATGCTGTGCTGCGACGCGACATAGCGTCCCGCAACTGTAGCACAGCAAAAAAGTTGTATTATAAAAAATGCGGGTTCAAACGTGTCAGCTGCTGAAACGGCAATTTTATGTGTTTTAGCGTGAAAATGGTGCCATAGAGTGGTGTCTTTAGCTATAAGACTAGTACCATATTTTTATTAGAACCTAGTTAAGTCTTCACTCTGATTTAAAGTAATAATAATAAAACAATACAATTTCATTTATCTCTTTGTGATCAATCTTATGATAAAATTACATTTATTTATAATTATTTAAAACATATCATATCTTTAACTACTATTTAACTATGCTTCTTTTTTTATTAAATATCTATTGAAACATAGTACAGAAAAACACAAAAATAATAATATCGAGCATGGACATTTTTCACTAGACAATTTCATTTTGCAATGTTAAAAGATATCATATAAAATATCTACTGATAATTTATTACTAGATTGTGTGGATATCATTGTTCACTACACTATGATTATTAAATATAATATATCCCATTTAATATTACTCTAATACTATGTAGTTGTAATCACTGATATATTCCCTATTATTTAATAAATATAAAATTGTACCTATGATTATTGTTTATATGTTTTACTTTATAACATTATATCTTAAAAATATGCAATGCTCATTAAAGAATGAAATAAAATATTTAAAAGTTATTTAATATTTCAAAAGCAACTTTGCTTTACATATTTTATTCCTGAAATTTATTTTATTTCCAAAATAAAAATCGAAACATATTTTATGATTGTTCTTCCTTTTGGATCTGTTGGATTTTCAATTCCAATTTGCACAAAATATACTTCTTTTTACAAGTAAATGAACTTATCTTATTCAGACAATAGCATATCTTAAACTCTAAATTATCTATTATTTCTTTTAAAAATATACCATACTGTGCGATGTAGTTACTTTGGAAATCTAGATAGCAAATAGATGTGTAGGCTTAGGGAAGAAAAACTAGAGTATAACTCATAGTACATATTGGAGAACAGTGTATCTATAAGAAATAGAGGCATGACATATTCTGTCTAATGTCCTCCAATACTATCAATGATGTCAAAGCTATTCCTTCAGCTTTACTGAAACATCAATACTTAAAAAAATAGACACTGCCCACAAATAAATATATCAGCTACAGGGCTTTGTTAACTGTACTGTATATCTACTAAGATTACAAAATACTATTCATTTTCCCTTATTACATCCTACCTTAATATCATTTCTTGGGTTCATGTTCATAATATTACAACCAAGTCACTATCTTATCATTATTTTCTAAAAGATTTATCAAATCTTACATTGACAAATAATTAACTTACATATTCAAAATAATAAACAAAAATCAATTATAATTAGAGCGATCTCACTAATCCACAAGAAAAGACTGCTTTACTTTCTTATTCTATATTTTGAACACATACAAACATGTCATATAAATACTTTGAACATTCAATAATATGAAAGATTTTAAAAGAATCACATAAATATTCATCATCATGTTGTGTTATATTACTAATATAAAATTAAAGTGTGCATATTCCCAAAATAAATCCTAATCTCATAATTTAAATGTGTTGTACAAATGCGTTTGCATATAATTCAACATTTATACTTCCATACATTATAATTCATAGGCAATCTTCAAAAATGAAAAACAAAATATACATCATAAAATATATCAATATTCATTAACTATTACCAAGTGATATCGACTTATCATCTCTTATGCAGTCTTCATTTCCATCAATTAGATACAACATTGCATACATGAAATACATCCATACTTTTAATTAAATGTTCTTATTTAAATTATTAAATTATTCTACTATAAGATTTTAATATTATCAATAAATTAATATGCATGTTCCTACTCTTATAAAAATAATTACATTTTAAAAATAATAATAAATAAGTCAAAAACCATATTTACATAAACTTTCATCTGAGATGAATGTTTTTTAGAAAGTTCAAGTATTTTTTTTATTTCCTTTCTCGAAAGTTTTTTAAAATATTCTCCTAATAGCAATTTTTACAACTCCCCCATTGCTAAGTTTTCACTTGCTTGACAATGAACAATTGTCCCTGACTTTGCACATGCACTGTATTCCTTCCGGTATGAAAATCTCAGATTTAAAAAATGAATAATAAAAAAAATAATACTACATCTTTTAAAATCTTGAAAAATTAAATAAAATAATCATCGATCTGTCCTGGAAAAGTTTATAGAATAATAGTTTATGTTTTCTATTGTCCAGAACGATGATTATTAAAATCATAATAAAATAATAATATTAAAATAATTCCGTGAAGCTTCTATTTTAGAAGATTCTATATTGGCATAATAATGCATCATGTCCCATTTGGCTTAGCTCGAATTATCCAGATAAATTATTTGCACAATATAAAATATTTCCATAATTCCATACTTCTATTTACTCATGTATTCTATTTCTTTGTAGGTTTCTTCTTTAGGATAATCTATTGTTATTTATTACCTATTTTCAACGGTTTTATTCTTGTCTTAAAATTCAGTATTTAAACAATTTTTATTAATGCGTATAACCTATATACCTCAGGTTTTATAACATATGCTTTTGTAAATATTTCCATTAGTCTTTACTTAAGATAATTTCTTGAAAAATATTTATAATGTTTTCCTTCAAAAAGAATATAACATTGTTTCCAAAAAATTATTATATAATATACTTGTCACATTACTTATTAAAGTTGGACAAGACTATCTTGCTGTTATATAAAAAATAATGCATACTCCACTTTTAATTGGCAAATAACTTTTCTATTAAGCTTCCTGTACAATGTCCATAATAATAATTTACTTACTGGAATAGTTCTCTTGGTTAATATTATTAATATTATATTCACAATTATTATATTTATTTTTAAATTTTCCATTAAATATGTTTTACTTATCAGCATTTCCATATTTTTATTGTGAAGTTATATTAAGTTTCTGATGAATACTCCTGGTAAAATAACTTTAAAATTAGTAATGCATATTTAAAATGAAGTTATTAAAATATATTTATTTTACACTCTCTTTGCAAAATACTTTAAAAATAAATGTCCTATTAGTTTTGCAAATAAATTGTACGATAGTACTAAAAAAATTGACTAAAATAATAAAATTTTAAAAGTACTATCACCTCGATAGCTACTGATACCAATCACTGACACATTTGATCACCACTGACACCCTCGTGCAACGGTAATTATATCCTATAAAATACCTCATCCTATTGGTGGATTCTTACTTTTCTTTTGATACCAAATTTGCATATTGTTACAATCTTACACAATTAAATTTCAAAGAATAAAATATGACTCATTATAACTTTAAAAATATTATTTAAAATATTAATTTTAAATCAATTATTACTTTATTAAATTAATTAAATATTTAAAATGACTTTTAAAACAATATTTAATAAGTTTATCCTACCTTTAATATTTAATATATCTATTTTATTTTAAAACAAAATATTTAACTTTTATTAACTGTATTCGTCTTTATTACATTATTTAAAATCATTTTATAATGACTAACTTAATATTTGCTTTTGTGATAGGTAATAATTATATCCAATTCTATAATGTGATTTTAAAAATATTTTGAACTTTACTAATCTAAATACTAGCAAGCATGTGTATATAACCATATATTATAAGAGTCACATGAAGACTGTATCCAATTTTCTGTCTGGGAATAAATAATAAATTGCAACACTTGTTGTATTAAATAAAATAATACAATAATCCAAAATTTGGAAGAATAATTTGGAAAATATAGAATTAAATATAAATTTCACTACCATAAAACTTATTTTTAAAATATATGATATTAATTATACTTATTAAATATAGTTTATAAAAATAAATATAACATTTATTTAACTATAAGTTTTAGACTATTAAAATTGAACTTTTTAAACATACTTTTAAATATTTATAGCTGCATTATTTGTTATAGCCAGCTTTTGAAACCATATGTAATAATATTTTTAGCTTTACTTAACTGTTCTTAAGTGATTCATTATAATTTTATGCATTATGTAATTTCATTTAGCTTCAAATTGTACTTTTAAGATATTATTAATACAACATAACTAACACATAAAGAAAACATATTCTAAATTTAATTTTTTTTAATAATTTGCTGTGATGAGCTGATTCTGACCTATAGAAAAGGGCACAATATATATATATATATATATAAAGTTTGATATCTGTATTCGTAATATTCTAATCATCTATATTATACTTTTTTTCCATCTCAATTATTATTTTTTTATTAAATTAATAAATCCCTGTTAATAGATTTTCAATAATAGAAATTCTTCAATTTATCTTTTTACTTTTTTAAGCTAAAGCTATTAATTTATTTAAAAGTTATTTTAATATTAAAATGATTAAAATGTAGACAAAAATGATAGGTTAGTAGATATTATTTTTGAGTTTGTGTTACTTTACACTTGATTTGAAAAGAGCATCTTGATAGTAAAACTTTTGTTTGGGAACTTATAATTTTAATTTTGACTGACATTTATATTCTGAATTTGATGTAATTCATTTATTGTATATGTTGGTAATAACAAGAAGAGATCGAAAATGCAATATATGGGTAAGAGAATAAACAGGTGTTACTGACCTCATTGAAAAAATTAAGAGACTGAAGTGGAGTTGGGCTGGACATATTGCTAGAAAAGATGATAACAGATGCACAATCAAAATCTTAAACTGGATTCCAAAAGATTGTAAAATACCCAGAAAGAGACCACATGTGAAATGGATGGATGAAATAAGAAAGTGTGCAGGGGCGATGAGGAAAAAAGAAGCTAAAGATCTGAGAAAATGGATTGAACTTGGAGAGACCTTCATCCTGCAGTGGATTGATAATGGTTGATGATGTTGATTAGCTAGTTTAGCTTTTTTGGCTTTTGATTATATATATATATATATATATGCATGTATGTATTTGCAGCGTGCATTGAATTGACCACAAATATATATATAAATAAAATAAATAAACTGAAAATGGCAAAAAAAAAAAATTGAAAGAATGTTTTATAAGGTTAATTTCTTTTTATATAATTAAAAAGTAACTTATTTTAGTTGAATTATATAAAAAAAAGTGAGATAAAATAACATTTGAAAAAGGAAACTATACATGAACTTATAATGCATGACTCGTCTAAAAACGAGAAGATTTGACATCACTCTAAATTGGCTACTTTTTATCCCACGTATACATATAATATGTCATTCGATAGAAAATCAAAAGTTCTGTAAGATGGTGCCCTCTTCAGATTTATTTTACAAGTAAAAAATCAATAAAAATGACCATATATGTCAAACAAAACCAAAGCACCACCTCCTCACCAACTTTTCTTGAATCTTATTGGCTGTCCCACTTCTGTCAGAAAGGGAAATGGCTGCCAAAAAGTAAAAAGTTACGTTCATTTTGATTTTTATTATGAAAATTATAAACGAATGTTTACAACATTTTAAACAATATTTGAATTGAATTACAAATTATTATTGATAAAATAATACTAAAAATCAAATTATTTTAGAAAAATAGTTAAGATATTACCAAGAATTATTTATTTATTGCTACATATTGATCGTAACGTTAAAGTGGAAAAAAAAAGATTGCGTCAGCAATCTTTTTTGGTTGGTTGAATAGCGGTTACTTTTATTTCACCGCAATTGAATATTTTTTAAATTATAAATCAAATTTTATTTTTGAAAAGACTTTCATTTGTTTCATAATCTGACAATTCAGTAATATACTTTTTACAAACGAAACTAATGTATTTATATTATTAAAAGTGATCTATTTTAACAATAGATTTTGTTAAAGTTGTGAGTTGGCCAATTACAAGTTTTGATTTTTAACTCATTCGGCCAATTAAATAATAATCGTTGAAAGGGTTAAATAAATAGACAAATACTTAATTAGTGGTGAATATTTGACATTTCATTTATCATTTGATTAATTATACAGATTTTAGACAACAGGATTAAAAAATTTTAAAATATGATCTACTCAGTTATTCTTTTCAAAAATAGTTCATAACTTTCTGTATATAGTAGGATTAATAAATGTCAAAGAGTAATTAACAATGCAATTAAGAAAATTAAAACTAATTAATATCTACTGAGGCTATAACCTCGATAATATGCGTATAAAATGCAATAATAGAGACCTCTACAGGTGTTTTAACCACAAGCTTACGTAATCAATGTGCGTTTAATAAATTTATAATTAAAACTAATTAAGTAAAGTAAGAAAAAAATTACAGATAAGCCGAGCATGTGTGATAAATAAATGTCAGATTTGAAAATATATTTTAAAAATCAGTGATGAGAAAATTATGAAAGAGCTAAAAATCTCTAGTATAAGGTTGTGTCTGCTTGTTTGACTTTGGCATATTATTGTATAAGTAGTGCAATCATTTGTAAAATCTAAAGAAACAAGTGTGCCAAAGCAAAGTGCCAAAACCAGAACATACAGTCATAATGCTGATAATTACCCATCATAGAATAGTAATTTTCTGTAAAAATGATAGTTCTAACTCCCTGTATAAATATATTTCCCATGACTCCTCAAAATTCCAGAATGTGTGTTTATTCCAACTGGTCCATGATGAAGGGATTAAGTCAAAGAAAGTGCCCTAAATCTGACTATAATGTAACAATAATTTGAAAGTAAATCCTATTGTCATCCATAACATTCATTTCACCAAAAAAGTTAATCTGCTAAAATGATAAGCTACATAAAAGAAAATATATTTCAAAGAAAAGTCATATGTCACATGATCTAATTTCAACAATGTTATATTACAAATGTTATATATAGAGCTCAGAAATAAGCACTGGTTTTTGCTACCAATTCCTCAGTGAGATGCTAGAATATTCAAGCATTGGATTAAAAATTCCAGGGTAAGACTCTCACTGAGGAAGTCAGTAGCAGAAACCAGTCTGGGGTTGAGGATATTCTGGAAAGCTTGTTAAGAGCTTATTTGCAAGCTCTATATATAACAAGAAAATATATGTATGTGTTTAAAACTACAAAAAGAAGAGGATAGTATTGGTTGTCTGGCCATTTTTATTTAAAACCTTCTTTAATATCAATCCAGCTTTAGTCATTCAATTGTTCAAAAAGTATGAATAGAACATGGTCCAGAAGTCAATCAAACTGAATAATGAAAGTTGAAAATACATGAATTCAAAAGCTATCATAAGGTAACTTTTCTAATATTTTTATGAATTGAAGTTAACCAGAAAACTTGATGACTGTATGATTTCATAAATGTAGGTTATGTGAAATCAAGTTTTCAAATACATGTGCTCAAAGTAAGAATCCTGAATGATAGAAAATGCACCCAGTTACAAAAGAAATGGATAAAGTTTATTAGTTTATTTTATTAGTGTTTCAAATAAAATATTATACCAAAATAAAGTGATAATATATTGATGTAAATATTAATATTGTTCCCCTTTTACATTTCACAAGTTTTTATCTGTCAATATTTTGTATATTTTTTTATTGTCACATATATATTTTTATGTTTTTATTATTTTGTTGAGAATTGAAATATTATATTGTATAAATATTCTGAAAATGATCAGAACTAATCCAATTATCATTTTCAACCATTATTTATCTATTGGAGAAAAGTTCAACCCATCTTTTCTGGTCTCTAGCCTCTCTTCTCCATATCACTCCAGAACTCTTCTTTATTTCTTCAATCTATCTCAATGTAGTCTCTTTCTACATCTTTGACAATCTCTTGGAATCTTGTTTAGATTTTAATTGTTCAGCTTTTATTATCTCTTTTAACAATATGTCCAGCCTAACTTCACTTCAGTTTGTTAATTCTTTCAATGATGTTAGTAACAACTGTTTGTTATCTCTCACATATATTTCATTTTCAATCTCTTCTTCTTTCTCATAACATGAATGTCTCTATACTTTGTTGAGAATAGTGAAATAAATTTGATTTATTTAATTCATTACAATTGGTTGCAAATATTCATTCCATGACATACTCACAACAATGTCCAAGTAATTGTGATACAGAAGTATATTAGTTCTTTTATTAATTATTGTTTTTGATTATATAGATAAATGATCATTTGCATGTATTGTATCAACAAAAATGACTACCCTGTAAATTATGGTGATGTTTGACTAAACCAAATGTCGATGAACAGAGGAGTTTAACATCAATAAGGTGAGGGTGGATTTTGATCATTTTCTACAGATGTTCCTTATATAGAGATAGTGTCTGCATCTGTAGTGTTACAGACACATTAGAAACAATAAAAAATGTCTAAGGACCACAAATGAACCCTCTTTTTAACTGAACCTGAATAATGAGAATGAATGTCAGTAATTATGGATGATATTAGAATTGTGAATCAATAAATATAATGGATCCCAGTCTGATCTTTTCAGTTAGTTAAGATGTTTAGTGTAAATATACCCAGTGTGGTCATTCTAACACCCATTAATCCCAATGTGTGAATCCTTGCACATTTAAATGAATATACTTAAAATGGAGCTAATAGATTTTATTACAATCTATATCTATAGCACCTCACTGCCACCTATACATGCATTTATTAACAGTCAAACAAATGTCACAATGTTTGTCATTGTGGTAAAATGATTACCCAATCTACAATCAGTTCTTCCAAGACAGTATGATTTTAACATCAGTCATCAGAAAAATAGCTAAACTGTTAGAGTATTTTAAAAGGGTGATAAAATCTTTCACATTTTACAATGAAATGGGCTCCAGGTATCTCAAATCAGGGTCATAAGTGAAGATAATTTGGGACAAAAATTTGGTTGTTTATTTTAGTCTAATGTCTAGGTTTTTAAATAGATATTGGTGATTATTTGATTTGCTTCAAATGTTATTTGATGAATTAATTCAAATAATGCATTCCTGTTTTTCAGTAATAAATATTTGTATTTAAATACATATTACAAAGATATCAAGTCATATGTCACATGACTTAATTTAACAAGCTTGTATTATAAATGTTATATATAGAGCTCGCATATAAGCACTTAACAAGCTTTGCAGAATATCCCCAATCCCAGACCAGTTTCTGTTATTGGCTTCCTCAGTGAGGTGCTAGGATATTCAAACATTAGTTTAAAAATACCAGGATAAGCCCAGCACTTTATCTAATGGATAACTATTAAGTAGAAAATTTGAAATTTTCAGACATTCCAATCCAGCTATCTAACTTAAATAGCCATATGGGTTGAATCAAGTTCAGATATACAATATATTAATAATTTTAGCAATATAAAATTGCCAAAACCTTAATAGCAAAAAAAATACAAAGAAATCAAGTCATATGTCACATGACCTAATGTAACAAACTTGTATTACAAATTTTATATACAGAGCTCACAAATAAGCTCTTAACAAGCTTTTCAGAATATCCCCAAGCCCATACCAGTTTCTGTTACTGGCTCCCTCAGTGAAGTGCTAAAATATTCAAGCATTAGATTAACAATACCAGGACAAGCCCAGCACTTTATATTGCTAAATTTATTAATATATGGTATATATGAACTTGGTTCAGTCCCATATGGCCATTTAAGTTATATATCTGGATTGGAAGACATGAATGTCTGAAAATTTCAGACTTTCTTCTTAATAGTTATCCATTAGATAGAGTGTTGGGCAGTAATTTGGTATTTTTAATCTAATGTTTGAATATCCTGGCACCTCACTGAGAATGCCAGTAGCAGAAACCAATCTGGGGTTGTATATATTCTGCAAGCTTGTTAAGAGCTTATTTGTGAATTGTATATATAACATCAAATACACACATATATATGCGTATATATATTTATAGTGAACAGATATACCTACATAAATGCAAATAAACTAAAAAAATATTTTCTATGGAATAAGATGTACTTTCAAATTGTTAAAAAGAATTTTTAAATAATGAATAATTGCTTTCATGACTAAAATGCTAAATTCAAGTTAAAGAAAAGAAATCACATGGTTAATTAACTGTTAACTGCATTGAATGAGTTTTCTCACACGTAGCTTTAATTCCATCTGTACCCACTATTTTTAGTGTTATTTTGCTGATTTTTCATTATTTTCATAGGAAACAATTACTAAATAATGTCGATATCTTCAGATTTTTTTAAAACTAATAAATCATGGAATGTGGTTATGTAAATATATAAATATTAAAAATGAACTGATGCAAAGTTATTTTCTTTATTGGGAAGTTATATGATTAAATTTAAAAAAAAAGTTTGCTGCAGAGGAGGTTTAGTTACATTATTATGAGATGTCCAAGAAACCAATCTGATTAGCTTGTATAGACATTGCAAATCTCATTTTTAACTATTTGCTCATTCTTATTCCCCTCACGCCCGAGATTACCATGACTGTATTCATTTACAGATGACTGCTAATGAATGATTTAATATTATTGTTGATAGGTAAATATATAGAAATATATAGAAACAATAACAAAATATGTTAATTTAAACTTATACAGTATAACAAATTATTTTCAACAGATTTTTTTAAAATCCATTTATAAAAAACATGTCAAAGAAAATATCAAATTATCTGCAATCTTCATTGAATCAAAAAATTGTAATCATTAATTTGATAGAATTTTTGTTTGTTTGAAGAAGGATGTAATAATTTTTCAGTGTCATTATCCATTAAACATCTACAAATTAAAAAAACAGATTTCTCAAAATGCAATTTTTACAATACTTTATTTAATATACTTGCCAGTTTCATATGACTAACGATCTTCCTCAGATAACTGATGCATCTTATTCCAAAGAGAAGAAAGATGAATCAAGTATCTGAAAAAGGCTGCTATTTAGTTGAAACTGTTATGATAGTGATATTAGCGATTAAGCGAATGCACATGTGATTTAAAGATAAATTATAAATGTATACTCTCACTTTTCCAGACACAAGATGTAGTTTTTTTAGAAAAGATGGAATGAATCCACCAACCTTTTGACCCAAACATTTATGTATGGAAAAATCTTAAGCGTATGGGAATGAGGTTGAAAGTATGGGTGGATTCATTCCATCTTTTCTAAATAACTATATCTTGTGTCTGGAAAAGTGAGAGTATTCATTTATAATTTATCTTTAAAGTGCATGTGCATTGGCTTAATTGCTAATATCACTATTACAGTATAAAACATAGCACTATATAAAATAATATCTCATTGAAACTGTTATGTAAATCAATACCAAAGATTGTTTTTTTTCTGGGTGATTGTAATATAAAATGTTCTGGACATTTATAAGAAAAGGTAGTCTATATAATTTAATTTAATTTTTATTAATGCTTAGCATCATAATCATAGCAATCTCACTTCTATATTGTTTTCAGCTAATAACAAAAGTATCTCCCTTTATAGAGTTTCTTGTTCTCTAAGCAGGAGACTGCCTGACAATAATTTTGACAGTTTCATGAATTTGGTTTGATTTTGAAAATATATTATATTTTTATTTTATACATTTATTTTTTTTTTTCACAAAATATTTGTCAAATAATAATCATTTAGTAGAATAATTTAGATTTTAGCAGAAAATATTTTGTTTTGCAAGAAGACAAATTGTAAAAAAAAAATCAGTGACATATGCTGCTATTGTAATTGGATACCAAAAATATGTTTCATGATGATTGCTACATATTATTTTCATTAATTATGAATAGAAATTTATTTTTAAAAAACTTTCATTTACTTTCATAATCTGATGAATTATTAATTTTCATTTTAAAAACTAAAGTAAAAAAAAATTTAATTGAAAAAGAGAAATATATTTATACTGCTGAGTTAGTAATTGACCAATCAAAATGTGGAACTTTTAAGTCAATTGTTTATTGATGTACATACAAAGAAAAAATGAAGATTCTAATTTTTGTCATTAAATGTTTATTGAGTTGATATATATTAATGATATTTTTAAATAACAATTATATTTTTAAGTAAATATAAAATATCTAAAGTTATTCAACAACTTTATTTATTTTTGAACTAATTTTTGCATTTACAGTTATTATTGTATTTGTCTCATTATTTAGTTTTTTCTTCACCCTCAAACAAATTTAAAGTGTGAAAGAAAAATAAATAGTGAATTGAATGTATGTTAATATTACTTTATAATAGGATAATAAAGTTTTTTTTTAAATTTCAGGTCCCAGAACATGTATTGGAGAAGTACTTGCTAAAACAGAACTGTTCCTGCTATTTTCAACATTATTGAAATGTTTTGAATTTAAACCTTTTCCAGAAGAGGGTTTGCCATCTATGACTGAAATCATTGATGGCTCTGTTCTAAGACCTCTTCCTTACAAGTGCTGTGCTGTTCCAAGATACACTTGTATTAATTAAATTTGTATTTGCAAGTCATTGATTGGATTTATGATAATGACTGTTTAATTTATTATTTAACAAAAATAAAACAAATTATTTAAAAAACAAACAGACGAATAAGATAACTTCTAAATTTAAAACAGGCAAAACTCACTATATATATATATATATATAGTGATGTGTGGCAATATATAATATATATATATATATATATATTGCCACACACAGCAATCTAGAGTAATCAACACAATCATAAGAGGCAGTGATCATGTGATGTTTATTAACTTCTAAATTTTATAATAGATAAGAATAGTAAAAGTATATATTAAATCAAGTATCATATAATGGAAATTATTTATTTCTTTCTACATTCTTCTACTGAGTTGTTATATTCAATCTCAAATAATTATATAGGAATCAAATTGGAACTACGTAATATGCCAGTAATTCATACATCTACTAATTAATGAATTGGAAGTGACTGAGATATAAAAATTAGAATTTGCTTTCCCTTCTTGAATATCCATTAATTATATTATTATAGCCAAAATAAAGATTTAAACATGTGAAAATAGTAATTTTTTAAACACAAAATCAATATGTTTCCAATGCCTTGTATAATACTTAATTCATTTGATAATTATGCTTTTGACTATTTGCAAAAATAATCTTGTAAATCCAACATTATATATCATCACTATCTTATACTCACTGTATAGGAAATACTAGCAATATATATATATATATATATATATATATACATACATACATATATATATATATATATATATATATATAAACATTACAAGCATAAAGCTAAACTAGTCAATATAAAATCAAAACTACCCCAAATCCAAAATTAAACCAGACCAGCATAAAAATAATATTAAAACACAACCTAAGGTTTCACTGCTTCAAGCAGACTTCTCAAGTGTAAAGAACTACAAAAACTACACAATATATATAATATTAAAAACTACCCACAAATCCATTCACTTCCCATCCACCCTTAATATTAAAGGAACTCTTAAATAAGTTAATTGCTTCAGAATAATAAATTTTCAATAATAAAGACTCTTTAATTCTTCTTTTGATTTCATTTCTCTCAAAGAAGACAACCTTAGCTTCATCAAAATCAATAGTGTGGCCTGTATCTTTTTCATGGACATACAAAGCAGAACTAAGATATCTATTTTTAACTCTACTTTTATGAACCTTTATTCTTTCATTTAAACTCAAACTACTCTGACCTATATAAACCTTCTTACAAAATAAACAAGGGATAAAATATACTACACCAGGAATAGTCTTTCTATCAAAAACTTCTTTTGTATTATTTAATAAATTATTCAATGTAACACCCCTTTTCCAAGCAATTTTCTTATTTCCAAACAATTTACTATTTCTACACACAATTTTATAAGAAAACAATTTAAATGGCAAAGAAATAAAATCATATTTTTCTTTAACCTTTATATCCTTACAAATATTACTATTAAATAAAATACTTTTAACAAATTTATCAGAGTGTCCAACACTCAAGTAATCTTTATAAAATTGATATTTCTGAAACAAAGCTACCCCACTTGATGAAGCTAAGGTTGTCTTCTTTGAGAGAAATGAAATCAAAAGAAGAATTAAAGAGTCTTTATTATTGAAAATTTATTATTCTGAAGCAATTAACTTATTTAAGAGTTCCTTTAATATTAAGGGTGGATGGGAAGTGAATGGATTTGTGGGTAGTTTTTAATATTATATATATTGTGTAGTTTTTGTAGTTCTTTACACTTGAGAAGTCTGCTTGAAGCAGTGAAACCTTAGGTTGTGTTTTAATATTATTTTTATGCTGGTCTGGTTTAATTTTGGATTTGGGGTGGTTTTGATTTTATATATATATATATATATATATACCATATTAATTCAAATGCTATTTAATATTAGATTAAGAATTTTAGATTGGAACCCTTCAATTATCTGTTTACACTAAATACATATTGCAAAGTCAAGACTAATTCACCTCAGAATGATTAGATTGGTAATGCAAATAAAGTATGGAAAAATAAAGTGGAATAAGAAGGTGAGAGTCTTTATTTCCTTTGTACACCTCTCATTAACTTAAGGTCATTTTTTGGTAAATAGATGCTTTAGTTTTTAAATGTTGAATGATTATTCTGGTAATATAGTTGCAGTAAAGAACAAATGAATAATAAATAATGGTATGTTTGACTCAAAGCAGTTATGTTTAAAACTAGCAAAAAAGTAAACCCAGTTATAAAATTATCATAACATTACCTAGTCATAAACTAATGTTTATCAGTTTGCCTGACACAGTTATTAACAACAATGAACATAGAGGAATTTGAGTCCTGAATTTTTTAGTTTATTTATTCTCTATCACAAGCAACTGATATACATAACTACACACATGCATAAAAGAAACATGATCCTCAATATATGTATTTTATGTAGAACCAGCACTCATCATTTGGGCCAGATCATAATATCCTACACACACACACACACACACATATATATATATATAAATTGTAGAAATGATGTTGAACAATATTATTTATGTATATTGATAATCCTTGCTAGTTACTAGCTTTTTCATTTCTCATTTCCTGGGTGAATTCAACATATCAATTGCTTTTCCCTTTCTATTGCTCTGCTCTACTATTGGTCCGAAAACGAACTCACGTCAATAGGATTCTCCTATGAATAAAGAAAATTTCATAGAACATCAAATGAAAAATTAATTTATGTTTTTATTAATTAAAATTATAATGTAATTGAAATAATAACATTTAGGCAGACCAAAAAGACAAAATTGCTTTTGATGTTAAATTCTAAATTCAAATTATTATTTTAAATTTGTGCATTAATTAAATTTTCTTAATCATTTTCTAATAACACCATACAGTTCAATAATTTATTAGCAATCCACATTTTAACAAATAGCGGGTATAAACAAAATTAACGTGCTTATTCCTTTTTCAGACGTTCTAATATATAATTAAATATATTATCATAAAAACTGCGCATATTACACATTGTAATAACCGTGCATTATTATTAATATAAAAGACCGAGTCATCAACGAATTGACTTCAATGAGAACAATAACAAAAACACAATGCGATATCGATTGATCTGTCATATGATATATCAACAGCGCATGTCCGAATCTTCTCATGAGATTGCTTCTGCTGGATTTTTCCATGTAAATGATAAAAGAAAGCAAACATTAATAAGTGAATAATTTTATATAATACATTTTTAATCTGTAAAGTATCATTGACTTAAAATTGGTTTTTAAGATTTGATATGATGAGTTCCTGAATATGATTATATTAAGATATTGGCATATTAACACAGAGGAAAACTCTCTAGTACTGCCATTCAGTGCAAGCCAGAGAAATCAATGGAAACAGAAAGATTTATGCATAAAATCCCTATCTATTGCCTATTCATCTGATATCCTGGCTAGTTTCTAATTTTTGCCTTTCAACAGTGAGGAGTCTTGGATCTGAGAGCACTGTGCATAGATCTTAGGATCTATTACAATCCTCCAGTATCTACCATTTATATTTCTATTGGATGACAGTATTGAATGGACAGTTTTGCCTCTGTATTAACAGTTTGTGTAAGCATAAAGAAAGATGATTGTGTGATGTTCAGTGGTTTAATACTGGCATATTTCAATAAAAAGAATACTCCTATGTAATGACTTTGGTGATATATTACCAGTGCAACCCATGATTACAATATCTTTGTTTCTATTTATCACACAGAAATCTCACATGTTTTGTATTAATTAAAAAAAGAAATATCATGTTCCTCAATTTTAGCCATCTTCTTAAAGCACGCACAAAAAATATCATATTCATAAATTTACCTTCATGTTAAGGTTTGACTTTAGGTTAATAGTGTGTATTCTTGAAATAGCAAATAATATTTAAATCTTGAATGTTGATAAATGTTATTCATATAAACTATTAATATTCTTGGCAAACTATCCTTCATATAAAATATTTTTATGCTAGTTTATATACTATTTATGCTTGATTATAGATACAGTTATAATTTCAAGTCAGTTTAATCTTCAATTGAAAAAAAAGTACCCTTATCATTTCCATATGTCATTTAATTGATGAACAAAAATAATAATAACCAAATGTGATTACATCTTTACAAGAAGTTTGAATGTCAGAAGTGAAAAAAAATTTTCATACAGTAATGCCATTTAGGCAATATCCAATAATAAATACATGCTAAAAGATTATGCATTTTAATTGATATATAATGCCTTTTCATTCAATATCTCCCCCATAACCATCTTTTATCAAAACATAACAAAGTTTTTAATCCAAAGTAATTTGCTTCCATAATCATATAGATCAGAATCCAGTTCACTATTTATATATTTTGGTATCTTTGTTTGTTTAATAACCTTTGCCACTGTTAGTTTTTGGTGAGGATTATAAATAAACTATTAAAACATCACAATACCATATTTTTTTTATTTTTACATACACTGTAATAAACAGTAATAATATTTTTTCAAATAATAGAGCACTTTAAAGTAAGTTCTAACAAACAATAGATACTAAAAATTGTGCACTTTAATCCTTATTCAATGCCTTCTCATCAAATATTCACAGATTAGTTTAATGCCATTCCTAGCTAAAGCTGATGATCAGATTTTGGTATTATTATTTAAGAAAATTTGTTTGGATTTAATTAAAATATTATATTTTTATTTAGTAAAAGGTGGATGCTTGAATGATGGGTTGGATCCAAAGATCTAGGTGTACTACTCCCAGATTCCAAGATTCATCACTGGTGAAATCCATACCCTAAAACTAGTCTGGTGATATTGAGTGAGAAGTTCACTGGATAAGGAATAAAATGTACCACTTTTTAACACCTGCTTATAATAGGTGGTATGATGGTATGGAAAAATGCTATTGTTTTATCAACTTGAACAAGCATAAGAAAAGTTGTTTATCTGATGTATTAATGTTTTAGCTGGAAGATGCATTTAGTAAACAATTTCTTTCCCTCAAAATAATATGAAACAAGTTAATTTTAAACAGAAAGTAATCAATTCTTTATACATGCATGATACTGTTATATTAAATCAGCAATGTTTTTGTTGAATGTGAGAAAACTCTTGATCCAAGATACAAAATAGAGACATTTGAAAAGATAGGAGCAATCTCTTACCTTTGTACCTAAATTCATTTATATAAGCCAATCTTAAGTATCTTGTAATGAGAATATAAAGATTGTATATTCTACACTTTACTTTTATTTTCTTTATTACATGCATTAATACTCATGAAATTTTACTATTTACTGCATTTCAAAACAATGTTGATTTAATATAATAATTCAGTACAAGCATAAAGGGTTGATTATATTCTGTTTAAAGTTACAGGTTGAAACTGCACAAGTAAATCTATTAATCAATTTCATTACTTGAAACCTAAGCTAATATGTACTATAGGCATTTGGCTACATTACTATATTAAAAATAAGAAGTAATGATGGGTTTTCAATTAACTAAATATTTTTAAGTCTCAAAAATTGTAGTATAAGAAATTTCAAATGTTAAATTTGTTAAATAATATGATTTTAATATCTGAATATTTTAGTAAGAGTTATAAATGATTGTAGAAGGGAGAGAAAATTATAAAATAATGTAAACAATTTTTTTTGTCTCTCTTCAGTAATTCTAAATAGTAGTTTTAATTTAAACTGAAAATGTACTAAGAGGAAAGAAAAGTATATTTTAGTAAATTATTTAATAATATTTAATGTTAACCTTTTAAGAGAAATAAAGTTTAGTGTTAAGAAATATTTTGAAAAGAAAAAAAATATTTTAATGTTCTTGTTAAATTTTATTTTATTTAGTGTTTTTTCTCTCTTTATCTCTCTTCAATATTTCAATGCAAAAATCAAATCAGTGCAATTAACTGATTATTTTGTTTTTTTCTTTTTGCAAAAAAAATTTATAAATAAAAAAAAATATCAAAAATTGTATAACTCTGCTTCAAAATTTTACATGTTTTTTAATGTCAATGTTTAATGAGGGAAACAACTGAACCATTGTATTTGTAAAATTTGACCTAATTGATCATTACTTAATTGTGCCATGTTGGAGACAGATTGTTATTGGTTTAAAGATAAAGTTGTTATAAAAAATAATAGTAGTGTGCATAAGTAACAAGAAAAGTATTTGGTAAAAGTAAGTCATTTCTAATTAAGAGAACAGTCAAATCTTAATCCATCTGCTGAAGAAGTCAGTAGGAGAAAAGAATTTCCTAATACAGTTGATAAAGAGAAAAAAGAAGTCTTCACCAAAGTGTTGCATAGTGCAGAAGAAATCTTAACCAAGTTAGTGTATAGAATAGCAGAAGTTTGAAACAAACTTTTAGCACACTATGAATTTAGCTATAAAATGGTTTCTACCATGAAAACCATGTTCTAAATCATCTTTCTATATGTAACTTGCTTTTATTGAAATAAAATATAAAGGAGAAGTTATCCTTGCAGTAATCTGGAATACAACATCTTCAATCAACTGCATGAATCTCTGTAGGTGTTAGTCTCATTTGAAAATTTTAGTGGAAAAAATGGACAAAACATGCTTGTTGATTAACCTAGAAATACTGGATACCATGAAAAGGACATATTAATTAACTATGAACATGTGTAAAAGCCTTCAAGAAAAAAACACCTGGAAAAAACTGGAAATTATAAGTGGAAAAAAGTACTCTACATAGTTAAAAGTATTTTTTGTGTGTACATTATTTTTTCATTATGTAATATATATGGTATAAGAGCACATACTTTCACATGATCCACCACTTTCCACTCTATCTCATAACACTGATACACCTGAACACATATATGTCAAAAAGGTAAATAATCACCAATATTTCATGCTAAACCAGCAATCATCAGTTGGATCAGAATATCATCTCTACACTTATATGCAATAAGTGCTCAGATATATATTAAGATAGCCAATCTTTATACTTTAATGGGCAGACCTCAGGGTGGCCTTTGGGCATTACATCATCAGATTTTCAATTGGATGAATAGTTGAAGATTTGGAGTGTGGAGTGGATTAAAGTCTGTCCACTAAAGTATGAGGATTGGCTATCTTAATATATATCTGAGCACTTATTGTATATATGTGTAGAGATGATAATCTGGACCAAGTGATGATTGCTGATTTAGCAAAAAATATGTAAATTGGTGATTATTTATCTTTTTGACATGTATGTGTTAAGTGTATCAGTGCTATGAGATAGGGTGGAGAGTGGTGGGTCCTGTGAAATTCTGTACAGGTATATAAAAAGCCTGTATTTCAGTTATTTTCATTATTGTAAATAAGATTTTTTTTTGTAAGAATTGATAATTTTGAATATATTCATTAAGTTAATATTTTCAAATTGTGAAACATATTTTTTTAACCCACTCAATTTTTCTCTTAGAACTATAAAAGTCTTTTAGAAAATTTACTTTTTTTAAAACCTTTTTTTTTCAATCGTTTATTTTTCTTTCCAAAACTTAACAAAGGATTAATTAAACTAAATCAAAAATGGTTGTCTCTGATTTTTAAAATGTTGTTTTTCTATCTTTTGGTTAGTTAAAAAAATAATGAATGAAAAGTTAATTTAATTTAATGAATAGAAACAATTGGTTAATTATTATTTTTTTATAAAATTGAATTTTATTTTTGTGATTTAATAAATATTTAAAATTTCATAGGATCATGTCATTTTTTAAAATTTTGTTTATTGCTAATCAGTTAATTATTTAAATAATTGTTTTAAAAAATATTTTTTAGTCTTAATGAGTTTATTTTTCCAACTATCTGTTACATGGATCCCAATACAGCTTAGTGTTTTAGGATTTTTAAATTATCCCAGTAAAACTATTTAATTATAGTAGGGTAAACCTATGAATTTTGAAAGTGATTTAGAATAATCTGTTTAAATTATTTATTTTTCTGTTGCTCACAGCAACAGTTCATAGAGTTCTTGCTTTCTAAGCTATATTAGAGAGTAACAGCTTGGTGCTAATTTATGGTGCACACACCATCATTTTGAATTTGAAGGAGAGTACAAAAACACCACTGACACAATCAAGCAATAAATGACATCTAATAATCAACACAAGGGTACTTAGATATGTGAGCAGTGGTTTTGGATGGTTCTCAGAATTGAATTCAAAATGGTGGTGAGTGCAGACTAAATACTAAAAGCTTATAACTTGTAAAATATAAATTGTATTACCATAATGATCGTGTGAACTGTCGAAGTATGTGGAGAATGGGAAGGATGTTTTTGACAATATGAAATATCCAAAAAATTCAAAAGTCTGATCAAACCAAGCTTATAATTTTGAAATGCTAAAAGCTCATAAGTTTAAAATATAAATTTTATTACAATATATGCTTATAACCACATATTAAAATAATGTTAAATTGATCAAACCAAGCTTATAAAGTAAAATATTATAATTTCTAAAATATGAATTTTATTTTATATATATATATATATATTGAAACAAAATTTCTAAAATATGAATTTTATTTTATATATATATATATATATTGAAACAAAGATTTTCTTGGGTTGTATATATAAAATACATATTTTGCGGGTTCATCCATGTTAAAAAATTTTAATATTAATATTCCGACATTTCGAGTTGGTCACACAAGTCATCCACTGGGTGATAAAAGGTAAAAAGATGGTTGTAGAGGTGCTACAATCACTGATTTGAATAAACATTAAAGTTCCACCAATAGCAATATAATAAAGATCAGCAATATAATAACCAAGCCTAAGGATTCAATCCCTCTTGAATCTCATGGTGTTTACCAAATCTCATGTAAAAATTGTAAAGCTTCTTACATAGGTATGAATAATCATCACATCAGTGTTAGGAGAGATGAGCATGCTAATGCAGTTAAACAACATTCATCATCATCAGCACTCTCACTCCATACAATGGATTCAGGTCATAAAATTAATTTTTCTAGTACCAGGATCATATCCAGCTGTGATAATCTCTACCAGTGCAAAATTAGAGAAGCCATTGGGATACTTAAAAGGCCAGATTGTATCAATAAGTTGGAAAAATTTTTTAAAAAAACATTCTTAAATTTAACATTTTTGCTATTGGTTTAATGTTTATTCAAATCAGTGATTGTAGCACCTCTACAACCATCTTTCTACCTTTTATCACCCAAGTCAAAATGTTGGAATATTAATATTAAAATTTTTTAACATGGATGAACCCCACAATATATATATATATATATCCATTAATTAGAACAAAATTGTAATCATAACAAAAATAATAAATATAACAGTAATAAACTATTATAAACAGTCTTTCAATCAGCAGAAATACTTTAGGTTAATTTCTTAAACCTGCCTCGACTGCCATTAAATTAAAAAAAAAAAAACGAAGCGGAAGCAAACGTCATCCATTCAAATCCCACCAATCTCGTATTTTAATATTAGCAGCATGTCTATTTATTAAATGCATTTTATTCCTATTTATAAAAATTGCCTCCTTAATTTTTCTTAACTAATAGCTTGAAACTGATCTGGAGATGAGGATAATTTCTATATAGATATTTTAAATAGTTTCTCTTATGGCATTTATCAACAAAACTTGTTAGAGCTATTAATACACTTTTTATTTTAGAGTAACCTTTTCATAGCGTTAACATCTTTGAATAATTTAATAATTAAATCTTTCTCATTTACATTATTTTTATCCAATACCTGCCAGCAAATAATGACATGTGAGAAATGAAGCATACAACGTTACAGCTTTTGTAAAAAAATCTGATTTATTATTTTTTTTATTAATTATAAAATTCATATTCTTTGCTTTAGACCAGTAGAGGGCGATAGTGAGTTCAGAAGCATTTGGAGCATTCAGGTGGTCTAGCCTTTTCTCCGGATGCACCAATTCTCAGCTTTAACCCACTCTGAAACTGCCAAATTTTACATTATTTTGCTGATTTTATGGTTATTTTATAAATTTTTTATGTGAAAGAATATATAAAAAGGGTGATAGAATAATTGTAAATATTTTGCTCATTTTTTATGGATTTTTTTCTCTAGTAATAAGTTAAAAGGAATGCAGATTATTATTGTAAGGCTAATTTTAAATTGTACTTATAGATAAAAGTGGTCATCCTGTGCATTATATTTTTTGTTAAAAAATAAGTAATTTAAGGACAATATCAGCTGAGAGAATCTAAAAATTTTCATATCTCAGATATGTTTTTTTTTTTGTTTTGAATCTTTTGTAAAGATGGAAAAAGCTATTTCCTTTGTATTAAAATTAGAAACTATATTAAATAGTATTATTTGACATATCATCCCATTTCTTCTACTATGTCTCATAGGAGTATTCTTTCCCTAGTTCAAACCCATCCAGGACCATGTATACCATTGTATAATAATGTATTTTAGTGTATATTAGCGTATATTTACGAATATGTGGGTATATTCATATATTTATGTATATTTAGCATATTAAAGTCTGTATGCATGTTTCATAATATGCATACTAAGTATAAGCTATAAATTAAATTAATAAATAAAATGTTGTGTAAACATTGTTGTATGTGTATAAGCACACCAACATATATATGTGAATGAAGTTGCAATGTAAGAGATTTTATAAGCATTTCAAGCTATCTAAATTATTTTATCTTTAAGTTGTTATAAAATTTAGGTACAAATTTACTCTTATTGGCATATTAATTTTCAATTCCATAGATGATAAAGTTACACACATAGCAACATGCTTACAAAAGTTAAATCTCTTTTAAAAAGACTGTCTGATTTTTGGAAATTATCTTAAGTCACACACACCTGATTTAATTTGTGTGAGAACCGAGAACAAACTTAAAATAAATTCTAAAGTAGATTTAAGACAAAAGAAAGGTAGTTAAGCTGCACTATTTAATGAATAACTTTAGTTTTACTTTTGTCTTTCTTAAAATTAATAAAGATATGTTAAAATTTAAATCTTAAAACTAAAAATTGTAAACAAACTTCATGGTTTTGTAGGCGGGGAGTAAAAGCATTGATATAAAAAAACTTCAAAATTAAGCACTTGGGTTCACTCTCTTAACTTTTGGAAACGTTTTGCTGACAGAGGCTATACTAGATTTTATAGAAAAACCATCGATTAAAAGGCAACCATGTCATCTTTCCTTTCAGGAGACTGGTCCAAGATAATGGAGAAGTTTTAGACCAACAGCCTGCCAAGAAGTTATCGGACAAGCCAACCCAAGAGAGAATGTCAGTGTCAAATGCCATGAAGGGTAAAATCTTTTCCCACAGAGCTCTTAAAATTATTTCTAAAATTTAACTGTTTTAATAATTTCTAAGCCAGCTACATAACTGAACATTCACAATTTATAACTCCTAAATATTTTGTAATAAAATTAAACTAAACACTGTAATATAATTTAATGTAATTCTAAAATTAATAAGAATAATTGTAACAATCTTGCCTATGTTAAATTAAATTCTAATTTAATAATTCTCCTAACATAATAACTGCAATCAGTTATTATATTATATCTATACTGCCCTAATCTGCAGTCATGCCTATTTTATTTTATATTATTTGTATTGTATTGAATTTATGATGTTACCATGTTTCAAACTGAAGATTATTAATATTAATAATATTAGAGAAATGATTAGAAGTCTTTGAGTAAATGGTTTATATTGCTTCTTAAGCACACACATAAAGCTCCATTTTGATACCTATAATATATATTTAATTAGGCTATTATGTTTAGCTTATCATTATTCAGGTTTGTATGTTAATAAATTATAACTAGTTAATTAATAGCAAGAATGGTATTTTAAAGCATATTATCAGTAAATAGTTAAGTCCCAAATATGCTTTACTCCTTCTTAGTTTATTATCGTAAACTGTATAGATTTAATTAGTAAACTAGATCATTTTAATTAACCCTTTTTAGCATGTTTTAAGTATGCTAATTTACTAAATGGCTTATAGTAGGTTTGCAGATTGAAACTACAGATTTAGTGCTTTATTAATTTTAATATTAATTTGATTTTGGAAAGCCTTACAAATGTGTCCTTATAAAGCACATACATGCAAAATATGCCTTACTATATATATTTTCTTAGTAAAATGAACTTCTGGTTTTAAGGGCCACCCCATTATTCTTAGTTCAGAAAGCTCTCTTTTTGAATTGGAACATGAGGGTTCAGAACCCTATATGAAGCTGCTCCAATCACCTTAACTAAATGTTCTTATATTTCATGATAGCAAGTTATACAATCCATGGGAACTGATTACCTGGTACTGAATCCTATGAGTAATCACACATTCAGGCCACAACTCTTATTTAGTTTACATAGGGCCATGGTCTCTGAAGTCATGCTTCAAGTCATCAGTTCATCCTCCATAATATTTTTCTGTTCAGCATTGATCTGAACCTCCGATCCAGTTCATATAAGATTATCTACATAGAGAGCACATTTATTGTTCCGTATGTAGTTTTAATAAATAAGTATATTTTGTCACTTATTCTTGTAAGATTTAATTCTTAGTACCCCTAATAGGAATGGCTTACCATAATTTAGGCATGATTAGACTGAAGGTATTAATCTGTAATAAACATTAAATTTAAATGATTTTAAGTGCATAAAAGATGAGAACTTGCATCTCAATCCAGTCATAAATGTAAGCCACCTGTGTGTGTAAATCCTGATACATTTCTATTTTTATTATTTAACTTATATATTAATAATTAAACATCTTAAAACTTATAACATATTTAGTGTTTTATTGATAGTTCATTCCCAAATCTTGTCCAAATCTATTTTCATTTATTGTTAGTTATTAATATATGCATTACCTAGCCAGCCATAGGGGTATCTGTCCAGTTAATTTATTAATAATTTATTCAGAAAATCCATGAGTCTCATGTTCTACCCTTTGCTACTGCCAGCACATGAACTAAGAGTCCAAGTGTAATCTCATATCTGTCATCCACAGGTAGTAAATCATGGATCATTGTTGAAGGTACTGAGGTGCAATCCAAATCGAGGCTTTAACCCCTCATCTAGATCAGCTTTGGTATAATTTGCCAAAACTATTGATTTTGTTGCATGGATGTACAAATATGATTGTTACAATATGCAAAATGAAACTCCTTAAGGAATTAACAGTCTGAGAAGAAATGAAAGAAGTTAAAGATAAAAAAATGTAAAAGCCATATCAATTGTGTTATGATAAATTATCCAAAAAATTGGAGATAATTGCTGTAATAGTGAATGAGGGATACTCAATTTGTATTGCTATACATGTGCTATAAAAGGTTTTCAACAGGTGATAGGTGGGGGTCTTCTGAGTTTATTGTTTTTCTTGCTATGTTTTGTTTGCTGGGCAGTTAAGGGTTTATAGAACTAAAGAAATATTCTAGTTGTAAGTCAGTGGAGACCTTTATGAAAGAAAGCAGAGCTGAGTCAAGATTCAAATTATAGTCTGTCCAGAATTGCATGATCAACTCTTGGTTGGCTGCTGTCATTATTATAAAAGATTTCTAGAGAAAGCTGAGAAATAAAAAAATGCCTAAATATTATTAAAATGCTAATGAAGTAAACTCCCAAAGTTAATGCACCAGCCAGACTTCTACACTGCTGCAATGTAGCCACAGATGGTGGCGGATGATGATGAACATGTTAATGACTATGTTTTGCTGTGAAGAAGGGAAGCCCTCACTCCCTTGTTGTCATGATTTATAGCACACTTAAAAGTTACTAAGTCTGGAGATGGTTAATGGAAAGAAACCAGAAGAAAGACAATGGTATATATTTTTTAAAATTTCTATTTATCATTATTATGTCATAAAGTTCTTGTGGACTTCAGCAACATAGTGAGGTTTTGCATATCATAATTGCATAACTTCATTTATATGTCAGTATCAATCTATCTCTTAAATTGCCATGTTCTTATGAGTAACCATATTTGTGATACAGTTTCTATGAATTTAATTTGCAACAAAATGTTGAAATGAATCTCTCCAATGTTTAAAAATCCTGTTTAATTAATATTTCAAAATATGACATTGTTAAAAACAAATTAAAAAACTAAAGTAATGTTCAATGGATTTTCTCAAAATATGAAAATAAAGATTGATCATGATGAGTTAGAAGAAGTTAATAGCTACAAATACCTTGGTAAGATTATTAATACAGATCGAAACATAATGGATGAAATTAATCATAGAATTAAACTTGTTTAGAGTGCTTGTGGTAAAAATAACTTGATACTAAAAGGAAATATGCCTATGTGTTTGAAAATGAAGGTTTTTAATAAATGTATTTTACCAGTTCTTACTTATGAATATGAGACTTGGACACTCAATCAAAGAGCAATACATATACTTCATACCACTCAAAGAAGTATGGAGAGATGCATGTTGGGAGTAACAAGAAGAGATCGAAAATGCAATATATGGGTAAGAGAACAAACAGGTGTTACTGACAACATTGAAAAAATTAAGTCTGAAGTGGAGTTGGGCTGGACATATTGCTAGAAGAGATGGTATAGATGGACAATTGAAATCTTAAACTGGATTCCAAGAGATCGTAAAAGACCCAGAAAGAGACCACATGTGAGAAAGGTGGATGAAATAAGAAAGTGTGCAGGGGTGATGTGGAGAAGAGTACCTAAAGATTGGAGAAGATGGATTGAACTTGGAGAGACTTTCATCCTGCATGGATTGATAATGGTTGATGATGATGACACTAATCAAATAAATGAACGGCATTAATTAATTAAATTCATGCTTTTCTGTTTATCAGAAAATATCTTCATTATACTGTTTCGCATTTGTTGGCTAAATCATTTACCGAATTTTTTAACATTTAAAATTAAATAGTAAGCAATTCATTTTTACATCAATAGCCATTTACTTTTAAAATATTACAAAATTTGAATAACATTTGCGTTTATAAAATAAATTTTAAATATTATAGTGTACATTTCTCATATTAATTTTTCGTATTCATATTTACTGTTCGTTAATAAATAACAATTATTAATTCTAGATAATGAGTCTATATTTTTATTCTACAAAATTTCTTAATTTTGTGCACATAATTGAGATCAATAAAATAATAGTGTTTTTATAATTTAAGACAAAAAGTAAATCATTCCGTTTATACATTATTCATCAAGGAGTCACCATTATTGTGTATTCTCAGCACTAACATTACTTTTTTTTTTTTAACAAAAATACAAAACTTAATGTGAAATATATATATTTTACTATGAATAGTTGAAGCATATTGGTAGATAGATAAAGTGATTTTGATTATATATATATATCATCAACCATTATCAATCCACTGCAGGATGAAGGTCTCTCCAAGTTCAATCCATCTTTTCCTATCTTTAGCTTCTCTTCTCCACACCACCTTTGCACACTTTCTTATTTCATCTACCCATCTCACATGTGGTCTCTTTCTGGGTCTTTTACAATCTCTTGGAATCCAGTTTAAAATTCCAATTGTCCATCTGTTATCATCTCTTCTAACAATATGTCCAGCCCAACTCCACTTCAGTCTTTTAATTTTTTCAATGAGGTCAGTAACACCTGTTTGCTCTCTTACCCATACATTGCGTTTTCGATCCCTTCTTGTTATTCCCAACATGCATCTCTCCATACTTCTTTGAGTGGTCTGAAGTCTCTGTATTGCTCTTCTATTAAGTGTCCAAGTCTCAGATCCATAAGTAAGAACTGGTAAAACACATTTATTAAAAACCTTCCTTTTCAAACACATAGGCATATTTCCTTTTAGTATCAAGTTATTTCTACCAAAAGCACTCCAACCAAGTTTAATTCTATGATTAATTTCATCCATTATATTTCCATCTGTATTAATAATCTGACCAAGGTATTTGTAACTGTTAACTTCTTCTAACTCATCATAATCAATCTTTATTTTCATATTTTGAGAAAATCCATTAAACATTACTTTAGTCTTTTTAACATTTATCTTTAGTCCTACTTTCCTACTTTCATCTGATAACTCCTGCAACATTTCCTGTAGCTCTAAAGCATTATTTGCAAAAACAACTACATCATCTGCAAAATCTAAATGACTTAAATAATCTCCATTTACTTTCACTCCTTTAGCTTCCCATTTTAATCCACAAAATACTTCTTGCAGCACTGCTGTAAAAAGTTTTGGAGATATGGAGTCACCCTGTCTTACACCCTTTTCAATGTTGATTTTCCTACTATCATTATGTAATCTAATTGTTGCTGTTGCATTTTTATAAATATTCTTCAAAATATGACAATATCCTGGATCTACACCTTGATGATCCAATGCTTTAATCACTGAAGAAATGTTTATAGAATCAAATGCCTTTTCATAGTCTACAAATCCTAAGCATAATGGCAACTCATATTCATTTGTCCTTTCTATAATTTCTCTCAATACCTGGATATGATCTACTGTACTAAAACCACTTTTAAATCCAGCTTGTTCTCTTGGTTGGTGGAAATCCAGTGTTTTCTGTAGACGAGTTGTAATTATCTTAGTAAAAATTTTGTATAAAACTGATAAAAGACTGATAGGTCTGTAATTTCTAATGTCTTCTTTATCACCTTTTTTAAATATTAATATTAATACTGCATTCTTCCAATCATCTGGTACATCTTTATCATTTAGACATTTGGTATATAACTTTGCTAAAAAATTTTCTATTTCTTCACCTGCTTCTTTTAATATATCAATTACAATTCCATCATTACCTGGAGCCTTCCCTTTCTTCATAAATTTAATTGCATGTCTCACTTCCTCATTCAAAATTCTGGGCAATTTGGAAGATATAATATGTATAGGAGGCACTTGTTCTTTATTACTATATAATTCTTGATAGAAGTCTTCTACACATTTTATGATGTCATCTCTCTTTTTAGTAATAATGCCATCTTTTTTTCTTATTGCAGATATAAATTTCCTACCAATACCAAAATGTTGTTTTACACTCTTTAGACTTTTATTCTCTTCTACAGCTTTCCTTGCTAGTTCACAATTATACTTTCTTATATCATTTTCAACTCTTTTCCGCACCATTTTACAAAATTCGAGATATTCAATCTTTTTTAATGCATCATTGTTGTATATCCTCATATTCCTTCTTTTCTTCATAAATTCTCTAGTCTCAGTAGAAATTTTATTGGTCAATTGTTGCTTTTTTCTACCAGCTATCTTTGTTGCAGTTTTTAAAAGTGTATCGCTTATTTTCCTATTAATGTCATTCAAATCTGAATCATGTTCAAAATCTACTAATACTTGAAACCGATTTGTAAGTTCTAATTTAAATTCATTAGAATGTTTCTGAAGATTAGGAATATCAACTGTAAATATTGTTTTTCTTAATAATTTTTGTCTCTCTAGTTTTGCAATAACATGTATCTTACATCTTACTAATCGATGATCACTTCCTGTGTTAAATTTATTAAGAACATTACAATCTTGAAATATGTATTTTCGGTTAGTCAAAATATAATCCAATTCTGCTGTACCTTCATTTGGATGCTTCCATGTCCATTTCCTTTTAACATTTTTCTCAAAAAAAGAATTCATAATATAAAGTTTTTCTTTTTCTGCAAACTCCACAAGTCTATGTCCTCTCTCATTTCTATTACCATAACCAAAATTACCTACAGCATTTTCATCTTTCATTTGTTTACCAATTCTAGCATTAAAGTCTCCCATAACAATTTTAAAATGTTGTTTACTCTGATCAAAAGCCTTTTGTACATCCATATAAAAATCTTCTATAACTTCATCACTATGAGAACTTGTTGGGGCATAAACCTGAATTATCTGCATTTGGTATCTGCTATTAAGTTGTAAAACTAATCTTGCCACTCTGTCTGATACACCATCAATCTCCACAATGTTATTCTTCCATTTTTTATTTATAATGAATCCTACTCCACTTGTATTTCCAATATTTGTGCCTTTATAGTAGAGTATATGTCCACTTTTTAAATCAATTGTTTCTTCACCTTTTCTTCTAACTTCACAAAGTCCAATAATGTCCCATTTAATATAAGACAATTCTTCTTCTAATTCTTGCAATCTTCCTTCACTTGAAAGTGATCTGCAGTTGTAAGTACCTAAATAAAAAGTCGATATCAAATGGCAGCCTGAGTCCACAATCAGGGGATTCTTAGCACCCTCCGCCTTCGGCCACCAACCTCTGCCTTGGTTGGTGACTTTACAGCCTCCTGGGAATAAGGGCCATGATTTATTTTTGTCTGTCATGATTGTATATATTGAAAAAATATTCTTAAACTTGGAGGTAAAAAGCCAATAAACTCACCACGCTGGCTAATGCGTGTTGGTGAGCAGCCCATCCATGTTCGTATACTATATGAATAATCACATAGTAATAACAGCTGCAACGACAAGAACGTATGGAGTGGACATTAGGAATTTGCCCCGCTCGGTTCCTTTAAGGCCTCCAAGAGGAATCAAAGGGTCTCCTTTCAGTTAATAGCAAACTCCTTTCTGCAGCCATATATATATATATATAGACACTCACACACATGACAACATACATTTGTGAATGTTTGTAAAATTTGTTACTCTTTTATAATTTCTATATATAATTTCCAAAATGTAGTCAGTGTATACTTTTAAAAATTATTGTATGCATTTTTTCTATCCACAATTTTTTTTGTGTGTGTGTGTGTGTGTTGTTTTTTTATTTTAAATATGTCACTTTGAGCATTGTATTATTATACCATCTGAAGTTGTGTACTTAGACTAAAATAAATTAGTATCTTTGCAAAACTTCTTTAAATGTTAAAAATTTTTTAAAATAAAGATTTTTTCCTTCCTAAAAAAAAAAAAAAAAAAAAAGGAAATAATTGTTATTTAAAAGAAGGCTATATAATCATCATTTTTTAAAATAAAGATTTTGCTTAAAATAAAAAATAACTGTATATATGTTTAAATATTCAATATTCTCTCCTATCTAAAAAAATAAAACACAAAACTGCAGATGTGGATTTATTTGTACTTTAACGGTTGTATTCATTGTTTGAACTATTTGGCAGGATGGCTCAGTTAATGAAAGCATTACCTTAATATTCAATACTCAAGAATTTAAGAGTCCAGGTTTGATTCCCATTCTAGTACTGTCACTGATCATGTCAGCAACACATAACGAAGTGGGGAGAATAATACCTCTCGAAACGTTGTGTATATACTAACCTATTTAATGTACTATTATCAGCAGATGAATGTATTTATAATATTTAAATAAAGTTAATTTTTTTAGAGACATTCAATACTCATATTAGATGATGGAAATAGTCCAAACAATAAATACAACAAAACACTATCATCATAAACCTTTAGGAAAACACATCTTTGGAAAAAAAGAAATTGCTCATTCATGTTACAATAGCTTAACAGTAGTAGTAGTATATACACACACTTTAAAACTCTGGGTGAAGAAGCTGTTAATGGCAAGCAAAAAACAATCAAAATAAATCAATGTAGGCTAAGCGCTTTCGAGGTGTTACCCCTCATAATCATAGTTTAACATACACTCATTTTCATATGGGTAAAGATAATTAATTATCAATGCCCATTTTATCAAATATATAAAGAATGATCGATACTGATATTTGTCTAACCCTATCTCAATGTAGTCACCAAACGAAAATTTTGCTTTGTCTTTATGAATTTCTTGTTAAAGACAGAAAGTTATACAATTTTGCAATACAATTCATATTATCAATTTCAAAAGCTGTAGAGGGAATTAGCCATGCCAGAAGAACAGAGGTGAGAATCCTAGATTTTTGATATTAAAAGATACAGAATGTTGTTACAAACATTGAACACATTAAGTGCTGTAATATCAGTAGCACAATATCCCACCCCCAACCCAAAATAACATTGAGGGTATTTCAGTATCAAAAATGAACATCTCTTGGAAATTAACTGTTTGGCACAACTCTAATGTAATTGTATTTCAAGAGAATCATTGTGACAGCATTTTATTAAATTTATTTATATAAATATTTTAAAATGTTTATAATAAAAAAGCCAAACGTTAAATGGTATTTATAAAAAAAAAATTCTTCTTAGGAGTTTCATGAAGCATTGCTTTTACTATGTATATTTATAAACTGTGTTATAACCATTACAGAGCTTAAATATATTAACTTCAGACATTGTCTTAATTCAAACTTTTTTTCTGGATGTTTACCCAAGAATCTACAATCAAAATTATTGTCACTTAGCATAAGCCAGAGTAATACAATGGATACCAGAAGGCTTGTGCACAAAACTCATATCTAGTGCCTACTCATCAAATATCCCCAGACTAGTTTCTGGATTGTGGCCTTCATCAGGGAGGATCTTTGGATCTGAGAGCACTGCACCTAGATCTTAGGATCTAATGCAACCCTACAGAAGCCACCTTTTATCTCTACTTAACTACAAAACTATGAGTCTTAAATTGAAAACCTAATAATATTTTCAACTCAAGCTCATTAGCTTATATAGTCATATAAGTTTGAACTCAGTTCAGTACTTATACATTTTAGTGTCTTTGGTTACTCTGGCTTGCACTGAGTGGCAATGCTGTATGGAGAGTTTTGCCTGTTTTAATAACAGTTAAAAGCAAGCATAAGGGATGGTGATCATGTGAATCTACAATCAAACAATTACGATGTAAGAATTGGATTTTTTATGAATTCCCAATATTTTTAAATATATAATAAGAAAGTCCATTGGATTTGATTTCCTCTAAATATTTCTATAGTTATATCACCAAATTTATGTTACTTTGCAGTCGTTATTCTTATCTATGTCATGAATACAATTTACAACTGATTTATCTAGATGTGGAGAAACAAAAAATAAAAAGCACATGATTATTGATTGTTTAATATATTTCTACAGTGTCCAAATTGAATGGATTAAAATATCCATTAAAGATTCTATCTCCTGGTTGGAATTCTACATATTCCTTTATGATGTTTTTGCTAATAGTGAAACTGATTAACCAAAAATCTATATAAAAGAAATATTTAATCTTAATTCTTAGGTCAAAAAGAGTAAGTGGTTTTTTAAATCAATGTTTATTAAGCAAACCAATTTTCACTTTAAAGATTTATTCTAATATGTGAACACATATGTCTATGTATCCTGATTATTTGTAATAATATATATATATATATTAAAAATTCTTTTGCTTTCAATTAATACCATTCATAATTCTGATTTTTTGAGGTCTTTGATTTTGTTTTTATTATAGTTATTTTTGGCTGCAGAAAGGAGTTTGCTATTAACTGAAAGGAGACCCTTTGATTCCTCTTGGAGGCCTTAAAGGAACCGACCAGGGCAAATTCCTAATGTCCACTCCATACATTTTTGTTGTTGCAGCTGTTATTACTATGTGATTATTCATATAGTATACGAACATTGATGGGCTGCTCACCAACATGCATTAGCCAGCATGGTGAGTTTATTGGCTTTTTACCTCTGAGTTTAAGATCAAGAAACACCATGGTCTTTCTTCTCAGTGCCTGATGAGGCAGAATGAATGTTTGTGTAAATGAGAAATATTTTTTCAATACATATATACAATTATGACAGACAAAAATAAAGCATGGCCCTTATTCCCAGGAGGCTGTAAAGTCACCAACCAAGGCAGCGGTCGGTGGCCGAAGGTGGAGGGTGCTAAGAATCCCCTGATTGCGGACCCAGGCTGCCATTTGATGATGACTTTTTATTTAGGTACTTACAACTGCAGATCACTTTCAAGTGAAGGAAGATTGCAAGAATTAGAAGAACTGTCTTATATTAAATGGGACATTATTGGACTTTGTGAAGTTAGAAGAAAAGGTGAAGAAACAATTGATTTAAAAAGTGGACATATACTATATTATAAAGGCACACATATTGGAAATACAAGTGGAGTAGGATTCATTATAAATAAAAAGTGGAAGAACAATATTGTGGAGATTGATGGTGTATCGGACAGAGTGGCAAGATTAGTTATACAACTTAATAGCAGATACCAAATGCAGATAATTCAGGTTTATGCCCCAACAAGTTCTCATAGTGATGAAATAGTAGAAGATTTTTATATGGATGTACAAAAGGCTTTTGATCAGAGTAAACAACATTTTAAAATTGTTATGGGAGACTTTAATGCTAGAATTGGTAGACAAATGAAAGATGAAATTGCTGTAGGTAATTTTGGTTATGGTAATAGAAATGAGAGAGGACATAGACTTGTGGAGTTTGCAGAAAAAGAAAAACTTTATACTATGAATTCATTTTTTGAAAAAAATGTTAAAAGGAAATGGACATGGAAGCATCCAAATGAAGGTACAGCAGAATTGGATTATATTTTGACTAACAGGAAATACATATTTCAAGATTGTAATGTTCTTAATAAATTTAACACAGGAAGTGATCATCGATTAGTAAGGTGTAAGTTACCTGTTAATGTAAAACTAGAAAGACAAAAATTATTAAGAAAAACAATATTTACAGTTGATATTCCTAATCTTCAGAAACATTCTAATGAATTTAAATTAGAACTTACAAATAGGTTTCAAGTGTTAGGAGATTTTGAACATGATTCAGATTTGAATGAAATTAATATGAAAATAACTGATACACTTTTAAAAACTGCAACAAAAATAGCTGGTAGAAAAAGGCAGCAATTGACTAATAAAATTTCTACTGAGACTAGAGAATTTATGAAGAAAAGAAGAAATATGAAGATATACAAAAATGATGTATTAAAAAGAATTGAATATCTCGAATTTTGTAAAATGGTAGGAAAAGAGTTGAAAATGATATAAGAAAGTATAACTGTGAAATAGCAAGGAAAGCTGCAGAAGAAAATAAAAGTCTCAAGAATGTTAAACAACATTTTGATATTGGTAGGAAATTTATATCTGCAATTAGAAAAAAGGATGGAATTATTACTAAAAAGAGAGATGACATCATGAAATTGGTAGAAGATTTTTATCAAGAATTATATAGTAATAAAGAACAAGTATCTCCTATATCTATTACATCTTTCGAATTGCCCAGAATTTTAAATGAAGAAGTGAGACATGCAATTAAATGTATGAAGAAAGGAAAGGCTCCAGGAAATGATGGAATTATAATTGATATATTAAAAGAAGCAGGTGAAGAAATAGAAACAATTTTAGCAAAGTTATATACCAAATGTCTAAATGATAAAGATGTACCGGAAGATTGGAAGAATGCAGTAATAATATTAATATTTAAAAAAGGTGATAAAGAAGATATTAGAAATTACAGACCTATCAGCCTTTTATCAGTTTTATATAAAAATTTTACCCAGATAATTACCACTCGTCTGCAGAGAACATTGGATTTCCATCAACCAAGAGAACAAGCTGGATTTAAATGTGGTTTTAGTACAATAGATCATATACAGGTATTGAGGGAAGTCATAGAAAGGACAAATGAATATGAGTTGTAGATTATGAAAAGGCATTTGATTCTATACACATTTCTTCAGTGATTAAAGCATTGGATCATCAAGGTATAGATCCAGGATATTGTCATATTTTAAAGAATATTTATAAAAATGCAACAGCAATAATTAGATTACATAATGATACTGGAAAAATCAACATTGAGAAAGGTGTAAGACAAGGTGACTCCATATCTCCAAAACTTTTTACCGCAGTGCTGCAAGAAGTGTTTTGTGGATTAAAATGGGAAACTAAAGGAGTGAAAGTAAATGGAGAGTATTTAAGTCATTTAGATTTCGCAGATGATGTAGTTGTTTTTGAAAATCATGCTTCAGAGCTGCAGAAAATGTTGCAGGAGTTAGCAGTTGAAAGTAGAAAAGTAGGACTAAAGATAAATGTTAAAAAGACTAAAGTAATGTTTAATCGATTAGCTCAAAATATGAAAATAAAGATTGATTATGAAGAATTAGAAGAAGTTAACAGTTACAAATACCTTGGTCAGATTATTAATACAGATGGAAACATAATGGAGGAAATTAATCATAGAATTAAACTTGGTTGGAGTGCTTTTGGTAGAAATAACTTGATACTAAAAGGAAATATGCCTATGTGTTTGAAAAGGATGGTTTTTAACAAATGTGTTTTACCAGTTCTTACTTATGGATCTGAGACTTGGACACTTAATGGAAGAGCAATACAGAGACTTCAGACCACTCAAAGGAGTATGGAGAGATGTATGTTGGGAGTAACCAGAAGAGATCGAAAACGCAATGTATGGGTAAGACAACAAACAGGTGTTACTGACCTTATTGAAAAAATTAAAAGATTGAAATGGAGTTGGGCTGGACATATTGCTAGAAGAGATGATAGTAGATGGACAATTGAAATTTTAAACTGGATTCCAAGAGATTGTAAAAGACTCAGAAAGAGACCACATGTGAGATGGATGGATGAAATAAGAAAATGTGCAGGGGTGTTGTGGAGAAGAGAAGCTAAAGATCGGAGAAGATGGATTTAACTTGGAGAGACCTTCATCCTGCAGTGGACTGATAATGGTTGATGATGATGATGATGATGATGATGATAGTTATTTTTCATGTAAATAACTTCAATGATTTCCAGATCAAAACTGAAAGTGAAATTACGTGTTTTTTTTCATAATTAAATAAAAACATAATTTTTTTATTAAATCGTTATTCTAAAAAATAAGAGTAATAATGACTTAATGATAGCGCCTGGATTTTTTTTATTGATCATGAAAAAACTTATAATTTCATTTTCAATTTTGATATGGAAATAATTTTATAGTAAAAGAAAAGTCAAAGAGGGTGTAGTACTCTCAGATCCAAGACACCTCATTGATGAAAGCCATAAGCAAGAAACTAGTCTTGGGACATTGGATGAGCAGGCACTAGTCAGTGATTTTATGCACAACTCATCTAGCATTATTGATTAATCTGCCTTGCACTAGGTGGCACTATTGTACAGAAAGTGGATTATTGTTTTTTATGCAGGGTTTGGGAAAAAATAAGGGGGATTTAGATATAAAAGCCATAGAGTTGACAAAGATTATGTTGTGTAAATGGGATTGAGCAGAATATGGAAAAACTTTGACTGGGGAATGGAAAATAAAGTGGCTAACAGGTTTCTCTGGGCATAATTATTGAGAGATTCTTGACTCAAACAAGGAGAAGCTACAGTGCATCACATCACGTCATCACATTACTGTTTTTGCACCTACATATCCAAGATTATTCTATTTTAATCAGATATGTATCATTAAATATGTATGTTTAATGGCACACACCCATGAATATTCTAATATAAAATAAAAATTCAATTCTCTTCTATGCAAAATATTTAAAAGAATAATTACAACTTGTCTTCAGTGAACACTATATTAGAGCTAAATAAAGTAAACTGGATTTAAAAGTGATATTGTTTAAGTGTTGGCTGCTTTTATATATATTTTAACCAGACCAACCTACCAACCCCTCTCTAGGTTGATTTTATTTCCTGATGAGTATATCACAGGATGGAAATAAAGATTGGCATTACCCAATGTCTACCCCTCCCCCTACAACAACATTTCCTGCTCATCAGAAGATGTAGCATTATGGAGACTGGAAACATCTAGAAAATTTGTTTGTTTGGTTTCCCAAATGGCACCACTAGAGTTCCATCTTACCACAACTTTACTTACTCAGATCTGGTTATGCTGAACATAGCTCAGGAGGAATGATATTCCTAGGAACAAGATGGCGAGTGATGTGAAATGAAACTGACATATTATTTTATGTAACAATATTTATTTATATAACAATATTTGAATAATAAGTCCCCCAATGTTATTTTGGTTAATCCATTTATTCACTGATAGCAGAAGTCTATTGATGGTAACTGGAGGCAGTACTTGGTTAGTAATCTAATTATTTACTAATAACAAAAGTTTATTGATAGTCACTTGAGGCGGCACTTGGTTAATACTCCAACAAAAGTTAATTAATAGTTCATATTTGAAACAGTTCATCTTGGGTATCACATTTTCCTGTATGTGAATATATATACTTCTAGGCTAGCTTGATTTATGTTTAATCACTTCATTAATCATCGATGATATATATATATTAAAACAAAATAAATGTCCGCTAATATCAGTAATAAAATAATGAAACTTAAATATATTCCAAACAACGGTAAACAATTTATAATATAATATAAATAAAAACTCATAAAGATCCTAACATTTGCTGACTGTTTGGACAGTCAGCAAATGTTAGGATTAATGAATTGTGGGATATTTAAATCGACATGTGTTTCTGGTTGGTAATAGATGATTCCATTTTGAAAGTTGAGTTGAAAATGATTATGAATATAATCGAAAATATTTCTTTATGAGTGTTTATTTATATTATATTATAAATTGTTTACCGTTGTTTGGAATATATTTAAGTTTCATTATATATTCTGACCTTGTAATCGTGTGTAGCTCCACTACACATCAGGCCAATCACGTTGAGGGCCATAATCTAACTGCCCCGTTCCCGCATCTCCACTTCCTCCAAAATAAATATAATATAGTGAAAATCACCTAACCGGGTTCTAGCTCTAATAATTAATGAAATATTCAATTAAATGCTTTACTAGCTCAAGTTTCTTAAAATTAATTTAGGTTCTGTTTTAAACTAACTCAAATAAATATTCAGGAATTCATGAGACTAGAAGTGGAAATACAGGTGACAAGGTAGATTACATTGAGACAATATCCCACAAGATACCACCTCAATGGCATAAGAACACTATCCCCCCTTATACTACTATTACAAATAATAACTACATAGTATTCTTATGACTTCCGCAACTTCTAATCACTAAGACTCATTTAACAATTAAAGTATTAATCTTTTATCTCTAATAATAATAATAGTAATCATCTAGCTCAACTGAAATAATCTCAGGTTCTTAAATTTATTCATATGTTAATAAACATATGGTAGCAAAATATGATAAGGGATTTTATGTCATAATCTACTACTCTGCAATTAGATTAATAATAAAACAATAATAATCACAATCCTCATTGCTTAATCCAACTAGTACAGCTTTTCTTTCATCACAAATTTATAACCGTAATAAATTAGTTAATAATCTAATATCCCCTTTTTTATCTTTAAGTAATAAAATAAATTAATAAGTGGCAGTGTTTAGATAATCTGATAAATAAAGCAAGTGGCAACTAATAGCATATAATTTAGCAAAATATTATGATAATGGATTGATGACCAGTAACGCAATGCAATTTTATAATTATTTAATTACAAGAACATCAATAAATATTTAAGATTAAACATACTTCTCTATTTATCTTTTGTGCAAACAATCATATACTTAGTTTAATGGTTATGAACATACCCTGTGAATTCATGCAATGATGTAGAGAAAACAAAACTCAGACACAAGTTTTAATAAACAAATTTTAAAATTTTATTAACATCAATAAAAATAAATAAAACAAACAAATCCATCTACATCTATTTACAAGGGATATCCTCATTTTTCTTTACACTACAATAGCTGAATTATACACATTTATATTTCTTTTATCGTTAATTAAACTTATTATGCCTTTTAAAAGTTATTTATTTATTTTTCATTAGGTTTATCATATCACTTATTTTAACTATTTTATGGGTAACACCATTCTTTACCTTTTAATATTAAAGTTACTGTATTATAAATTATCTATGTGGATAAACATCATTTATAACATCATAATTTTACAATCAATATCGTTTTTAAAAGAAAATTACATTTTCTTGTAACTTTATATAAGTCACTCCGCATATTATTCAAATATTATTATTACTTTTAACGTTTGTTCTCCAATGCTCATAAACTATAATACGTTTATTCCATAAGCCATACTCATGTATAATACTATAACATGGATTTAATTATCACCTGTTACAGTTTCACATATACTATAATTATTGAATGTTATTGTATTTTTTAAATATGCAATACTTATATTTTTTAAAATATAATTAACAATAAGAAAACGTGAAATTATATTTAATATTTTTTTTATATTTCTATTCGGATATATTTTTATAAAATTATAGTTCATTTCTTAAAAGGAATTAAAATAATTCTCTAACTCCTTCCCTTCTTAGGATATCTGCATCTTTCTTTCAATAATCATAATCTACTCTTCGTTAACACTTAACTATTCTTATTCCAAATAATAGCATGACATACATTCTAAAATATCTATTGTTTCCTTTAATAGACTTATCATATAACGATGTAGTTGCAAGAAATACAGATAAAGATAGCGAAAGATGTATAGGATATCGAAAATAGATAGATAACTTATCCGTAATATACTTCAAAAATGTATGGAACAGTGTGAATAGGTCCGACATTCATTGTCTAATAACCTTGGCGATAAGCATGATGTGGCAGCTATTTACTCAGCTTTACCAAACATCTAGTACGACTCACAAGAAATATATAAAATACCACTGTCCAAGACAACATGTGTACAAGTCGTAGGGCTTTGTTAACTATGCTGATTAACATCTAAAACTACTTATTATTTCACTCCCTGTAGCATCCTAGTTTTTAATACATCCTCTTGGTTTCCGAATCACCACGTACTACCAAGTCACTACCCAAACTATCTCTCGAGATTTTTACTGTATCCAACATCGATAAAATACTAACTACTTTTTTAAAACAATAAACAAAATTCAGCTAATATAAAAACATTTCCTATTCCATAAGAACAATTTGTCTTGCTTTATTACACTGTAGGTTCAACATCTACGTTTTGTTAAAATAACATTTAAATATCCCAATCGGAAAATTAACAGAAAATATCACATAACCATCGGTTATATTGAACTATATTAATAACACATAAAATGATTATCGTATGCATATTTTTAAAAATCTAATCGCATCTCCAAGTGTTTTAGAGTGTTGTTTTCAAAAATGCGTGTTACAACAATAATAACAATAAAACTTTTGCGCTACATTCATTCGATTCTCAGCTGATCTAAATAAATAAAACATACATTATATATCATTAATAATTATAAATGTTACCAAAAACAATCTTTATCTTCCTATCAGAGTTCGTAGTAGGTTTCTTTCTCTTCGAGCATCGCAAATATACAAATTTCCACATACATACAATTTTATTTTAAAATTCAAAATCAAAACATATTATTTCATATAATGTTATATCACGAATTAATGTATTTTGTTTTTCCTATCACTATCTAAAACTTAATGTTTAACTTAGATTAGTAAAGAAAATAATTCAAACCATAATCACATATTTTTCTGACGGTATATCTTGGTTAGTCCCATAATATTTATTATTTCTTTTTTTGTCCAAATGTTCTCCTTTCTGCTTATTAAAGTTTTAAATAAATTAGTTCATTTAATAAACTGTTTAGACGATCTTTAGTTTTAGTGTTTAATCCAAAATTATTAGAAAACATTTTATTTAGTTATCCCACGAAGCTTTTTAATGTTCTGGCGAATATTACCTCAGTGCGTTGATGCATCTTTATTTCTAGTTAAACTACAATTATTTAATAATTACGGTACCAATTGCATTTTCCATGGATCCAATATTTTATATTTCTCTTCTGTGAAATTTTTTTTTTTTCTTTAGGCAAATGTTTTCCTTGGTAAACTTCACTTTCATTCATTATTATTTTATATACACTACTTTCGATCTTTAACTATTTTCTAGAGTATTTTCTCAAGTCATCTTAAAGAAAGCAATTCAAACTATTTCAATATTAAAATTCCTTTTGTCCATTTATTCTTATACGAATAATACTTATTTTTATTTTCCATTATCTTCATTAACTTTGCGCACAATGTCCTTTCATTGATTTTATACGCACGAAAACAGCTTTCATAGTGATACGCTATATAAACTATATCAACGAATAATATTAACATATTTGGAACATTATAAAATTTACAATTTAAGAATCTATCCATTTTTTATTGAAAACTCCGATTATATTTCGATAGAATCCACTGGCAGGTTACTGTAAAGTTAGTGAAACATTACTATGAAAAACTTTTTTTTAAAACATATTATTCTAAGATTCTCTTCGATGATTTTTAAATTGTCAGTTGGTTTCTTTCAAAGATATTATTAAAATTATAATAAAATTGACTAATAAATTGAAGAAAAAAAAATTAGAGAGCTTAAAATTTTACCTCTGCTCTGGAGTCAACACATTTTTGTTCTCCCCTGTTTATACAATTAGTTGGCGCGATTTTGGTTGTCTGCCAAGATCTATTTTTTTTTTATTAATCAATCCCTACTTGGATTTATAAACAATTTCTAAAGTTTTAAAATCATGATGTAATAGACTTAAATGTTAACTCATTATTATTTTTAAATCAATTATTATCTATTACAATTTAACTACCTTTAAAACAATTTTGAAACAATAATTAATAAAGGTGTATACTACTTATTTTTATTATGATGTGTGACAATTCCATCCACTTCTATAATATACTATTTAAATATTTTAATTATTAGTATTAATTTAAACCGGTGCTTATACATAGAATATTCCAGACAGTCACGTAGTCATTTCCGGTGTTTAGTCTATTTTTATCTGTCTTAATAAATTTGCTACTTATATTATATAAAATAATTATATAAAATTTTGAAAAACAATTTAGAAAATATAGAATTAGATACAATTCTCACCATCACAATATTTATTATTAAATATATCATATTAATCTTTTACTGCTTAATATAATCTATAATTTTTACATACTATATAATATTAATTTTAAAATTTTTTAGTATTTGACCATTTATAACTATCATTGACCTATAGAAAAGGGCACAATATATATATATATCATGTATATCCATTAATCCTTGAGTCAGGTATATGGATGTAGATTCAAGTCATTCATTTATATCAAAGTATCACTATATAATTCAGGTTTGTAGATTTATGATATCTAAACATCAATAGAATAAGGGTTAAACTAATTCCCTTAATCAACATGGGTATGTAGAAGCATTTAGGTATATAGACATATAGTGTATAAACATCAATAGAAGCATTTTAATTAATTCATTTAATCAACTTGGGCATGTAGAAGCATTCGGGTATATATAGACATATAGTATATAAACATTAATAGAAGCATTTTTAATTTATTCATCTACATAGACGTATATTATATATAAGCATTTCCAATGTATTCATGTATGTAGACATATAGTATATAACCATTTCCAATTCATTCAGGTACAGACATATTTCGTATAGAAGCATTTATAATCTATTCACGTACATAGAGGTATATTATACATATAAGCATTTCTAACACATTCATGGATGGAGACATATAATATATAACCATTTCCAATTCATTCAGGTACAGACGTATTTTGTATAGAAGCATTTGTAATTCATTCATGTTCATAGACGTATATTATACATATAAGCATTTCTAATGCATTCATTGATGGAGACATATAATGTATAACCATTTCCAATTCATTCAGGTATGTTTATTTTAAATCAATCCTGATGACATAAATATATTTGCTTTTCCAGGTTGCAAAAATACATATTTAATTTTGTAAAATAAATGGCATTCCTCTAATTACTAATAAATTCACATATATACATGTGAATAGCCAATATTTGTTTGACAGGTACCTGATTAATTAATTAACAAAGAAATTTAAACTATAGAATCATTTTTTTATTTTATTTTATAAATCCAGATAACTAATTAACAAAGAAATTTAAACTATAGAATCATTTTTTTATTTTATTTTATAAATCCAGATAACATTATTTTGCTTAATTATTTCATTTGAAAATCACATATACACGCATATATTTAAACCAAGGAATATTTATTTTTAAATTAATTCTTATGATGCATATATAACAGTGAGCAGGCATTTATTACACTTTTTTTATAGAATTTACTTTCAAGTCAATATTTATTAAATTTATAAAAAGTAATGGATATGATTATAATTATTATTACACTTTCATTTTATCTTTCCAATATATAATGGCAATTATACTATTTCTTAACCTTTCTACTATATAGACACTTTTCATTTTTTTTTTTTTTCTGAGTATTTCCAATATTATATAAAATGCTTACATTGATTGATTTTCACCTGAGGTGCTCTTTCATAACTAGTCACTCTTGCATTAAAGGGGGTTTATTTATTGAGGCTGAATGGTATATACAATTTCAATTGATGTTCACCCAGACAGGACTTGGAGACTCATGATGCAAATAGAGAGAGAGAGAGAGAGAGAGAGAGAGAGCTATTTCTTTCTATCCACTCATCCTTGTGCTTTCCGTGTTAATAATTTTATTCTTCATTATTTAGTTATCCAGCAACTACAGGCTTTTCTCTGATGATGATCAGTGCAGTTTTCAACTTGATTATCCTGGACTTCTATGCAGGGATTAGCTGTGTAGCAGTGAATACAATTACTCCAATGATAATTACAGCACTAACAATACTAATAAAAGAAATAAAATTCGATCTGCCTGATTCCACTATTTATATTCTTATCACCAATTCTCTGGATCAATCTTGCATGGCTCCACAGTAATGTGATTGGTGATGGTGATTTTGTTGAAGACTGTGTGTTTTTCTTTCCTTGGTAATTGGGCTGTTTACTTTGAGTGGGAACAGATAAGGTATTAATCTGTTATCTGCTTTGTTTTCAAAATTTAATCACTTTCATTGACTGCAGCAGGAATTACAGCTTTCTATTTTGTAATTCGAAAATATTCAGCTCTACAAATATAATATTTTTAAAATGCAAGTTTTTCAAATGCTAAAGATTTACTTAATTTTTGATTTGAAAATATTGATTTTTTAATGGCAAGGATTTATATTTTGTTTATTTTAATTGTAATTAAAACATTGATTTTCTTTTTAAAGTTAAACATTTTGGCTTTTACAACGTCATCGTTGAGAAGCTGATTTTTTCTAAAATCATGGTCAACTATTTATCGTTATTTTTCAATTTCCATTATACAACACATCAGTTTGATTTCAATTTATACCACTTTAGGTGGTGGGGAGGGGATAAATCTTCAAAATATATATGTGTAAAACAACATGTCTGTTTCAATATATATATATATTTAATGTTTTCATGGTTGTATGATATAGATAAATTATTACTTTTTGGGCTAAACCATGTATTATTTTCCATTATCTTCCCGATATTTTGATGAACTAGCATCCGTCATTGTCAAGGTTAACTTTTGAAAGAGAAATCGTTAGATATCCATCAATGTCAAGGTTAACTTTTGAAAGAAAAATTGTTAGATTTCAAGATCTAATGATTTTTCTTTCAAAAGTTAACCTTGACAATGACAGATGCTAGTTCATCAACATATCGGTATGTAATGGAAAATAACAGCCCAAAAAATAATAATTTATATATATATATATTTATAAAGATATATATATATATATTAAAGAATTAAACTGGATTCCCAAGGATAGTAAAAAACCTATAAAGAATTGGCATATAAGATGGTTCGATGAAATAAAAAATTAAATGTTTTGGAAAAGTAGCAATGAATCAAAGAAATTGGGTTAAACTTAGAGAAAGTTTTGTTATGTGGTGTAGTGATAATGATTGTAAGTGATATATCTATCTATATATATACCCACCTCGGTCTCGTTTTACGCAATAGATAGGTTCCTCAGAAAACAGGCGCAAACAAAATCGCGCAAAAATAGATGTAACTTACATTGAAAAAGGGGGGATGTGGTCTGTGAGTTTTCAAAATTCACGTAAAAGCAAAGCACCAATGTAAAATTACTTTTAAAATTCGCGCTAAAAAAATAAGGAAATAAAATATGACTAATAAAAAATTTCAAATTTGAAAAAAATTGATACAAGACAAACTTTTTTTAACTATAATATTTAATTTTATTCAAAATAATATATTTTTATGCATAATTTACAGTACAGTAATTTACATTTTTTATACACGTTTTAATTATTATCGCTATTTGCCGAAAAACACGTTCGTTTCCAAACTGGTAAAAAATAAAATTCTTCACAAGAGGAAATACAACTAGCACCAACTTCACACTCATGTTGTGTCAATGGTTTTCTGGTGACAATGTAATTAGTAATTAATCTTTGAGATGATGATTTTATTAATTCTTTATGAAACTAACAACTAAACATTAAATTCTTATTTTTGTCTTTAATTGTTTAATTTTCAATTCTTTTAAAAATCAAATTTCACATCACATTAATTTCAAGTCACTGTAATTTTTAAATTGTTAATTACAATTAAAAATCAGATTTTAATTTTTAATTGTCAAATTTAATTGTGCCCACTGTTATTACTCACCTTTTAAAAATAAACTTGTGGACACTAAATGATTAATAATTGATTACGTTCTTTTTTAAAAAGCAAAAACAGAATGTGATTTAAAATGCAAAATTAACACGCACAATGTTTGAACAAATTTACATTATAATCTTGTAAAATTTAATGTGTGTATACATAAAATGTGGAAATCATGATTTTAATTTCATTATTGCATAAAGTCTTACTATTATAAAGCACTGAAAATATTGAAATTACTAAGATCAAAGTCAAATTCCAATAATGTGCTATTACTTTCAATATAATGTAAGTGCGTGAAATTTATTATTTAAAGTAATAGCGCATTGTCGGAGTTATATTTCCGGTGAAACATGAATCGCGTAACTTCAAAATCATGTTAAATAAGTCCACGTAAAAAGAGACCCAGATGTATATATATATAAAATTACTGTTAACACTAAATGAAATAATCATACAAATATATAAACCATTATACAATTACAAATATCCAGTAACGCCCTCTGTTTAATAGTCTATATCTCAATGATAGCAAACTTCAAAATGATACCAGTTTGAAGTTGTACCCTAAAGGATGTTAAATATTGAAATACAAACCAACTCAAATACAGAGCATAAAATTTTAAATAAGCAAACGATCTTAAATTTTGCTAATAAACTAACAAGTTTACAAACTGTTTTAAAGACAAACTAAACATTAAACAGAGGGCGTTACTGAATATTTGTAATTGTATAATGGTTTATATATTTGTATGATTATTTCAGTTAGTGTTAACAGTAACTTTATTTTCATTTATAGTTTGGGAGAATTATTTAAAGATTAAAATCTAATGTTTAGTTTGTCTTTAAAACAGTTTGTAAACTTGTTAGTTTATTAGCAAAATTTAAGATCGTTTGCTTATTTAAAAATTTCATGTTCTGTGTTTGAGTTAGTTTGTATTTCAACATTTAACATCCTTTAGCGTACAACTTCAAATTGGTATCATTTTGAAGTTCACTATTATTGGGATATGGACTATTAAACAGAGGGCGTAACTGGATATTTGTAATTGTATAATGGTTTATATATATTGTACCCTCCTCCCCGTCGCCTCTCACGCGTGCACTCCATAATAATCTATAATAATGTTTTGATTATATATTCCCGGGTTCTCTCTAGCTCAGTCTTAACAAAATGAATGAAATTAATTTATTAAAAAATGATTACTACTAGCTCTAAACTTTAAAATATAAATACAGTTATATTATTAAAAATTTATTATTTTCATGAGACATGGAGCGACGACACGGGGAGCGAGACAGACTACATTGAGATATATCCACATGATACTATCCCAATGGCATAAGAACACTATACTAAATAATCAACTTATGGTATTCTTATGACTTTCCAAGCTCTTTGCATTACGATTAAGATAATAATCATATCTTATTATTCTTTGTAATAATAATCTAGCTCAATTAAATAATTTAAGTAAATAAATGAAATAAAATCAAATCAAATAAATCTCAGGTTCATAAATTACATTTAAACTGATTTAAATTACGGTAGTAAACTATGAGAAGGGAATTTTATGTCATAAATTCACTACGTAACAACTAACAATAATAAATAAGAATAATGATAATAATAGTATAATGTAATCCTATTTCTTCTTAAATGAAATAAATAAATAAATATTACGTTCGTGGAAGTATTTAATAATCTGACAATCAAAATACGTGTTGTAATATTAGCATATAATTTATTTTAATATTGTGGCAACCAACTTATGACCAATAAACGATATAATTATAATCCTTTAATTTTATCATACAAATAAATTTTCAAAATTATTATAACACTTTTATGTTTATCTACTTTGTGCAAAAATTATATGTCTGTTGCAATTATAAATGTGTATTGTGATATCATGCATTCTATGTGGAGAAATATAACTAAGACACGAAGCTTACAAATAAATTTACAACATAGTTTATTAATAATTATACAAATAACAATATTTACATTATGTACATCGGATATCCCTACTTTCCTGTTACAAAATTACTTTACTAGTTTATCTCTTAACATTAAATTTCTACTTATTTTATTTTTAACTCTTATACAGTATTATTACTATTAGATATCTGTTTTTAGTTTAGCTGGTTACAAAAAATGTATCCATCAATAATTATCATTAATACTTTATATCTCTATTAATTTTAAAATTATATTTTTACAAAAATTTTACCTTTGTAATAAAAATTATACAAAATCATAAAATTCTATTTTTATATTATTCGTATGGAATCCTAAAGATTCAAACCCTTCTTGACATTTTGATGTTCCGTTTTATCATTGACTATACAATAATTATTAATCAAATACTTATCCAAGCCTTTGCTTCGTATGGTAACTACAATCATTAACATACCATGCACAAATACATATATCTGTTACACATTATTGAATCATTTTTCAACCAACATGCAATCTCTATTTTTAAATATCATATAAAATATTAAAATTTTATTATTACTTTTAAAAAACTTTGTTTAGATTTTTCCTTTAAAATCTTATATTCATTTCAGAATTACTTTTTAAAACTATATCATATGATTCTTCATCTCTTTATGACATTTGTACTTTCACTTTTAAAATAACAATTTTAACTCATTCTAGTAAATAAACTATTCTTACATAACGACAACCTAGCCTCATTTCTATTTTATGTATCATTTCTATAAAATATCTTTCTGACGATGTATATTCATGAAACAAGGATAGCGAAAATAGATGCACAGGATCAAAACAACTAGAATATTATCCGTCATAAAACTTGACAATGATGGCACAGTGAATTTAAAGAACACCATAGAGGAGTGACCTTTATCTGTCTATCCACCTCTACTATAGGAGTGATGCTAAAGCTATTCCTTCAGCTTTATATAACATCAAAAAGTTTCAAAGATACGTAAAAACACTGTCCAAAATATATGTGTTCAGTGATAGGACTTAGTTAGCTATACTGAAATCACACAAAATACTATGATCCAAATATTTGATTTTTCTTATTTCTTGGCAAAAAACATCATCTTGGTTTCCTCTACACCAGTACTACCAAGTCACTATCCGATTTTATTTCTCTAGATTTTTCTATGTAGTACATCGACAAATTTCTGTCTACATTTCTAACAATAATAAAATTCATTTTTAGTTCAAACTATACAGCTATTCTTAAGAAAATCTTTTACTACTTATCTCGTATATTTATAATATACCAACTATTTTAAAATTATCTGAATATTTTTTCAACATAAAAGTTCAAAAGAATCACATAATTATTCTGATACTTATATTATTAATTATATTTTTAAAACAACTTATTGCATGCACATTTAAAATTACTACTATCTCAAATATATGTTTTAATGTTGGATAAAATGTGTACTTATAATTTATAAACTTTCATACATCATTCTTCATTAATAGATGACCTAAAAAAAATACATTATGCATTATCAATAATATCACAATTACCAAAAACGATCTCTATCTTCTTGATCGTATTCTGAAGGCTTCACCATTCCATTACTTCTTGTAGATATTTAAAACTTCCATACATACATTTTATTTTTATAATAATATTTCTATCATTCTATTAAGCTATTATATTTAAAATCTCATTATTCTTAAATTCATGTTTATATGTTTCCCTAAGCTAAAATAGAATTTTTATATTTTAAATACAATCAAATAAAATATTAAATTATATTTACGATACTGCTTTGTCGAACTTGCTTGAAAATTGTTCATCGTAAAGCTAAAAAAAATATATACTTTATTTTTATTCAGTCACTTAATGTTCTATTTAAAAAAATAACTCTGTTTAATAATCTTCATCGACGATGATCCTTAGTTTTCTCAATATTTTATACACTTATTAATTCTTGATGTCTCCTTCAACATAGTCTGCTAGCTTTTTCTCGCGCGTCTGGTTTCCCCCGATGCATCTTGTACGGACTTTTAAAATTTTCAATAAAATTTTGGTTTCCATGGATCCATTTTCATTCAGTTGAGCAATTTAATTTTTAACATTTTAACTCAAGCATTTTTCTTCATTGAATACCTTATAATATTTTTTCTAATAAGATAAAGTCTTAGGCACCTTGCCATAAAACATTTATAGCACTTTAATCTTTTTACTTTCCTTTATTTCACAATTCTGGAACTATATCTTTTAATAATGTTTTCTTTACAAAATAAACATTCTTTCTCCACCGTTATTTTTCTTGATACTAGAACGCATATTAAAATTTTGTTCATTGAGAAGTATAACTTAGTTTTAAGATAGCTCTGTAAATTTATCGTCATAAATTGTTCTTGACGACCAGCAGCTTCTTTTTCAGATTTTCACATATCGTCCCAATTGTATTCCTTTCAGTTATAAGATTAAGTTTCTGGTTGAGCACAACTAAGGTCATATTAAGATACTTTCCCATTATTTTTCTTTCAGCAATCACTTTAAATATTTTTTCTTGTACTTCCATGTTACTGTAGGCTTTCTGGTTAAATTTGAATAAAATTTCCTGGTAAGATAAACTTAAAATTAGCAATACATATCTCTGTAGTCAAAATATATTATATGTTACAGAATAACTTTTAGAATAAATCCGAAATTATAAATTTATATTACTGTTCAGCTACGATGTTACCAGCCATAAAAAATTTGTTACTTTCTCTTTCACTTACACATTACTTCTCCCGCTCTGTATAATTCTTAGATTTTGTCTGTTAATTTTACATCCTTTGATTGGTTAATATTTATTTTAGCGCGAACAATTTATTCATTTTATTTTGATAACAGAATGGATGTTTAAAGTTAAGAATTGATGACGTAATGTCTGGAATATTTCCCAGACTAATATTATTAAATTCAATTATAGTTTTTATAAAAAATTATCTAAGCTTTAAAATAATTATTAAAACAATATTTAATATTTTTAACTTTCACTTTAAAGATCGATGGCAATTATATCTAGTTTTAAATTCACACAGTTTATTATTATTTTAACAAGAGTGTGTGTGAAGGTATTTGATATACGGTCACGTGTCTACTAACTTTATAAAAATGATTTTTATTTACGTCTCGGTCTAAATTACCCAAAACTGATATATTTTTTATAAAATTTGGAAAATAATTTATAATGTTAAACTAAATATAACTCTCACCATCCCAAAGTTTATTAATAACTTATACTCTATTAAATTTGATTTTTAAATACAATTATAACATTACATTTCATTTATTTAATTTATTAGTTTTTTAAATATTATACTAAATAATTGATATACTTTTAACTATCTATAGCTGTATTATTTTATATGGCCAGCTTTCACAACCATAAGCAATGATATGATTAAGCTTTATTTAACTGTTTTTCTTTTAAAATAATATATTACACTGTTACCTACCAGGTATTTTTAGCTTTAAATTGTACTATAAAATCTCATTCTCTTATTATTATTTATATATCTTACAAATATAACTTAAAATTTAAAATTTTTTTAATAATTGACCTTTCTACCCTACCTATGACCTACAGACAAGGGCACAATATATATATATTATCATCTTCTGGTAATCCTAGGTATAACTTCAAAGAAACTTTAAGTAATATGATTTATTTTTTATATTTTTAACATTATTGACTTTTTATATATATATTTAACACTTTGACATTGTTATAACTTCATACCTAATAGAAGATATTCAATTCTTTGATAAGACTTTTTTGGTAGCAATAAAATCTAAATATTGCACAAATATAACTCTAAGTAGTTGTATCTCCTCATCATTATCAATGGGAAACTGTTCTTTAATTATTTTAATTTTATTATTTTAACACATACATTTCTTATTATTTTTAGTGTATCTGCTGCACAAATATCCTATAACTTTTATTAAAGCCCTATAGATTGTTTAGTGATTAAGGGGTTTAACTAATAATCCATAATTATACCTCAGTTCAATCAATTCCAGTATTTGGACATCATAGATCCTCCCAAACGAGTGGCATTTGATAATTTTTTACTTTACTGCTGTTAAATTACTGCAACTTTTTACATGATCAGAATAATTTTTATTATGTGAAAAAGGCAGATGAAATCTATGATGGTCAACTGCAATACTGTGTCAATTGATGACTTGATTTTCTTTAGCTTTATATTCTTCAACATACTAAGCAATAGCTAAAACAGTATGTGTTACTTCTTCAGCGATGCATGTCTAAACCAGTGACAGTACTTGCAGGAGGATCTAGTTAATGACTCTTAGATTGATCCTTACTGAAATTAAAACAATAAACCATGTAAACTATTATATCAAAGACAACAATCTCTAGAAATTTTGCATACTTATCTATGAGATGCCTCATAAATATTAGAAATAATAAGAAGTTTCCTAGATATCCATATAAAATTTCTACTAATAATTGTCTTTAAATAAATAATGTATTTGTTTAGAGCATCACTTTAAAAGTAATTTTTATGATATTATCAACCAGTCTAACAATATAATTATTTATTGTAGAACATATATGAATAAAATATAATACAAAATTCAATCAATGCTGAAACAAATAAGTAAATAAATAATAATGTAATAAATAAATAATACTCGAAGTGTACAACCTTCTGCACTCTCATTTTACCTATTCTAAAACTCACTACCCATAGTTCCTTTCCTATAATTGTATTCCAATATATTTTTAAGAAATGAATAGATAAAGCAGTATCATTGAAAATTATTTATGTAAGCTGAAATAAATTTATGATCCCATCACTAGAAACATAAACACATGTAAAATAACTTTAAATATTTGTAAAACAAAGACATTATTTTGAACTTGCATACCAATTACTGACATTCTATATGTTGCTTAACATCTATAATTTGTGATTATTTGGTTATATGTTACAATCACGAATGTGAGCAGAAATTTAATATCAACTTAACATTGATAACCTTAAAAACTCATAAAATACAGAAAATGAAAGTAGCTGTTAAATATTCAATAAATATTTGCTTTGTCACGCCATTTAATTTAATTTTTTTCACAAAGTGGAAGACATCTTCATATTAACAAAAGCACATATACGTATTGGCAGAGACTATAAATAGTCAAAAATTAAGAGTCATAGATCAATTCATAGATCACATGACCCTATCTATTAAGCTTGTAAGTTATAAACAGTGAGGATTGCCAAATTCCTCAACAAGCTTTATGATAAATGCTTAGCCAGAGCCAGCACTTAAAATATCTCTGTCAGGAACCCCTGACAATGGTTTCATGCTTTGGCACTCCTCAGAGAGGTGTCAAGGTAGGTTCAGACAATAGATCTAAAAATACCAACCCAAAGCCAAGCACTTATCTAAAAGTTATCTATTGAGTGAAAAATCTGAAATTTTCAGACATCTACATGTCTTCAAACCCAGCTACCCAACTCAAATAGCTATATGGGGCTGATAGATCTTCAGCCATACCATATATTAGTAAGTCATAGCAATATAAAATTGCATAAGACTTTTGGCAGAGACTATAAATAGTCAAAAATAAGAGTCATAGATCAATCCATAGATCACATGACCCTATCTCTTAAGCTTGTAAGTTATAAACAGTGAGAATTGCCAATTCCTCTACAAGCTTTATGATAAATGCTTAGCCAGAGCCAGCAATTAAAATATCTGTCAGGAACCCCCTCCCCAAACCCCTGATCATGGTTTCATGCTTTGGCACTCCTCAGTGAGGTGTCAGTGTAAGTTCAGACACTAGATCTAAAAATACCAGCCCAAAGCCAAGCAATTATCTAAAAGTTAACTATTGAGTGGTAAATCTGAAATTTTCAGACATCTACATATCTTCAAACCCAGATATCCAACTCAAATAGCTATATGGGGCTGATAGATCTTCAACCATACCATATTTTAGTAGTCATAGCAATATAAAATTGCATAAGACTTTTGGAAGAGACTATAAATAGTTAAAAATAAGAGTCATAGATAAATTCATAGATCACATGCCCCTATCTTTTAAGCTTGTAAGTTATAAACAGTGGGGATTGCCAACTCCTCTACAAGCTTTATGATAAATGCTTAGCCAGAGCCAACACTTAAAATATCTGTCAGGAAGTCCTCCCCAAACCCCTGACCATGGTTTTGTGCTTTGGCACTCCTCAGAGAGGTGTCAGGGTAAGTTCAGACACTAGATATAAAAATTCCAACCCAAAGACAAGCCCTTATCTAAAAGTTATCTATTGAGTGGAAAATCTGAAAATTTCAGACATCTACATGTCTTCAAACCCAGCTATCCAACTCAAATAGCTATATGGTGCTGATAGATCTATATTAGTAGTCATAGCAATATAAAATTGCATAAGACTTTTGGCAGAGACTATAAATAGTCCACTCAATAGATAACTTTTAGATAAGTGCTTGGCTTTGGGTTAGTATTTTTAGATCTAGTGTCTAAACCTACCCTGACACCTCTCTGAGGAGTACCAAAGTTCGAAACCATGGTCAGGGGTTTGGGGAGGGGTTCCTGACAGAGATATTTTAAGTGCTGTCTCTGGCTAAGCATTTATCATAAAGCTTGTAGAGGAATTGGCAATCCTCACTGTTTACATATACTTATTATCTTTGTTTTTATAAAAAAATATTTATATCTATTTTCTGCTTAGCATATGAAATACTGATGTATTCTTAAACTATATTTCTGTGCTTAGTACATCACTGTCTTCATTGTAACCAAATTTATATTTTATAAGTTTACATTATGTATATATAATACATTTGTTTAAAGCTTTAAAAGCTGAAGACTGGTCCCTTTAATATAAATTTACTCTCGTATTTTAGCACGATACACAAAAATATCTTTACCAATCTATAATGAGATATTATTTTATATAGGGCAATGTTTTTATGTATTAGTGATATTAGCGATTAAGCCAATGCACATGCGCTTTAAAGATAAGTGATCGTTTAACACCTTCACACTCTCATTTCCATACATAAACGTTTGGGTCGAAAGAATGGGTGGATTCATTTCATTCTTTCTAAAATACTATATCTCGTGTCTGGAAAATTTGAGAGTATTCATTTATCATTTATCATTGAAGCGCATGTGCATTGGCTTAATCACTAATATCAATTTTAGCAATCTATACAAAATAAAGCAAAAATATCTGCGGAGTTTCACAAGATAAAGTCTGTTTTATGAAGTGCTAAAATTAATATTTGTAAGCATTTATTTATTTATGCTTACTTTAAAAAACTATAAACAATATCCAGTTATAAAATTATGAATAGTATTTATATTTTCTTAACTATTTGTTTTGAAAACTTATAGATATTTAAATGTGTAAATATAGATAAACAATGAAAGCATTTTCCTGTAAATATTTTTTTAAATATTATTCTTTAAATTCAATACATTTTTTTTTATAAAAAAGTTAAAAACTACTAAACAAAATATAATATTTAAAACAGCATTATGCTGTTGAACATGCGCTTTGAAGATCTTAACTATAAATGAACGAATACTAACACTCAACCACATGATAAAGTCTTTGGAAAAGATAGAATAATTCCAAAGACTTTATCATGTGGTTGAGTGTTCATATACGTTCATTTATAGTTAAGATCTTCAAAGCGCATATGCAACAGCGTAATGCTGTTTTAAATATTACAGTTTACAAACATCGCTGCTATATAAAAATGATTTATTTACATAAACAAAATATAGAAATTATTAATTTTTAGAATGCTTTAACTTTTCCATGAATACTATTTTGAAATAAAGAAATTAATAATTAAACAATATCGCCACCCAAATTACTCCAGTTTGATTGTAAAGTGCCTTTAAAAAAGTAATTCTCTAGTCAGTTTTATCAAGTATGATATTTGCTTTCTTTGTTTTTTGAAAGTGGCGAAGGAGGGCACTTTCTTATCTGGCAGCAGAAAATCCTAATGATTTTATTTGAGAGACTGAATAAATATTGATTATTTGGATTAGTGCATCCGAATTTGTTTCTATGCAGAATCATCATTATATTAACTATAAGATAGAGAAAGACATAAACTTAAACTAATCCATTAATGTTTACCTGAAGGTTTGTGATGATGGTTTTCTAGTAATATTTTTATATTGGACTATTTCCATTATCTAATACGCGTATTGAATGGCTTTAGAAAAGTTTAACTTTATTTATATATTCCAAATACATTCAACTGTTAGTAACAGCATATCAAACATGTTAGTATATGAACATCGTTTCGAGAAATATTATTCTCCCGTCTTTTTCAGTTATTGCTGGCCTGACCAATGACAGTACTAGCATGAGATTCGAACCTGGACCCTTAGATTCTTGATTATTGAATTTGTAAGGTAATGCTCTAACAAACTGAGCATCTTTAGCAGGATGGTTTAGTTGGTTAGAGCGTTACCTTAACAGCAACGCCTAAAGAAGAGGGGAGAATAATACCTCTTGAAACATTGTGCATATACTAACCTGTTTGATGTGCTATTAGTAACAGTTGAATGTATTTGGAATATTTAAGTAAAGCTATGCGGCATTAACAATAGTTCTGTATTTATCCGTTTTCTTATACAAAGGAGAATTAGCCAGTCATTTCATTTATATACGATGTAAAAAGTATCATCCTCTTATTAAACTTCTGCCATTAATCTTGCAATGAGTTCACTTAAATGCAAAATTACCACATTAGATATATGTCATATATAAAAAGAATACTATACAACTCTTTTTTCTTTTAATATTTTTGGAATTTAGGAATAAATCTTCTTTAAACTCAAACTCCAGTTAAAAATTTAAGTGAACATTGATTTTATAATTTATAATTCGTATATTAAAATATTTTTGTATTCTTTACAAATCTCAACGTATTAACTTTTTTCATGAAAATAAGCAATTCTAAAATACTCGGTGATTTCGAGTTCAGACGAAAATATATAAATTAATAAATTAATAGCATTGAGCCAGCTTTCGGCAAAACACTTCTAGAATCATAGTGCTGAATAAAGTTATGCAGTACAGGTCAGCCTAATTGGAATGACCTAATATGTAAATGAGACACAATACGTAAAAATGCAATTAGATATTTCATTTTTCGGACAATAGAATGCATGAATCTTTCCTGTCGATGAAATGTGGATCGTTTCAATTGCCCAAGCCTCTTTGTACTTTCTTTTCGTATCATCTCTTTCTGAGCATATTGTTCTAACATCTCATCTGAACTCAAGTCAATGAGTGCTTTAGAGTTGTTTATAAATGTAATTTATTACCAACAATATAACACTTTAAAATAAAATATATATTTATATTTAGATCAGCTGTCAATTTTGATGTTTGAAATCAATAAATAAGAATTAAATTAATGGTTTTATAAATTTATCAAGATAATATAATTTGAAGGGTCCAGATTACTAACGGTCTGCCCTGCCCATAATTACTTAGATAAATTGCCTTATATATAGAACTCCAGTATTTTTAATATTTAAACCTTAGATTATCTATCGTAGGATAAGAATTTATGCTGAGGAAAGGGAGTAATAAATGGAATATTATTGATAAATTAATAAATAATTACTTGTATGAATCTTTTGGTATAATATATAATGTCTATTTGATGCTTTGCATAATTGATTATGAGTGATAAGTAAAAGATTCACTGAATAATGCAAATACAAATCATTAAAAAGTCCCATAAAATCTCATTTGATAGCAGCTAATGATATTTTTAATTTTTTTTAAATATTAGCACGTTTTGAACGCATCATGTTTAACCTGAGATGTTTCAAAGTAATTTTATTAATCTTTGTTAAATACTATAACAATGGGAGTGGGTATTATTTTCTTCTAATAAGTCAAATAAAACATTTGTAAATGACAATTTAAATAAAACAAATTTATCTTGGAAGGACGACATAACTTTTAAGGCAGCATCTCAAAACCAAAGCTTCAAAAAGATCAGTCATTAATAGAAAGCACTCTTCTGGTAAAGGTTTAAATTAAAAAAAATTGAATAACGTTGAAAATATTAGAAACAAGTCTTATTCTACGAAGTGCTTCACCAAGATGTGTTCTTGGACCTGAAATAAAAAATAATTTATATTTTACTATAATAATGAAATTATTTAATTTTACACTCTTTTCATATCCTGATGAAATATTCCAAAAACTTGAGTCGAATCAACTATCTACGAAAAGGTATTTTAAAACCAAATATACATATTCTAACTTAATAACACTGAGTTAACTTTTGGTGACTTTTCGCCAGAATCATAGCGCAAAATTAATTAACTAACAACCGGGAGCAGGTTGACTATATAGTTCATAAAATATGCAAATTATTGGAACGAGTTTTGGAAATATATAATAATGAAAGCCACTTAATTTCTACTTTTCTCTTATTTTTTCTTTATCTTATACCTGTCTCTCTTTTTTTTTTCATTTCTCTGGTCTGATGAGTAGTATATCAAAAAAGAAAGAATATTTTTGCATAATTTATTTTCAAATCTGTTGGGTTTTGTTAAGTGTTGGTGGCTGAGTGGTCAGTAGAGCTGCCTTACAAGCAGTTGTCCCAGGTTCGCTTCCCGGCCGATGCTTTGACTCATGAAAGAAAAAATCTGCTGGGTTTATATGTGTTGGCTGCAGAAAGTATCTCTTCCAGCTGGTGAAACAATAAGATACAAATAAAAATTAATGTCAGTACATTACAGTACATAAATACAGTAGTTAATTAAAAATATTTACCTTCATCATGGCGGACATAATTAACAATATATGGTTATTAGCTTAACAAGACTGCTATGACTCATAAACCTGAAAATCACAGCCAATAGTTAGCTTTACTCATTCAGAAATGGTAGTATTTACCATTATTAGTTTTCTACTCCGAGCATGAGTTTGCCTGGGGAATTGCAAGTAATAGACGTGATTGATTGCCAGAGCAATTCCAAACCATAAATATCTGTTACAAGATAGCCCAATAACCTTATCTTTTAATCTGATGTGTTGTCCATCTTGAACTTGTCTAATCTTCCTCTTAAATGTATCTTCAGTTTACAGCCAGATCCCCTCCCTCACTGAAAAAAACTATTGCCATGTAAAATGATCATTAACGTTGTTATAATCAACGTTAGTAATATTACATAAACAAATATATTATTTAGGCATTATAACGTAATTGATGGTGTATGTTAATATTAATTTTAGAAAGAAATCTATTAAATAATATTTTTATGTACACTTTTTAAAAAATTATTTGAAATATCATATTGGCTCTCTGATTCATCAGAAAATTGTTTGATAAAGCAGTTAGAATTCTAAAAGGTGGACGATTCATCTTGGTTGAAAAGGGTTAAGGTTTTTACATAAAAACTCTGATACTAACACAATGGTTTATTTTACTAGATAAGTACCCTTCAAGGTGCCGCAATAGCAACCATCGTCAATTTATTTTCATCAGAGTAATCATGGTTAAGAAAAGAACTTTATTTAATAGTAGTCAATTTAATGCAATTATATCTATAATATCAATATTTACCGTAATGTAATAATCGATTTTCTGTTAAATATATAAATGTGCGACCATTTAACACAGAAAAGATAGACATATGTTTATAAATTTTAGTTTTTCATGCTAAGCATGTGTTAGATACAATATGTATCGGTTTTTCTATATACATTTATGCAATGTACATTCTCAACTAGTTAAGTAATTTATTACAAATATTGTTGTTGACCCAATTTAATAAAAAAAAAAATGTTTTGCCCCATTTATCTGGAGTTGCTTAATACGGCGGGCTTAAAAATTGAGAAGCTTTATTATAGTAAAAAAATTACTTTATAAATTTAAATATAGAAATAAAAAACAATTTTTATTTTTCATTAAGTAAAACTGTATTTTAAATGGTCACTCTTTTGTAACAACTTCGATTTTTTATTTAAAAATATAAACATTCTAACTGGTTATGTTCATATTAATATGCGATGTGGTTGCCAAATTATGAATGGATTTTATTTATTTGCGCAATTATAATAACATATTTATATCTGTATAAAGAACGAGGAAAAAAAAATACTCCGCCAGGTCCGTCCGGAAAATTTTTAATTGGGAATACATTTTTGTTAAAACCAAGAGCTTACGAAACGATAAATGAACTGGCGAAAAAATATGGATCTATATATCAGCTTGTCTTTTTTGGCCACCCCATTATAGTGCTCAGTGATTACGAAGTAATCAAAGAAGCATTTGTACGACAAGGGGATGTTTTTTCAGCGCGACCCAAAACTCATATTTGGAATATCTACAGTAGCAATTCAGGTAAACTAAGGCTAAGACAAATCTTACGTTTAAATAAAATATTTTTAATTTATCTTTTAGAATTTTTATAAATATTTTTAATTTATACTTTTGTATTATATGTATATTTCTGTTTATTAATCTTATAGAAATGATGTTAGATGAGACCAAATGTTTCATTTACTGGATAATAATAAAATGTTTTTTAAAGAAAAATCATTACAAACGGGAAGATGATATTGAAGACTATCTCAATAAATCTGACATATATTTTAAAAAAATCCGGAAATAATCAACATGCCTATTTATGATAGAGGTCTAAAGTTGAGGTGCTAAAAAAAAGATGTCAGGTATTGTCAAACATTCATTGTTAATAACCAAGAATTAATCATTGATTACAATATTCAGCCAATCTAGTTAACTTGGCTTCCAGATTGTTAAATAAATGAATTCATCGTTTGGATTTAGTGAACAGGAAGTGGATGTTATTGTAGAATGTAAAATGTCAGCATTTTACTTTTAATTTTCTAATTTTGTTTTTTTCCATCTGTTCATTATCTATTTTCTTTCAATCTCATTACTTTTCTGCAATCTAGTGTAAATTTTAATAATCAATAGATACCAGATGAAAAGACTTAAGATATCAGTATTTAGTGCTATCCTTTTCAAATATTTCCAGATTAGTGTTTAACTTATGACTTTCATGGATGTGAGCTTTTGGATTTTTGGGCTTTTTGGATTTAATGCCCTTTCCTCTAGCAACAATTTATTAATTTTTTTGTTATACTATCATGCTACTAGCAAAAAATCTAAAAACTTGTACATTTTTAATCCAAATGTGAACCCAGTTCATTATTTTATAAAATGTGGTGACTTCAGTTTTCAATAATATTAGGCATCTTTGTTTTTTGAATAAAATTCGGGTTAAAATAATAAGACATCACAAGATGTACAACAAAATCACATGACCTTTGTATACACATTTTTCTATACATCACATATCCGATAACAATTTTCTTCCAATCTACTTAAGTTTGTGGCATTTAAGATAAGCTGTTGTGATATTGGAAAAAAACAACTTGATAATAGTTTAGTAATATGTAGCAAAATGTATTAGCATAATTGTGACTAAAGAATAAACATGTCTGAGATTATTAAAAAAAGGAAGTTACCACAATATATATAAAACAAAGAGAATTCAGATCCATGTAACTATGCAAGAAAATTGACTTGGATCGAAAAAAATTACAGGTTTTTCAATTTGGGCTCATAAGTTGGTAGTATAACATAAACTAAAAAGTGGCTTTTAGCAAAAGGGGTATAACATTCAAAATGTTCAATTGTTGTATCCTCACTCATGAAACCTGTAAGCTAGAAATTAGACATTTGGATAGGATATCACTGGGTAAGAATTTGTTAAGTGCTGCCATCAGCATCCATTGATTATCAAAGGATTAGACTAGATGGCATAATTGTAGTAAAGTTGAAAGAAAATTACTAATGTATTGCTAATAGATATCAAAATGTGTTAGCAAAGATCAGGTGGTGTTTCATAAGTCATGTGATATTCTCTTCATTATATGAGTTTCGGCACTACTAATAAAAATTTTGCTAGGGCAATATTTTTTAATTTGACAATAATTCTGATATATAGGGTTATTCATTCTCTTCTCACACCAGAATCTACCACACTCACACTGGCCATTTCCCCCTTAACCCTGTTTGTTAATCAAATAGATACATTGCATCATTGATCGCAGTCCCAGAGTAATGTAGTTTAGGGATCAAGGTCCACTGATAGTTCTCAAATTTGTCACTTTAGTACCTGCGTATGAACTCCTAAGCATTAAAATCATTGACTTTATTAATAGTAATAAGTAATATATAAAAAGTAAATACTAAATAGTAAGGCGCATTAATGTTAGAAACAAATGTTTTTCAACATTAAACAAAACTAAACTTGATTAAAAATAAATAGCTATTTTTACTTTCAAAATAAGATTTATTATCATAACATTAATCTTTGAAATTACATGTTATATCTAGTGATATACAAGATTTAAACTATGATTTACAATGTAGAACTTGATTTACCAAGTGAACAGAAAAAACTTAAATTATATATACATACATCTTGCTATTCCTAGCTTTTCTCATAATCTACTAGGTAATCCCTGACCTTAAGGGCAACTAGATAGATCACAACTACTAAGAATCACATCATCTCCACCATCCAGAAGATGAGAAAATTCATACTAATCCCCACAGCACACATGTACCAACCTCCCTGCTAAGAACTAGGAACCAGATCTCAGGGTACTTCCAAAGCTCACACTTTCTCATCCAATACCCTTACTAATTCCCAAAGCACCCATATCCTCACTAAAACCCAGGCCTGTGAGACCTTGCAAGCAGCAGACTCTGCCATCCATATGGCAGCGATGAGTGACACAGCAGCCCCATTTTGAAATTTAAACCATAGTAGAATCTCTGGCCTGAGTCACCCAAGCATGGGACTCTCTTGTCATCACAGCCAAGACAAGTAATGCTGCAACACTAATCAAAAATCTAAATCATACATGCTTACATCATATGCCATCTACAGATTATCACATAGTCTAATAACCAACCCTTGAATCACACAGAACAAAGAGATCAAACCCATAATGCATCACATCATCTCCACCACCCTGAAGATGAAAAAGACAAACCCTATACTAATCCCCATAGCACCCACATTCCAGCCCCCATAAGAACCAGAATCCAAGCCCCAGGAACCTTCCCAAGTTCTAGACTCTTTCATCTAAAGCCCATACTAGAACCCAATACACCCACATCCCAGTCCCCTTCCAAGACCAGGACACAAGCCCTAGGAGCTTTCCAAGCACAATACTCAGTCCTCAAGACTTGCAAGGATGAGTGATACAGTAGCCTGAATCCAATGTTCAAATGACAGTTGAACTCTTTGGGAACTTGAATTTTGTCCATTATGTTTCAGCTTCCAGACAACTTACAAAAAACTATAAGTCTTAATCCATGAGGTCCTTAACTATTGATAGAAGAAAGTCTATATATATATATATATATATTGTAACGGTCAGAATCGTCTATCTCGCTAACACACTGCATAATTCAAACCCCAGACACTAAACTGAACATTCTAGGAGGGGTTGCCTTCTAGATATACTAAGTTCGAATCTAAAGTCCAAATTTCACAGCGCCACCTGCGTGATAACGCATCTGATGCTACAACTAGTATAACCTTTTACCGGTGCCTGGTGGTCAGGGAGAAACAAAAGACTCTATACTAAGATAAGTTTGGGTGGCTAATTAACGTCTATGGATTTACAAAAGAAATGCAGAAAATATATATATATAGACCGAGACAGTGATAGGAATCAAATAAAATAAGAGACAAAATTTAGTTTTAAATAATTTCACACAATTTATTTAGATAAATATATATATAACGCCACTGTCTGCTTATATGAGACAGGGACGCGTATTAAATAATTGTTGGCATTTATATTTCAGCAATGACAAAAGATTTTAAAACAGAGTGATATATTCTATTCCTCGGGCTAATAGCATTACGATAATGTGCTTGACGAGATAGGAATATGTGCGAGGTGCTTTGAGTAAATAGACAAGTTTAAGAAAAATATTTGAAATTAAATGTTCTAAAATATTTATTGACTTCGAGAATAGTAACGGACTAAAGCTTACTAAGCAAACGTGGGAATGTGATCAAAGCATTTATTTGAGAATAATAATAATTGGTTTGTATTGGGGGGTCAGTATTGCTGACAGTGAATTTATAAAGTTGGAGGGTGTGACTCGTTTAAGTCACGGATGCTTTGTAAAATAAATATAAAATGAAACAATATTGAAAATCCGGAATAATTACGGAGGGCATCTCGCCGCTAACCCGTAGGAAAGTATTTTGACGAAACAGCCGAAACTTAGCGACTGTGTGACGATTGCGTTTAATTCCCAGGGGTGTCATTTGTGAACACCCTCTGCCTGGAAACTTGCAATGAGCGAAAGAACGGACTTTGCCGTGTAAAGAATCCTTGGAAAAATAAAAACAAAGCGGTCTCAACAACCAATTCATGTACCAGCAATACGAGACTAGTGTATATAAAAACATACTAAATGGGTTTTACTTGGATTAAGAGAAATGCCCAATCAAATTCCCTGAAATTCATTTAAGAGGGTCCGCACATTCTCGACATCAATGATGAACTTTATAATGAAAGTAGAACACGGTAATTAAAATAAGAAAATGCATGCTTGCGGGTTTGAAAAGTAAGTATAGATTTATATACGCAATCATGCATTTGGGGACACATTTAATCATTGACTTCGCACATACTCTTATATTAGATTAAAATCAATAGCATGTAGATTTTAAACTATGTGATTATATTACATTAAAGAAAAGAATCGCCCTCGAACGAGTGATTTGCAAGACAATAAAATTGGAAAATTATAAATTTAAAATATGCCTTAATAGCGGCGTCTTATTTTCAATAGAGGGAATAGTTCACTCGGTCAAAGACGATTCTGACACATTATCATAATAAAATAAAAGAAAGCTTTATAAATAGAAAATATTAACCCAAGGATAGAGAGCAAAATGTTGAGCATATTTAAATACATGAAAGAAATACATAATGAAGTTGTGAAATATAAGAAAACAATGTTAAATAGCTATAGCATGTTAGTTAGTGATCACAAGAGCTCTTGGGTTAATTTAGGTTACCTCTGGAGAAGCATTTGCAGGTAGATGTTCGGCAGGTTTTATAATTCAGCAGCAAAATCTGGAATGTTCATATTTTGGCAGCGGCAGCAGCAGTTCCGGGATCCGTGTGATAATTTTTGATGGTATGGAGCAGCGGCTGGCTATTCCGAGGGGACATAGCCATCTTAAACGCCTCTACTCGGACATGTCAAGGTTAGCAAATTATTAGAATTTTAGAACAACTCAGAAACCTTTAGACAACTCAGAATTCTTTAAAAGCTTAGAATCCTTTAAGAGCTTAGAAAGCTTAGAATAGCTTAGAATGGAGAACAAAAGAAAAACATCCTTTTTATAGTAAAATTTAACAATAGATTTGTCCTGGGGCGTACAAAATTATTGGACTTATCTGCTGTAATTAAATCTATCCGAATGTCTAAAGGAATTCAACATTAATTAATTTCTTTTGTTAACTTCCCCGTCGACATTCGAATTACAAACTAGATTTAATTAAAATTACTGCTACTAATTAAAGAAAACTTAAGTGGACAGCTGCTGTTTTTAGATAAACTTATATAATTAAACTATTGTCCCTCATTTATTTTAACAGAAATATTTGGGATGATTTTTATTAAATAAAACGAAAATTATTTTATTTTAAATTGTAATATTTGAATCTATCTACTAAACGAATATTTACTAAATGAATTTTATTTTAAATCAAAATATATTACGACGGTAATATATTTGTAAATAGATCCAAACAAAATAACTAACAATTTATAATTTTGATATGTTTTAAAATGGATATCATAGTGTGTGCGCAATTACGACTTATATAACTTACTTTTTAATAAATGTAAATTATGTGAACAAATACATAATTCATAATATTTTATTTTATTTGGGAATAAGTTATATATATAATACGAGCATTGTGCTCGTGGTTTAAAATTAGGCGGGATTTTCGGTATATAAGTGTATTACAGACACACTACGATAGATTGGGGTTCAAACTAAGGTATGAGGGTAGGAAGTAGGTGAGAAAAGGTGAAACGAAGATCTGCAAAGCAGACCTTACTGTTTCACATTCCCTTAGTGACGGAACAAAAAAAATTGTTAAAAAAAAAGATCTTACAACAGGTGTCCACCTATGAAGCCTGCATAAAAAAAAATTTACAAGATAACCCATAATGTACAGGATATAAATATAATGAAGAAACGAAACTGAATTATATACCCGGATCATATTAATAAATCTACCATCTAGCGAACATTTTCTATTATTTCCCCCCCTCTTTCAACAAAATTTTATTTAAAAAAAAAACTAATCGTTTAACACTGTTTATATCCGATCTCCTTTTTATATTATTCTGTGACGTGTCCATTTTTTTTTTTTGTTGTTGTTTTTTTTAAAAAAAAAACTACTATAATCCTGGGTCTGGTGGGTGATATACAAGGGGTTTTAGACTCCTAGCATTATAAGTCCCTCTTATGGCCCCATTATCCTCCAGTAAATATGCATTTGGGCCGCTTACCCGTTTTATCACATATGGCCCCTGATACAGTGGGAAAAACTTCTTGTATTTACACTGGTCCCGGCTACTGGGCTTTGGAGTTCTGACCCATACATGATCCCCAACTCGAAATTGGTAGGACCTTGTTTCCTTTAATTGGTTTTTTTTCTGCCCGGGCTTTCAGACGATGATGAACTGCTCACCGGTCCTCTTCTCTGTCCACTTCTTGATCATCCTTGGGCAGGGGTATTTTAATTAATGGTTGCTCTGGCTTACCAAAATGAAGACGCATTGGTGTTAGCCCTGTAGCCTCATTAATGGTTCCATTAATATACTGAAAAATTTCTTCAGTTCGGTTGACCCAGCCCCGGTGGTTATCGTGGATGTATGTCCGAAACAGCCGGTTAATTTCCCGCATGACCCTCTCGCAGGGGTTGGATTGGGGGTTTCTAATGGATGTCATCACATGCCTGAGACCTTGGCTCTTTATCCAGGTCTGCCATTCTCGTGAAGTGAAAGCCGAGCCGTGATCTGAGAGTATTGCTTCAGGCTTGCCGATAGTCACAAATTGCTTGCACTGTAATGCCCTAATTGCACTTTTTGAATCTGCCCTAATGACCGGGTAGGCCCATGCATACTTAGAAAATATGTCATAGGTGACAAAAAGGTACTGACATCTATGATAGGATGGTAGTGGCCCATAGTGGTCTACTGCTAATACCTTGTTGGGTCCCAATGGGATAATGGAGGCGGGGGTACCGCTGAAGATCTTATTTGGGGGTTTGCTTTTAGCGCATGTATTACATTTCCGGAGGGTATGCAATATATCACTATACATCTGAGGCCAATGAAACTGCCGCCTCAGGGCTTCTTCGGTTTTTCTGGGACCATAATGTCCCACCAGGCTGTGCATATAAGTGATTAGTGGGCTTCTTAAATCAGGTGGTATGAGAATTTTCCACAATCGATTCTCAGTCTGTTGCAGCAAAAGCCCATTTTGCAATCTGTATCTCCTTTTCCCCCTACCAGTGGTGCATCCTTGAGCAGGGTTTCCTTGCCTTTGGACTTCTTGCATTAAATCTCTGTACTGGGGCTGCTTTTCCTGCCAATACTGCAAATTCTTAAGTTTCTTTTCAATTTCCTGGTCCAACACGTTAGTCATGATGATTAATGGCTGGTCTGATATCATAGGGTTGCAAGGTTTAATTTCCACAGGGTGACAACTCAATACATCGGCCACAATATTTTCAGGGCCTGGACAATAAATTATCCTGTAGTGGAATTTCTGCAGTGACAAGCTCCATCGAATAAGGCGATCATTGTTTAGATAACTTTTATTCAGAAATTCCAAGCACCGGTGGTCCGTAATTATAATTACTTCCGATCCCAGCAATATCTGCTTGAATTTGCTGCACGCCCATACAATGGCTAAAGTCTCTTGTTCAGTGACCGTATAATTTTTTTCTGCACCTCTTAATGTACGGCTACTGAAGTACAAGACCTGATGTTGGCCTGCTTGATTAACCTGGAACAGTACAACACCTAGACCTTTCTTGCTGCTGTCAGTCTGCAAATAGAATGGGCGAGTGAAATCAGGATAACATAACATCACAGTCTGGAGGAAATTGTCCTTGATTTTCTTGAAATCTTGCTCGTGCTGTTCACTCCATTCCCACCGACGGTGTTGCTGCAATAGTTCCAGCAATGTGGAGGTATCTTTTGCAAAGCCTGGATAGAACTTATGGTAGTAATTGCAGAGGCCTAAAAAGGATCTAATCTGCTTTCTATTGATAGGCCTCGGAAAGTTCTGGATTGCTTCTACCTTATCCGGATGGGTCCGAATTCCTTGTCCATTTACGATGTGTCCCAAAAAGGCAATTTCTTTTAGAGCAAAGTGACTCTTTTCTAGATTCACAGTAATATTCTTTTGGGCACATTCAGAAAAGAACTGCTTCAAGTGCTCCAGGTGTTCCTGCGGGTTGCGCGATGCAATGACCACATCATCGATATAGCACACTAATTTTTTTTAGATCTTCAGATAGAACTTGGTCCAAGCACCTCATTAGTCCAGTGCCGCTGTTTATGAGCCCAAAAGGTACTCTCTTAAACAGATGTGTTTGCCCATTGTGACGGAAGGCCGTGTATTTCCTGTCTTGGGGGTGTAATATCATCTGCCAATAGCTAGCAGTTAAGTCTAATGTGGAAAAAATATTCTTTGTAGATAATTTGAGAAAAACTTCCTGTACAGGTGGTGGGATATCCCGTTCCGGTATCGTGATACTGTTGAGCATTCTGGCGTCTAAACACAGTCTTATAGACCCATTTTTCTTTTTCACAACCACTAATGGGTTGTTATATGGCGATGATCCTTTCTCAATTACCCCCCATGTAATCATCTGTTGGATCTGAGCGCTCACTTCGTCTTGATATTGGAAAGGAATGGGGTATGTCCGGGCCTGGAAGTGGGTTTCCTCCTTCACACGAATCCGGTGGACATAACCTTTAATTTCTCCAGGGATTGGAGAGAAGATTTGCCAACTTGCCATTAATAGTTGATGCAATTGGGACTGATTCTCGATGGTTTCTAGTGACGATTCTTTGACCTTATCTTTGATGGTGCTTTCATCGATGCTGGCCTCCATACACTGAACTTGGATTCCAGGTAGGACATCGGCTTCATTAAAATATATCTTCTCTTGCTGGACCATGATTGAATTCGTGGCATAGTCAAGGATACACTTATTTTGGGTCAGAAAATCGGATCCAATTATAACATCATGGACCAATCCTTTTATAACTAGGAAAGTGTGCCCAATGGTTATTTTCTTGAAGATTATCTCTAACCATACTTGGTATGCTTCAGTCTTGGTTCTTTTCCCATCCGCCAGTTTCATCTGGATGGGACGGGATGGTAACCTGGGTATACATCCGCTCTGTTCTTCCATTCGTAGCAACCATCCCTTTGAAATGCAGGAAATCTGGCTGCCAGTGTCAATGAGGGCAGGAAGTTCAATGGATCCCACTCCGATGTTTATTATTGGACACGGACCAATAGGAACTCCACAGGTGGGGTCCTCTTCTCGGATAACCATTGACATGGGGTTCATATCCCCTAAGAGGCTTCCTTTTGTTGGAGGATGAGCGTTGTGGGGTTGTGCTAACACAGTTCTTTTGGGTCTCGTATTCCCTCCCATCATATTTTGTTCTGATTGACGGTGGAGATTCCATGGGCCATAGTTGATCGTCATCAAAAATTCCGCCATGACTTCCACATCTTTGATCCTGCTGCTGACCATAAGCCATTGGACAGGTAATGGCATCTTCAGTTGGATTGTACGGATGATGTAGGAATCTGAAAACTTGAACGCGGTGAGTGATCTAAATCGATTTACCAGGCGAATGAAAAATTGCATGCAAGTCTCTTTGATTGCTTCATATTTCTCCTGGCAAATCGTATTTAGAATCACGCTCTGCCGATCCTCACTCCAATAATACTTCAATAATGTGTTAGAGTAATTGGCAAAGTCGCTCGGTTTTTTAGTCAACATGCCCCACCAATCTCGTGCATAGCCATATAAGTAATGGCTAGCGATCACAGTCTGTTCGCGACAGTTCATCTTACACAGAGAAAAAAAATCCCGCAAGCTATCCAAGTGTGAGTGAGGATTTTCCCCTACTTCTCCTCGAAATATCTGAATGGTGATTATTTTATCAATCTGGGTTTGAATCCTAAGGTCTGAAATTAATGTACTGCAGGCTGCATCTCTTGTACTATTGTTGACTTGAGAAATTGGTTGATTGCTGCCAAAGGGCTGACAGCTCTGATTTGTAGTTCTGTACTCTTTCCAGTTTTCTCGGTAGCATTCTTCAATATTAAGTTCGAGAGCCCTTTGTTTTTTTTTTCACTTTGACAATTTCGTCGAGAAGCAGCCTGTTAAATGTTTGGTACTCTTCCTCTTTTCTTCGGGCTTCCTCTTCATGCTCTCTTGCCCTCTCTTCGCTTCTCCTATACAATTCCTCCAGATATTTCCGATTGAAATCACCCTGGCTCGTTTGCTGGACAGTTCTCATACTTATTGGAGGAGATTCAAGAAATCCAGATGGGTCCGGTTCTTGATCAGCGTGGTTGTTGTCCATATTATCCCTGGCTTTGGATGATTATCGTGATCGATGATGATGATTACTTTTTATTTTATCGCTAACTATATTAATATATCTTTAACACAATGTATCGTACTGATAAAGAAAATGTTTAAACTGTTTTACGTGGAGCTTATTAAAACTAATACGGTAAAAAAAAATACTCTTATTATTTTTCCTTGTTTCAATCTCTGCGATTATTACGTTTAATTACAATTTTATTAATGGCTAATAGGCTATCTCCCTCTCGGTTCTGTTGGCCTAATTGCTGCTTTTATATTTATCACTTAAAACCCCAACTACTGCCCTCTTACTACTGCTAAAATTTCTCGCTTAAATCTGCTGCCAATATATATATTTTTAACTGCCCGTATATATAAAATCTCTTAAATTCTACCTGTCAAAATATTTCGCTAAAATATATTTTTAAACTCAAGCAAATTTTATTTATATATATTAACATTCGCTAGATCCGGGTATAATTATTTCGTTCCCTCTTATTTAAGATTTGCAAACATATATATTTATTGACATAATTATTGATCCGATTCACGTCTCATTATTTGGTCTAAGAAAAATTTACACACGTTTAGAAAACAAATTTCATACAAAAGAATTGAGCCTGGTGACAAAATTTATTTTAGAAGTAACTCCGTTTAGTGAAATTACCCTTGGGCGCCATGTCACCAGTTAAAAATATCCATAGACTGTTAGCTTCCCAAAATTAATTTTAATAACTATTCCATTTAACTACGGGCACTCGTTAAAACATTCGCATTTTTTTTTTTATTGATTACAACATTTGATTTATAATTATTTCTGAATTCCATACGATAGCCTATTATATCTAGGTCATTACCGTACAAAATTATCATTATGCTATATTGCGCATTGAGCCGATAAAACTTTATTTTGATAGAACATACAATATTTGAAATATTTATAATTGTCACAATATTCACTTGGGACAATATTTAAGTAACTTACGCTATGCGTACATAGCGTGATTTAAGTGAAACAATAAATACAGATAATACAGATGGCTCGTATCGCACTATAGCATGTTTGGACAAGTTCTGATTATATAGGATAAGTAATTGAATGCCCGAGTCAAACAAAATATATGAAATATACACGCAAATAGATAATATAGAGTTTGAAAAATATTATATATCAAAATATAAAGGATTTGAGTGATTAAATGCGAAAACAAAATGCTAAAATTAAGCTACAGGGATGTGGGTGTTTAAATAATTAAGATCTACAGGGATGTGGGTGTTTAAATATTCGAGGCTCCACGTTTGGGCAAGCCATGGACCCGGAAAAAAAAATTTACTATGTAACGGTCAGAATCGTCTATCTCGCTAACACACTGCATAATTCAAACCCCAGACACTAAACTGAACATTCTAGGAGGGGTTGCCTTCTAGATATACTAAGTTCGAATCTAAAGTCCAAATTTCACAGCGCCACCTACATGATAACGCATCTGATGCTACAACTAGTATAACCTTTTACCGGTGCCTGGTGGTCAGGGAGAAACAAAAGACTCTATACTAAGATAAGTTTGGGTGGCTAATTAACGTCTATGGATTTATAAAAGAAATGCAGAAAAAATATATATATAGACCGAGACAGTGATAGGAATCAAATAAAATAAGAGATAAAATTTAGTTTTAAATAATTTCACACAATTTATTTAGATATATATATATATATAACGCCACTGTCTGCTTATATGAGACAGGGACGCGTATTAAATAATTGTTGGCATTTATATTTCAGCAATGACAAAAGATTTTAAAACAGAGTGATATATTCTATTCCTCGGGCTAATAGCATTACGATAATGTGATGTGATGTGATGTACTGTAGCTTCTCCTTAAATAGAGTCAAGAATCTCTCAACAATTATGCCCAGAGAAACCTGTTAGTCACTCTATTTTCCATTCTCCAGTCTAAGTTTTCCCATATTCTCCTCCATCCCATTTCCACAACATAATATTTGTCAACTCTATGGCCTTTATATCTAAATCCCCCTTATCTTTTCCTAAACCCAGCATAAAAACCAATAATCCACTTTCTGTATAACCACTTTTTTCATATTTATTCTTCCATAACTTCATTATATGTGCCTTCAAGCATTTACATTCAATTAACAGATGCCTAATATTTTCTATTCTTTCCTTACATAATTTACCGACTAAATCACCCATATTTTTTCACTTACATGTATATTCTCTTGCTGCGAAAGATCCCGTTTGAGCCTTAAACAATAAACTACTTTTCTTACTATTATCATATATTAACTCACACCTAATATTCTGTTTATTTATATATAAACTCTTTTTACTCTCCATACTAAACATATTTATATTAATAAACATATTAATATTTATATTTATAAACATATTTTTATTAATGTAATGCCCCCTGGTATTAATATCATGTACTATATAGATAAAAATGAACCATTTTTGTTCTGCTGTCCAAGATATTATGTTGGTAATAGATTCAAACAATGATAATTATAAAAAAGTACCAAATGTATTAACAGACACTTGTAGCTTCATTAAATAGCCTTATATTTTGGTCCAAAAATAAAAATTAATGTCTACTTATACTAAGAGCTTTAAAAAAATCATCAAATATCATATAGTCCTGTAGCTTTATTACATTAATAAATATGTAAACTTTCAAGCTATTTTTTTAATAATTCTGTCATCACATATTTACGAATTATATAAAATGAATATAAATTAGTTCTGCCTTGTGGATGTAAATGTAAACAATTTAAATGTATGAATATCACAATTAATTATATGGTTGGTCTCACAATTATCATTGTTCTAATCTACTGTCTGTATAAGATATTGCTAAAGAAAATGAATTTATTTTTCATCTTTAATGTGGAAGATTTGATTACAAGATAATATTGCATTAATATCATTCTAACTGTTACTATATATATATGTAAATGAAGATTCTCTTAGGTTATAATAATAAATGATATATTATGTGTTTTAACGTACTGGCATTTTAGTTGGGTCACATGGGATAACAAAAATTTCATAGATGTATTACATGATTAAATATTTAACAAGAACAAAAAAAACAACAGAAACTTTTATAATTTTTATAAATATTGAAATACAAGTATAATATAAGTATAATATATATATATACTTAACCTAGATATAATTAAAGGGGATTTGAACCTAGACTTTTAGGTACTGATTATACAGATACATATATATATATATATATATATTGTAGATATATATATTATTCAATTAATCAAAAAAAAATTTTTTTTTCTTTTATATATATGAGGATTTATATATGTGTATTTATTATTATAAATATGTAGATAGTTAATGAATAAACCATTATGTAGAGGGTAATAATATTTGGTAATGATTTATTATATATATTTTTATTAAATAAGGTGTCATATTATTTAACTTTGGTTTTATTAAAATAGAGTAGATCAGAAAAGTGTAAAATAAGGCGATGGAGATTATTAGATTAGGAGATAAAAAAAATATACACGTGTGAAAGAATGAATACATCTGTACAAACACAAAGATGCTTTTACACCTATTTCTGATGGCTATAGATTCCAGGTTTGTTGTTGTCTGTGTCTTAAGATTATTTTTACAAAAGAGGTGCTTTGATGTAGATAACGATAGCGATCAATTTTAAGTCTTTATTGATTGTGACCGATGTCAAACTTGTGAAGCTTTGATTTTTTTTTAAGATAAGGTTTCCAGATGTTTTTTTTTTTTTTGGTTGAAGTTCGCGATATAAATGATTGAGACAATTTTTTAATCAGTTAGTCATTAATTTTTTTAGAGAGAGAGAGATGATCAGGCAGTATGATTTTATTTTTAGAGACTCAATATGAATATTTTGGAGAGACAATCACTCAGATTATTATTATTAAAGTGAGATGTAACTCAGTGATTATTATTTTGAGACTCAACTCAGTAGGAGAAAAGTAAGCGATTTGATTTTTTTTGTTCACTCTTTAAAAATTGAGAAAGGAAATGAAGTATAAGACTCTGGTATAAAGTCAATATAGACGAAGATGTACATCTATATAAACAATTTCCAGCAATATTAAAGAAGAGAGGAAAACATTGGAACAAGATTGAATTTAATAGAAGTTATTAACAATTATATAAATATGATATTAACATATTTGGCTATGCATAATACTATGCCTCTGCATTGCTAAACCATTTTTTCTGCTTCCTGGTTAATACAGAATGAGTTAAAATCGCTGATCTGTCTATGAAGTCATGTATCAAGTAATAACCAACAAAATGATAGAGTTTGAAGCCAACCACACAAGCTATATGGAATGCTTTGTTTCTAGTTCCTGGCTTATTAAAAGCTCATTACCTTCGAATGAATGGAGAAGAGGAAATAGGAGGAAAAGAAAATTTATAAAAGCCATGTAGAACCAAGTTTGAAGCCATGAATCAAATTTTGTTAGTTTACCTCAATCATCTAAAGTGCCAACAGCAATTATTTTTTTAAAGGAGAGAGACAAGCAAGTCCACCGGTACCTATTTATTCAAAAGTACTTATAATAATTTTTTTTTTGAAATGGTAGAAGGAAGCCAATCAACAATGAATAATAATAGAATTGAAGAAATAATCAAGTCAATTGTTCAGCATTATCTTAAAAGTATCTGCAATAACTTTCTTTTTTTTTTTGTTGTTGAGCAAAGAAAAGCAGTCTGAAAATTCAAACTCAGGACATTAATAAGAAGTAAAAAGTAAACGGGTAAATATGAACTTTCTTTAACCGATTTTATTCTTGCTTATTAAAAGTAAACCTTAATTTACTGGTCAAAGCAATTTTCTTTTTTGATATAGAAACATTAAAGACTTGTTTATCTATAGTTATTTGCAATATCACACAACATAGCACAAACACAGTTTAAATCTTTAAACTTAAATTTTTCATTATTTTTTTTATTATTTTTATATTATATATTGTAATGTTGAAATGTTTTTTTTTTTTTAATTGTTCTTCAGTTGTTAATGATAATGAGCAACCTATAAATATATGCATTTATAATGTTTTGTTTTTTTTTGTCTTGTTGCATATTAAAATTAATATCATGTATTTTATTTTCTTTCACTATAAGGTTGCAGAAAAAAATATTTTATATATGTAATTTATGGGTATACATTTTAGACATATATGTTAACATTACCGAATGCGTGCATGTGTAACTGCTTATCCAAACACATCAAAGAATAGGTTATATATATGATTAGTTTAAAATGGTAAATTGAAAAGTAGGGCATTACATTTGAATGGAAGTGAAATAACATATACAAGTAACATCTGAAATTTATTTTATGATATGATAAGTAAGAAAAGTCTTAAATAAGCATTTATAGAATATGTATTTTTTTTCTAATATTGATTTAAGTCAGCTTATTTTGAGATATCAAGAAAAATGACAAACCTATATGTTAGATTTATTTGCTTATACTTATATAAATTTTTATATTAATTTTTGTATTGAATTAATATGGTAATAAGCCATTTATTTAATTGTTGATTTGACTTTAAAGAAGGAAAGAAAGAGTAGTAGTGTTAATAAAATATAATTATATATCTTAATTGGTTTCCGAGTTATTATTAAGAATATTGTGTTTTTTTTTTTTTTTTTGTCTTAATTCAGTCATTTTAATTCATCATCATTGCTCGCAGTTATTAAGTATTACCATTCGTATATATTGAGCAATCACTTGCAAATATTAAGCGTCCGCAAAATAATAGGTAAACTAGAATGTTGATATTTAAGTATTTAAGGATTATGCTTGAGAATAACCAAATTTTGATAATTATAGTTCAACAATAGAAAGCTAAAATTGTGTTGTGTCCATGAGTTTAGATCAACCTCATCAAAGATGGATATCATGTTATTGATTAAAAATGTTTCCAATAATACTATATAAAAGTTATGATCGCCATCAATCATCATTAATAAATTATAATCATTAAATTTAATGTTTAGCGTAATGAATATATTTTAGTAAATAGGGGTTTATAGAAAATTGAATATTATGCAAAGAGATTCATGATGATCAATCATCACCACTAGTATTAATAAATCCCAGTATGAAATAGGATAATTTTAATAGATGCCTATAAGTTTATAAAGATGAATTTATTGTTGTGAGTTTATTAATAAGCCATGGCTGGTATCATCATCACTATTATAATCATTATTATGACATCACTATTATAATCATTATTATGATATCTTTATCATCATCATCATTATTACCTTTATTGTGATAAATAATCTAGTTAAATGGCCATCAATATCAATAATGGTCTTCACATGCTTGTTTGGAAGCCATTAATAGGATTATACATGTCTGTTCATCAATATACGTAAATGAGCTAGCAATGTCTATAAGAATCTTTGATCTATAGTATAAACTTTGGTAATATTGGGATCTTGTAATTTTATCAATATAGATAAAATGTAAGAATGTCAATTTTTTTTCATTAGTCATCCAAGTCATGTGTAATAAAAATGTACTGAATGAGTTTGAACTCAAGTACACTATAAACAGATACTTATCTAGATTGAAAACAATCTAGTGGCGCTCATGGGAAAACACATGTACTTAGCTAAACTGAATAAAGAGTGATATCATCTCTTTCCAACTTCATAATATTTTTTTATAAGTTGTCATGAATAGCACCAGTGTGTGCATATGACCATGAATGGTCTTATATATTTGGAAAGAAGAATAGGAAGGATTCTTTGTTAGAAGAACCTAGTATTGGAGATAAGCATAAGGCACTCCAGGAATTTCACAGTGGGTACTTTTATTCAGTTGCTATATTTAATATTATTTTTATTTGATGACAATGGCCAGTATGTTTTATTGTTCAAATGACTGCCCCAATATATAAATAAATACCAAGATTCTTTAATGCTGATATTTTCAAGTGGCACAGTGATTCTATAATTTCTTTATCTATGCTATGATGAATTAATATAGTTACAAATGGTACAGATTGGATAGGCATATATCTAATAATTAATAATTTCCCCTATCTAAATATTTATTATGGTTACAAATGTGACAGATTAAAATAGTTAGTAATTATAGTTACAAATGGCATGCCAAATAGGGATTGAAATATGCCACACACCTGAGAGAGGTGTATTTCTATTATATAATCTAAATAATTTCAAATCTTATATATATTAATTTATAAATAGTTATAAATCTTATATTAATTTGAAATTGTTACAATATATATATATATATATATATATATATATATATATATATATATATATATATATATATATATCAGAGATGGTGATCCAGACCAACTGACGAGTGCTGGTTCAGCATATCATATGTATATTGGAGATCATTTATCTTTTTCATAAGCATGTGGACATGTGTATTAGTTATATTGAATGAAATGGATGACTATGACTACAGAGAGCTTGAAAATCTGGGATCAAACCTCTTTAATTTTTATAAATATTAAGGTGAGGTTGGAATGATTTTTTAAAAAATTCTTCTAAATAGATTGTACTTTACAAATACTACAAAATTGGTCTTTTAAAAATTTCAATTGATTTTCTGATCTTACTTTTATTAAGTGTCACAATTGATAAAATTTTGGTGTTTGAGAAATCAATATTATAATTAGTATTTACAGATAGGAGTGAGTATTCATAATGATATATATATATATATATCATATATATATATATATATATATATATATATATATATATATAGTGAGAAAAAACAATATACACGAATCTATATATCATCAACCATTATCAATCCACTGCAGGATGAAGGTCTCTCCAAGTTCAATCCATCTTTTCCTATTTTTAGCTTCTCTTCTCCACATCACCCCTGCACACTTTCTTATTTCATCCATCCATCTCACATGTGGTCTCAATCCCTTGTAATCCAGTTTAAAATGGCAATTGTCCATCTGTTATAATCTCTTCTAACAATATGTCCAGCCCAACTCCACTTCAGTCTTTTAATTTTTTCAATGAGGTCAGTAACACCTGTTTGTTCTCTTACCAAGACATTATGGTTTCGATCCCTTCTTGTTACTCCCAACATGCATCTCTTTATTCTTCTTTGAGTGGTCTGAAGTCTCTGTATTGCTCTTCTATTAAGTGTCCAAGTCTCAGATCCATAAGTAAGAACTGGCAAAACACATTTATTAAAAACCTTCCTTTTCAAACACATAGGCATATTTCCTTTTAGTATCAAGTTATTTCTACCAAAAGCACTCCAACCAAGTTTAATTCTATGATTAATTTCATCCATTATATTTCCATCTGTATTAATAATCTGACCAAGGTATTTGTAACTGTTAACTTCTTCTAACTCATCATAATCAATCTTTATTTTCATATTTTGAGAAAATCTATTAAACATTATTTTAGTCTTTTTAACATTTATCTTTAGTCCAACTTTCCTACTTTCATCTGATAACTCCTGCAACATTTCCTGTAGCTCTAAAGCATTATTTGCAAAAACAACTACATCATCTGCAAAATCTAAATGACTTAAATAATCTCCATTTACTTTCACTCCTTTAGCTTCCCATTTTAAACCACAAAATACTTCTTGCAGCACTGCTGTAAAAAGTTTTGGAGATATGGAGTCACCCTGTCTTACACCCTTTTCAATGTTGATTTTCCTACTATCATTATGTAATCTAATTGTTGCTGTTGCATTTTTATAAATATTCTTTAAAATATGACAATATCCTGAATCTACACCTTGATGATCCAATGCTTTAATCACTGAAGAAATGTTTATAGAATCAAATGCCTTTTCATAGTCTACAAATCCTAAGCATAATGGCAACTCATATTCATTTGTCCTTTCTATAATTTCTCTCAATACCTGGATATGATCTACTGTACTAAAACCACTTTTAAATCCAGCTTGTTCTCTTGGTTGGTGGAAATCCAATGTTTTCTGTAGACGAGTTGTAATTATCTTAGTAAAAATTTTGTATAAAACTGATAAAAGACTGATAGGTCTGTAATTTCTAATATCTTCTTTATCACCTTTTTTAAATATTAATATTAATACTGCATTCTTCCAATCATCTGGTACATCTTTATCATTTAGACATTTGGTATATAACTTTGCTAAAAAATTTTATATTTCTTCACCTGCTTCTTTTAATATATCAATTACAATTCCATCATTACCTGGAGCCTTCCCTTTCTTCATAAATTTAATTGCATGTCTCACTTCCTCATTCAAAATTCTGGACAATTCAGAAGATATAATAATGTATAGGAGGCACTTGTTCTTTATTACTATATAATTCTTGATAGAAGTCTTCTACACATTTTATGATGTCATCTCTCTTTTTAGTAATAATGCCATCTTTTTTTCTTATTGCAGATATAAATTTCCTACCAATACCAAAATGTTGTTTTACACTCTTTAGACTTTTATTCTCTTCTACAGCTTTCCTTGCTAGTTCACAATTATATTTTCTTATATCATTTTCAACTTTTTTCCGCACCATTTTACAAAATTCGAGATATTCAATCTTTTTTAATGCATCACTGTTGTATATTCTCATATTCCTTCTTTTCTTCATAAATTCTCTAGTCTCAGTAGAAATTTTACTAGTCAATTGCTGCTTTTTTCTACCAGCTATCTTTGTTGCAGTTTTTAAAAGTGTAGCGCTTATTTTCCTATTAATGTCATTCAAATCTGAATCATGTTCAAAATCTACTAATACTTGAAACCGATTTGTAAGTTTTAATTTAAATTCATTAGAATGTTTCTGAAGATTAGGAATATCAACGGTAAATATTGTTTTTCTTAATAATTTTTGTCTCTCTACTTTTGCATTAACATGTATCTTACATCTTACTAATCGGTGATCACGCCCTGTGTCAAATTTATTAAGAACATTACAATCTTGAAATATGTTATTTCGGTTAGTCAAAATATAATCCAATTCTGCTGTAGCTTCATTTGGATGCTTCCATGTCCATTTCCTTTTAACATTTTTGTCAAAACAAAGAATTCATAATGTAAAGTTTTTCTTTTTCTGCAAACTCCTCAAGTCTATGTCCTCTCTCATTTCTATTACCATAACCAAAATTACCTACAGCATTTTCATCTTTCATTTGTTTACCAATTCTAGCATTAAAATCTCCTATAACAATTTTAAAATGTTGTTTAATCTGGTCAAAAGCCTTTTGCACATCCATATAAAAATCTTCTATAACTTCATCACTATGAGAACTTGTTGGGGCATAAACCTGAATTATCTGCATTTGGTATCTGCTATTAAGTTGTAAAACTAATCTTGCCACTCTGTCTGATACACCATCAATCTCCACAATGTTATTCTTCCATTTTTTATTTATAATGAATCCTACTCCACTTGTATTTCCAATATTTGTGCCTTTATAATAGAGTATATGTCCACTTTTTAAATCAATTGTTTCTTCACCTTTTCTTCTAACTTCACAAAGTCCAATAATGTCCCATTTAATATAAGACAGTTCTTCTAATTCTTGCAATCTTCCTTCACTTGAAAGTGATCTGCAGTTGTAAGTACGTAAATAAAAAGTCGACATCAAATGGCAGCCTGAGTCCACAATCAGGGGATTTTTAGCACCCTCCACAGAAAGGAGTTTGCTATTAACTGAAAGGAGACCTTTTGATTCCTCTTGGAGGCCTTAAAGGAACCGAGCAGGGCAAATTCCTAATGTCCATTCCATATGTTCTTGTCGTTGCAGCTGTTATTACTATGTGATTATTCAGATAGTATACGAACATGGATGGGCTGCTCACCCACATGCATTAGCCAGCATGGTGAGTTTATTGGCTTTTTACCTCAGAGTTGTATATATATATATATATATATATATAAAATATATATATATTACTTTTTTCTTTGTTTAAAATTAATTTCAATTAATAAAAATATCTCATTATAAGTCTGTATGAAGGACATTCAAAAATTAATAATCACGTTACTTTCAGAGCAAAATAGAGTTCGAATTTAGCCAACTAGCAAAAAAGGAGCACCGAAATGAAAATAATTGTACTTAATAATAATTTTAGATTTATACTTTTTGTGAAGTTATAATATATATATATATTGTACCTAACTGAACTTTCACTTAGTTCCAAAAGGATTCAACGGTTATTTTAGCTTAACCTTTTGGTTTGAAATTGTCTGATTTTTAAAAAATAATAATGATAAAAATGAAAATTAAATTAGTTAATGACTAAAATAGGATAATCTTGTATTGATTGTAATCATTATTGTATTATGGAATTATGTCTAAGTATTTGAAAAAGATATATGAGTTAGGTTGATGAGAAATGCTAAATAATAATTTGAATTCTAAAAAAAAGCAAGATATCAGAAATAGTTGTCAGTTTGTAAGTAATATTAAATGTATTCTAAAATAACTATCGTATAATCTATTCTAATGTTTAAATAATAATAATAAGATATTATTATTAAATTGGAATAAGTAAGTAATAAATTAAAAAAAGATATGTAAGTTTTTATTAATAAAAAATAAGAATATTTGTTGTTAGTTTTTATAGTTTAACATTCCAATTATAAAAATTATTTAGATTAAATATTCATTAACATTTTATTGTTGTAATTCTAAAAATAATTTTAAACAATTAATGTAACTCTAGATGTATGTGAGAATATATATGTGCATGCAAAGACATGGAAAACATAAGAATAAAAAAATAATTTAATCCAATATTATTTAAAATAAGTAAATAAAACAAATATGTGGATATAATTATTTCAATGAAATATTTATGGGTTTAATAAAGGGTATCACTTTAAATTTTATATTTATTACTATTGGGTATAAAATATTAAAAAAAACATTTGTTGTATATTTGTTAATAATAAAATTTTGACTTTCCAGCTGAAGGTCACGTGGTATGGGAAGATTATATTGATTATGTCATTAGATCAATTCTACAGCTGATTTGATGGAATATTAAAATTTAATAAAAAATAGTTTTTATTGGTTTTTAATTAAACTGTAGGTGGGTGAAAAATTGTGAGATAAATGGAGATCTAAAGGGTCATTCAGTTGGTGATCTGTTTTAAAAATACATGTGTGGCTGAATCTTAATAGTTCTTTAATAAAAAGTAATTTTTAAAACTTTATACTTTCTAAAAAAATAAAAGTATGTTTTTAAAACCATTATTTTAAATCGTCCAGTAATGACAGAGGGCTGAAAGAAAGATAATCCATTTTTCTGACAGTTTTTCATTCCAGTTGAGGCATTAAACTTTACGGTAAAATGTTTGAAGAAAAAATACAGCATCTCATATTTCATTTACTTTTATTCTATTCATTTTGCTTTATTTAGAAGTAAACCTTAAATTATTAAGTATTGTTATGGCTAAAGACTTTATTGCACTAAACTATAGTATATCTTCTATTAAATTAAAAATACACGTGAAGAAGAAATTAAAAAAAAAGGACATTCAAACATTTTAAAATATTAAAATGGAAATGCATTAGCATCTTTTTAAATTAAAAGTGACATTAAAGTTAAGACTTTATTACTTAATAGATGATATATACATTTAAATATGCTCTTAACAGAATAATGTTTCTGTGGACAATATGTAGTTTAAAATACTAATTCTCGTTTATGCCAGTAGTATGAAAAGAATTTGTTTGGAAGCAAAACTTTAAAAGAATTTAAAAATATTATTAATGAACTTCTCTCTGTCAAATACATAATGTTTTGGTTATAGTTGCCAGTACTTATAAGTAACTTTATGACCGTTGATCTTTGCTCATAAACGGAGGAATGTCTTAATTATAAAAAAAATCTACTCTTATGTTTAATAAATAAAAGGAAATTTGTTTAAAAAAAAAGAAATACATTTTTAAATATTAAGAAACGTTTTTAAAAAAAAGAGCTCTATTTTAAAAAAATGCATTTATCTAAGGAAGAACAGTGAAAGTTAACTAAAAAAAAATATATTAATTATTCCGCGTTTGAACCTAGGATTATAAATATAAAGTGTGTTCAGCTGAAGAATTTATTTTGTTTCATGCCAGCTTAATCTTATTATTTATTTTTTTTTAAAAAAAATGTTTAAAAAAATATTATTAATGAACAATTGAACATTTTCGTTTGGAAATGATTGCCATGTATATAAATGTATTAGTTGAAGCTTGGAATTCAAATCGATATCTTAACCTGGATAAATTGTCTACACGTTATGAAATGGAAAAATCATCACAGAGTGGAAATATGAACTTAGATTAATGTATTAGTATTTGTTTTTTTTTATGGTCTGCTTTATTGGTTTAAAAAAAAAAACATAAAAATATTTAGGCTATTAAATTTTTTTTGTAACACTTTTGCATAAATATACAGGTAAACTAGGGTTATAATTTTAAAATGAAATAGGTTTATTTGAATGAGCAAATGTTTTTTGCCATTCTTAAGTAGATTTAGTTATTCATCAAGCATTACACTAGCTAGTTTCTATTTAATAATTTTATTATAGAGATTTAAATATCACAGTCTTATTTTCATATAAATGGGATGTTTTATTCAATTTTTATTTTAAATTTACTAAAGAAGTTTATCAGAGAATATCCATTCATTTGTTTTATGAATGTTATATTAGTAATAATTACAAATATTTTATATTCATCGAGAAGTAAATATTCTTGCATTTAATTTACAATTTTAAAAGTCCACTAGTTACTATATTTTAGCATTTAATATTTTGTTATGTGTGCATTGTGCCTTGCCTAGAATTTTATATGCATTTAATTTCAAAGTATTTTCTACAGTAGTCAGTTGACACATAGTTTGCTTTGTTGGTTCGAACATTGGATATACATTTTGTATTTTATAAATTTCTTGGAAATAACTTAGTTAGTTTAAGTGAAGTATATATCTTGCTATTAGTTAATATTTGGTAGCCTCATAGAGTTAGGCCTAGTTAATAATTTTTGAATATGCTTATGGAGTAGATAAAATCCTCCATCCTTATTGTATTGTATTTCCATGATTTGATAGTGCATATTCCCAAAAGAGGGTTATTGTATTGTATTTTTCAGTGATGATGATCACATTTATAAGCATTGGAAATCCCATGAGAGGATTGTGCTTTTCTGGTGGGTGTTCCTGTTCCCAGATGTACTGAAGATGAATACTAGACATCTTGTTTTGCCTCGAAGTTAGGTATTTTTGGAAGCCACCATATTCTTTTCCAGCTCTGAGGAGCTTAGTATTTTATATTTTTTTGCCTATCATTCATGATGACTTAATGCTAATTCCACCACAGTAGGTGATGTTGCATTTGTTTTAGATTTGTGATGACAAGATATGCTTGTTTGAGGAAATGTATTTCTTCAGGTAGTTGTAGCTAATTTAAGGCTCATAGGTATATCAATGTTTGAATTGTGTTGCTATGATAGTTTTATCATGCACAAGCTAACCAACAATAAGTTATATTTATTTTAAAGTATGTTAAATATGCATATGGTATAAGTGGCAATTCACACATACTAATTTAATATTTTCATCCAGAGTTTCGCCGCTGGATTTGTAAGTCTGTTACATTATTAATTTTAAAACATTGAGGGAATAATTTTATGTGGACTAAATTTATTTAAAAAAGTATAACTGATCTCTGATGAATGAATGTCCCATACACTTAACTTAGTTTTATTTTAAGATTAGCTTAGTCTAATTTAAAAATATATCATTAGTTTAATATTAGTTATGTCAGTATAAATAGTTGTAGTTTTCAAAATATATGCTTTTCCAACTTAGCGTTTGTTAAGTTTAGGATTATAAAATTAAGTTAGAGGTTCAAATATAAACCTAGTTTTGTGTGTAATTCTGATTACTAGATGACACCATAATGTTTTAAAATATTTTAATTAAAAAAATTATAATGTGCTTATTAAATACAGACATTATAATTAAAGTTAAAGATTGTAAAATCTCTAATTATTAAAAGAGATGGAAATTGAATAGCCTTAGCCTGTTATTAAGTATAATAATGTAAACTAAAGGAAATTGTTAAAAGTCAAAATACTTATGTTAAATCCCAGTGTGATATTGGCAATGATTGTAGTCCATTAAATTTGTAAGAATTTCTTATTGTTCTTAATAAACCATATTATTATTATTTCAAAAGTTTTGTTTTGTTTGTTTTACTTTTATATGAAAATATATTCTTGTCTTGGGTTCCAAGTTCACAAAATCTTAAAATTTTAAAGTTATTAAATCTTAAATTCAGACATTCACAAGGATACTCTAAGTTAATTAAATATAGTTGATATTGTCTTCAAAATTAAAAAACTGTGTTAAAGTAAATGATTCTCACATTGAATCATAAATACAGATAATTGCATTATAGCAGATACATAATAAAATATTTAGTTAAAAGTTTATTTTCTTTAAATTATCGGTATATCTTTCAGATTAAAGATTATGCAATATCAGATTAACAATATTAGTACTCAGAAAAATATTTTAATTAATATTATTTTAGGAGCTGCACCTTATCATATATTGACTGCACATCATCTATCATCATCTTAAATTTGATATATTTAAAGAATTCTAATTTATTTGCATTTGAGGTTTTTAGTGGTTGTCTGTGAGTATGGAAAGGCATTAAAAGTACCCTTGCTCTTTTCTTTGCTCAAGTAATATCTTAGATAATAGGCCATTATTAGTTAGATTTAAATTGATTCATTAAATTGTTTGAATTAATGTTTGTTTTGTTTATTATTTTAAGATTGAACATATTATAATTATTTTATGGTCAGCTAAGATATCACTTATTTATTTATTAATCACAGTAATTCTTTATTAGGCAACTTAACTTAAATTTTAATTTTACACAAGAGTGTTAGTTTTAAAATCCCTGAGGTTATTTACTCTTGTTGTTTTAGTAAATATAATTCTGTAAGATAATTTGTTAAAACAAAGCATCATTAGTTTTATTCAGAGAGTGTATAATCTATTAGTAGGACTAATATGGTAAGCATTGATTAGTAATTTAGATAATCTCTTGTATGGTTTATTAAAGTATTAATATGCTGTAGTAGTTATAGTTCATCAGTATTGGATTTAACCTTTATTTGATTATACATCACTGGATCATCATCTTTTCTTTAAATTTATTGTAACCCCACTGAGCCAAGTTGTTTAGAGTCTCTCATGTATATTTTATTTTAGTTCATTTCAATTTTATTCCATTTCTTTTCATGTCATTTCTTTCATTTCTTTATTCCTTCTTCTTATATCTCTCTTTCATATCTTTCAATCATCTTATTTCTTTTCTCTATCCATCACATATATAACATTTCTATTACTTTTCCCTATTTCTTTTCCTCCTCAATTCTTTTCTTACCATTATTATTATCATTTATTTTTACCATTATCATTATCTTCTTCTTATCATCTTCTTCCTCTTCCTATTCCACATACCTTTCTTCTTATCATCATTTTACATCCATTTCATAATTTTCTCCCTCTATTTTCTTCCTCCATTTTATTATTAGCATTTTTTTTTCTTTTCTATCTTTCTTTTTCTCTTTCTCACACCCCTATCTCGTTCTATTCGGTTTTTATATATATATATGTGTGTGTGTGTGTCATATTATTATTACAATTTATATATATATAATTTTTATTTTGCCATATATAGTTTTCTTTTTTTTCAATTAGGCATTTCATTCAATCAAGGAGAGCCATTAATTAAATTAAGAAAGTTTGCATTACAAGTTTTTAGACGATTTACTATTGGTAAAGGAAGCTGGGAAAAAATAATTGAAAAGGAAGTTGCAATTCTCTGCGAGAACATCAGAGGAAAAAACACTCAACCCTTTGATTTAAAATCCATTTTCATGCAAACAACGGCAAATATTATCCAAACAGTGTTATTCTCAAGGACGATTGACTGTCATTCCTTACCCAAAGATTTTGTAGATATAATTGATGAATTATTTGAAGAGTTTACAATGACAAATCCAGTAAATTTTTTCCCACCATTAGGTTATATTCTCAATAGACATAAACGGTTTAAACAAAATATTCAAATTCTCAGAAAAATGATGACCAACATCATAAGAGAACATGAGAAAACATTTGACGGCACGAATATAAGAGATTATATAGATGCTTATCTGGAAAAGGAACAAGAAAATAAGCGACTAAATATAAATGAGTCAGCCTTTAGTAGTAAGTATGTTTAATATAAATAATAAACAAGAGTAATTTGTAATGTAATAAGATAAATATATACACCTGGGTCTCTTTTTACGCGCGGACTTATTTAACACGATTTTGAAGTTTACACGATTCATATTTCACTGGAAGTCAAACTCCGATAATGTGCTATTACTTTAAATAATAAATTTCGCGCACTTTTGTTATATTGAAAGTAATAGCACATTATTGGAATTCGACTTTCATCTTAGTAATTTCAATATTTTCAGTGCTTTATAATATTAAGATTTTATGCAATAATGAAATTAAAATCATAATTTCCACATTTTATGTATACACACATTAAATTTTACAAGATTATAATGTAAATTTGTTCAAACATTGTGCATGTTAATTTTGCATTTTAAATCACATTCTGTTTTTGCTTTTTAAAAAAGACCGTAATCAATTATTAATCATTTAGTGTCCACAAGTTTATTTTTAAAAGGTGAGTAATAGCAGTGGGCACAATTAAATTTGACAATTAAAAATTAAAATCTGATTTTTAATTGTAATTAACAATTTAAAAATTACTTACAGCGACTTGAAATTAATGTGATGTGAAATTTGATTTTTAAACGAAATTGAAAATTAAAAAATTAAAGACAAAAATAAGAATTTAATTTGTAGTTGTTAGTTTCATAAACAATTAATAAAATCATCATCTCAAAGATTAATTACTAATTACATTGTCACCAGAAAACCATTGACACAACATGAGTGTGAAGTTGGTGCTAGTTGTATTTCCTCTTGTGAAAATTTTTATTTTTTACCAGTTTGCAAACGAACGTGTTTCGGCAAATAGTGATAATAATTAAAACGTGTATAAAAAATGTAAATTACTGTACTGTAAATTATGCATAAAAATATATTATTTTGAATAAAATTAAATATTATAGTTAAAAAAAGTTTGTCTTGTATCAATTTTTTTCAAATTTGAAATTTTTTATTAGTCATATTTTATTTCCTTATTTTTTTGCGCGAATTTTAAAGTAATTTTACATTGGTGCTTTGCTTTTATGTGAATTTTGAAAAAATCACAGACCACATCCCCCTTTTTCAATGTAAGTTACGTCTATTTTTGCACAATTTCATTTGCGTGTGTTTTCTGAGGAACCTATCTATTGCATAATATGAGACCCAGGTGTAGTTACATATCAAATAATCTGCATGTGTGTGTCGAATGCGTCGATAATCTTAGGCAGAACATAAATCTAAATATACAGGATGTCCCAAATGTATACACAGTTTGAATGATTATAACTTCAGTTTTTATTCACATGTAATTAATATTTAAATTTCAAAAGAATCTACATAAAATGTATAAATTTCCCCCCTACCACATATTTGCAAAATTATTACCATTCTGGTCAATACACTGCTGATAACGTTGGGCTATTGATTCACAAAGTTTAATAAACATTTCATTTGATGTTGTGGTACATTCATCCTCAATTATGACTTTTAGTTTTTCCAGTATTGTCAATTTTCTGGCATAGAATTTATCTTCAAGGTATCGCCACAAGAAAAAGTCCATTAGCATCAGGTCTAGGAAATGGGTCTATTTGGAAGGTTCACATCAAGATATGCTCTTACATCATGATGATAGTGTGGAGGTGCCCCATCCTGTTGGAAATAAAAATTGCCATCTTCATAAAAGTACTCCAAACTGTGTAGTAAAACAGATTCTTGAAGTAAATTCAAGTAATTAGCATCAGTCATTGTACTGTCAAAAAGAATGATCCAATTAATCCTTTGATTAAAATGCCACACCACATGAAACTTCTGGTAAATTTACATGGTGTTCTTACATAACATGTGGATTTACATTTTCCCAGTAAGTGCAATTATGTCGATTAATTGTGCCATTTAATTTGAATGTAGCTTCATCATTCAGAACAGCCTTACCCAAAACTATGTATCCTATTCACATTTTTCCAAGTATCTTTGGTCCGGACCATCTTCATGGATAGCATGTACTATTGTCAGAATGTAACTTATTCCATTTACAACGTTTTAAAATGAGACTGACATCTGATTTGCTGATGCCAATCTCATGACTTTACTGATCTGCCTGAAACTCCCTGCAATATGGTCTTTGTACTTCTGATACATTTTCATATTTCCAATAGCATTTTAAAATATTTTTTTTTCCAAAAGTTAATCTTGGTCCACTCATTATTTCCATTTAGTTACACCCTGAAAAGAAATAAAAATAAGAAAATTAAAAACCGTTAAACAGTGTATACATTTTTGGGGACACGTAGTATATTCACATGAAACAATGATAGAAAATTACTGAACATTGATAATAAGAATAAACAAGTCAAGACAGCATTATCATATCACTCTCCTTAAAGTCGACTAAGAAAGGATTAAAAACAAAAGGGAAATTTGTAAATAAAATTAAATAATTTCTGTAAATTTAGTAAAATGTCAAGTCAAGAAACTTATTATAGCTAATAATTAAGTAGGTAGTCATTTAATATGCGCTTTGCGATTTTTTACATATTTAGGGTTGTTACCAAACACTGCTAAAAATACTAAGTTGATAAATGTTTTTATTTTTTATTTATGGCAAAGAGAAATATTATTTTGGAAATCTAATGAAGTGAAAATAATGATTTTATTGTGCGTGTTATTGAAGCAAATACTACAACAAAAGGTGTCAAAACTATTCAAACTTTTAAAGCAATAAATAGATTTTTTTTTCATGTGTTAAAGCATCGGTCGGGAAGCGAACCCGCAAACCCGGGAAAACTGTCTGTAAGGCGCTGACCACTCGACCACCAACGATTGACATAAATAGATATTTTTCTTTAACGTTGGCCAAGAAAATTAAGAGAAATAGTAATGGGAGTTCTCTAAAGAAAAATAATGCTGCCTACGTTTGAGCCCACCTTTAGACAATTTTAAAGTGATAAATGTTATTGTGCGCGTGTTCTACAAATAAAAAATAAATACATATAGATAATGGTTATCATGTGCATTTTTAAACAACAAAATGAAGCCAAAAATAATTTTCTATATGGGATATTAAAATGATATTATATATACAGGTTGATAAAACACTGTAGACAATTTTAAGGAACATATGTATAGTAATTAGTTTTTGTTGTTAATTCAAAAGCGCACACATGCACACACACAAAAAGATATACAACCTATTTTTTGAATAAGTGGTAAAAAAACTTTAAAGAAATTTAAGGATTAAATAACTTTGTGGTTGTTGATTGCAAAAAAACGTACACAACCAAAAAAATAGGCGATCCTCAATAAAGATAGGCAAAGCAGAAAACAGACTTTTTTATTAGTAGGAAGCACACAAATATTTTGAAGAGGCTAGAAAGAGGTCTAAATAACTCCTACTGTTTTGACATTACATTTTTTAGAAAACAAAATCCAAATGGGACTGTAATAGTTCAGGAGATATGCTTTTCATTTTCTTGACAATGGTGAGTTTTGTTTTACCCAAAAACACAATTCAAATCTTTGAGATCATACTATTATAGAAATGCCACAATGATGTCTTCAGTGGTTGCAACTTGCCTATATAATTTTTTGAGAAGCATATTGCTGACAAGGAAAAGTAGATAGTGAAATAATGGTCAGATCATTAGTAGTTTGCATATGTTTTCTTATTTGGATTTAAGGCCTCAGCATCCGCTTATATTTTTTTACTTTATAGAGAATTTTTCTTTTTAGGATTTAAAACATTTTTGATTAGTTTAAGTGTGGTTTATAGAGCTTTTCTCTTTTAGGATCTATCAACGTTGTTAGATCACATATCTGCTATATTTTTTTCCATTTATACAGATGATGAGAATTAAAAATTGATGTCAGCAGGTTTTTGAAATCTTAATGAAATAAGGGGGGAAAGTATCATTACTTTCTTACTGTCATTAATCAAAATCTGAAAATCAATGTCTTATTTCTAAAAAATGCATCAAATTTATCACTTAGTATTTTCGAGTAGTGTTTGGATACTATTAGGAGGTTCCCCAAAATATATATATATAAAATACTGCATAATAAACGATTACCAGTTATTTAAATGTTTAATATTGTAATTATAGGGGATTTGAACTCAGTCTTTCAAGCTCCTTTTAGCTATCCACTCTTATCTCATACAATTGATACACATGATTACACAGATGTGAAAAATATAAATATACATATTTCATAATGAGCAAGTATTCATTAACTGGTCCAGATCATCATCTCCCACACATATACATAATCAAATGTTCAGTTTATATTAAAATAGAAAATGATCAAACTTTAATGGGCAGGCATCAGTCTACTCCACCCTCTCACTATTCAGCCATCCATACCATTGACAGTCTAATGATGGTATATCCAAATTCCTTGTTGATGCCAGTATTATTGTCATGCCCATGTTGACTTTTAAGTCATTCTGACCCCTTATGTATAGGATTTTGTTCACTTAAACACAGAGAAGAGGAATGGCAAAATATTGGCTTAATTTGTAATATTTAAATGCAAATATAATTTTAATCTAGACCAAATGATGAATTCTGATTCAGCACAGAATGTATTAAAGATCTTTTATGTTTTTCATATGTGTGTGATCATATGTATTGGTTGTATGAGGTAGAGTGGATAGTTAAAACAAGCTTGAATGTCTGAATTCAAATCCCTTATAATTATATCTAAACTCCAAGTATATTAATTATAATTGCATTTAAATGTTAATACTGATACATTTTATTTTATTTACAGGTGCAAAAGTAGTATGTAATTTAGACAGTAAGAAGGTTATATAATTTCTAATATTTCTGAGTATTAATACATAGTAAATTTAAAAACTTTGTGATATGCAGAAAGAAATTAATAAAAGTAAATGAGCAGAGAAATATCTTTACACTCTTAAATTGAGATGCTTTAGAGTGGCCTATATAATTAGAAAGTAGGTTTAAAGATAAGATTATCACCCTTATTTTTTCAAAAGTTTCTATCTTGTGTCTTAGTTTAATAGTTTTCTCAATACTCAATAAGACATTGTTGAGATATTATAAAAAAACAGTACATACATGTGTTAGGATGAAAAACCCTTACTACTAAATTTTATATTGTTAACTCATGATGGAATTGATATTCTGTATATTATAACTGACATTTTGCCAAGATGTTATTATATAGTTATTGCAGATATATAGAAAATTGTAAAAAAATAATTAAAAAGTATAAAAAAATTATAACACTAGAGCAAGCTAAAAGCTGCATTTTTGTTCAACCTGAATACAATTAATAATAAGCAAAGAGTCAAAATTATTTTTTAATTGATGAGGTCTGATCAAGTAGCATGATTTGGTTTGTTCATTAATTTTAGTATCATGATTTGGTTTGTTCATTAATTTTAGTATCATGATTTGGTTTGTTCATTAATTTTAGTATCATGATTTGGTTTGTTCATTAATTTTAGTATCATGATTTGGTTTGTTCATTAATTTTAGTATCATGATTTGGTTTGTTCATTAATTTTAGTATCATGATTTGGTTTGTTCATTAATTTTAGTATCATGATTTGGTTTGTTCATTAATTTTAGTATCATGATTTGGTTTGTTCATTAATTTTAGTATCATGATTTGGTTTGTTCATTAATTTTAGTATCATGATTTGGTTTGTTCATTAATTTTAGTATCATGATTTGGTTTGTTCATTAATTTTAGTATCATGATTTGGTTTGTTCATTAATTTTAGTATCATGATTTGGTTTGTTCATTAATTTTAGTATCATGATTTGGTTTGTTCATTAATTTTAGTATCATGATTTGGTTTGTTCATTAATTTTAGTATCATGATTTGGTTTGTTCATTAATTTTAATACAACAAATCCATTATTTCAAAATTTCTATGGTTTTTCTAATTATTTTTGATGAGGTTTATTGTATCAGAGAAAGACTTTTGTTAGTGCTGAATTTGCTGAATGTGAATAAAAAATTGTCCACTAAATTTAAATCTAACTCATAGGTTTCCATTTCAAGTTTGATGTTCACTCTTTATTCATTATTATTTTTATTTTGTTCTATAAAAATATCTAATCTAGTTATTCTATTTCATTTCTCTAATGTCAGATGTTTTACATTTTTTTACAACTTTTGATTAATTTTTAAGAACTTTTTGTATCTTCACAATCTCTAATAAAAATATTTTTACTCACTCAAGTTAAAATGTTATTTTGTCAAAATGTCACTAAACTTATACTTTAATACAATACACAACAGTTTCTAGAAGTTAACAGCAATTATGATATATAAAAACCTTCACATCAAAATATCTATAATGAAACTCACATAAAAATATGAAAGCGTTCTCAATAATTCAATAAAACCCAAGAATAAGCAATGATTGCCAATCATAGATTATTAAAAAGTCTTGTAATCTACAGTTATTATAATTAGTTTCTGTAGCTCTTAAATAGTTTGGGTTACCAATTTAGTAGGTATTCTACACTCACATATAATTTAAGTTTCTGCCGTAAATTGAACATTATTTTGAAAATTTGATTCTATTAAAAGTACATGATATTGATTTATATATTATTTGTAAGTTTTATAATTTTAAATCTTTTTATTAATAGTATTTTTTAAAAAATTTCATATTTGTAGTTCAAATTGTTAATTATTTCATTTGTCATTCAAAATGGACAAAGGTATGATAATTTAATTCTCAGAATCATCATGTGGTGTCTCCTGTGATGTAACTTTATAACATGCTCTTTAAGGCTCGAATGGGATCTTTAGCAATAAGGGAATATACACATAATGGAAAAATATGGGTGATTTACTCTGTAAGTTGTGTAAGAAAGGCATAGAAAATATTAGGCATCTGTTAATTGAATGCAAATTCCTGAAAGCAGAAAGAGTACAAATAATGAAGTTGTTGAAGAATAAATATAAACAAAGTGATTATATAGAAAGTGAGTTATTGTATTTTATGCTGTGTATGGGAAGAGATAATGGGGTTTTAAATATAAAGGTCATGGAGTTGACAAAGTTTATGTTGTGGATATGGGATGGAGCAAGATAGAGAGAAATATTGGAAAACTTAGAGTGGGGAATGGAAAGAGCAGTTAAAGTGACTAACAGGATTCTCTGGGCATAGTTGCTGAGAGATTCCTGAATCTGTATAAGGAGATGTCACAGTGCATGTCATTACAACATGTTGTGCTGATGTGGCTAATTTGTTCTGCAAATTAAGTGTTTACATATTTTTTCCGTGAATATTATTCTGCTACAAAAAGTGTTTGCTTACTGTGCGAAGTTGGAGAAAACATTATGTCCAAGGAAGGTAGATTTAATTGGATTTGGAAAAATTGTGAATGATTTTGATAATGTGCAGAATATGTTTCCTTATGCCATTTTAAACATAGGGAAAAAATTACTGTTGTGTTTGTGCTACCATAAGAAGGTTTTATAACTAAGTTGTACAGAAGATTAGTTGAGTTTTAGTAAGTTTTCTGCTAAAAAAATTTTAGTCTAAGGAAGGAAGTGATTTATTTTTGAAAGAAGATAACATTTTGAAGCCTAAGGCTGGAAAACATGTGTCTATTGATCACCATCGAAAGAAAGTAAAGTTTTTTTTTTTGCATTTTGCATAAAATGGTTTGAAGAGTAGGAGAAAAAGCATGAAATTAAATATAGAATAAGAGACTTGACAATAGCATTTGCATTCCACAATGCATGTATAATAGTCAGAAAGATATCAGGAATGCTGTGGCAGAGTGTGACATATGTGATAAGGTATATCATTTGAAATACTTAAATTAGACTAGGAGAAATATAACAGATTAATGTCTAGGTAGACAGTGTGTAAATGTGATAAAATAAGTGAATGAAGTTGTTTCTAAGTGTAGATAGAATAAAGAAAAAGTCAGGGGAAGTTGAGAAAGATAGGACAGAGTACAGTTTTAGTGGAATGAGAAGAGATATGGATGCACAAATAAGTAGTGCAATGGAAATGATTAGTTAAAGAATAAGTAAGATAGAGGAAAAAGTGAAGGATGTAGAAGCAAAATTAAAATTGTTAGAAACAAAATGTGAACAGATAAAGAAATTATTGAATAAGAATGATAAGGAAGAAATACATAAGGAATCCTTTGTAAAAGAGAATATTGTGGGAGAAGTAGGGAAAGTAAACTATGAGACAGTATTGATAGTTGATTTTCTGATTAGAGAATGTGGAGATATAATTGGAAAGGAAACAGAAATAAGTATGTAAGAATATGTCTGCCTTGATTTAGAATTAGGGCAGTTACAAATAAAATAAATAAACAAGGGAATAGAGATGGCTATGTTACTGTTGGGACAAATAATTTGTGAGAGCCATCAGAGAGAGTAATGGATGAGTACCTAGAATTAATTAGTAATTTGAATAAGATTAAAGAAAGAGTAGAAATAGTTGCATTATCACCAAGATTTGACTATATATATATATATTAGATAGGACATGTTATATCAATGAGAGATTAAAAAAATTGTGTGAGAGAAATGATATTATGTTTGTGGATGCATGGAATTTTTTTATGAGTAAGAGGGAGTTATGTAGTAAAGATGGATTGCACTTAGAAAACAAGGAAGTGAAGTTTTAGGAAGTTTGGTTTATAAAGAATATAGTTCAGGAAACATATAAAGTGGGATGGGGTTTTAAGTTACTGTGTTAGCATAAAAAAGAAGAATGGGCAGGATATAAGAAATAAACAAAGGGTAGCTGATTTAGACATAAATGTAGATGTGGAGAGAGAATGTGTCTGTAAAATTAATGGCAAGCAAGTTATTTATAAATGTAATGGAGAAGAAAGAGTCAAAATAATTTATAAAACAGTAGCTGGAAAAAAAATTGTTAAAATGGAATATTTGAATATGCAATATATTAAGAGACAAGAAAAAATAGCTGGAATTAAACAAAGCAGTTAAAAATCAAGCGCTTGAGGTATTAGCAGTAGTGGAAAAACATTTAAAAGAAGAAGAACCTATATTGGAAGACTTGGTACGGCAGGGTATTAATAGAAAAAAAAAGTAAAAAGGGCTGGTAGTACTGGAGTTATATCAAAAAATATTTAAATGCTGTTTAATGTCAAGAACATTTGTGGTTTGAGATATGGTTAGGAAGACAAGAATGGATGATGGATATAATGTACATAGCCACTGGGGATAGTCAAACTATAATGGATTGAACAATAGCATATATGAATGTGTAGTTAAGGATCTACAGAGTTTCAAAAAAGGGAAGAAAATAATGGTTATAGGGGATATGAACGGGCATATTGAAAAAGTGATGATATTGATAAGAATGTACAGCTTTTGAAGGTTTTTTTTTGTCAGAGAGAGAATTTGAGCATTGAAAATTTATCTAATATTTATGAGGAAGAATAATGGTCTAGAAATAATATATTTCACACAATAGATTATACATTAGTAGAGAAATAGGGAATGAATAAAGTACGGAAAATTAAAGTATTTGATAATGAACAGAGAGTATGTAATAGTGATCAGAATTTCTTTATAATAAAACTGGTTAGCAATGTGATGGAAAAGAATACTAAAAGTAAAAAGGATGGTAAAAGATGTGGATGAAGAATTAATGAGAAGAATAAGTTAGAAGAATATAAAATAAAAGTAGAAAAAAATCATGAAAGTGTTTGTTAGTAATGAATATAAGGACTGGGATGGTGAAGTAGAAAATGTTGCAAATAGGATTTTAGGTGAAAATATTCAGAAGAATAAATGTAATAAAAATGTAATAAAAATTTAGAGCTAATAAAAGTATAAAAGATAGGAGGAAAGCATACAGAGAATATAAGTGTGCTATTAAGAACAAATAAAGTGAAAAAAGTAAAAAGAGTTAAATGGAAAAATATTTAAAAAAGATGCCAAAAATAGATATTTATGGAGAGAGAACAAAATTAGATAATAAATTGTTGGAGAATATTAGTAAAAAGTGGAAGACATTGGAGTAAAAAAATGTAAATACATTAAAAAAAAGAATAGTATTACCAGATGATAAGGGAATAGAGTGTAGATCTAGAGAAGAATTAGATTGAATCTTAAATAAGTATGCAATGGATATAGAAAATATGTCAGATGTGAAGGACAGAGTGATAGCAAACATAAAATCATATTGTAATGGGAGTATTAGATTTACAGAAAGTGAACTGAATGATGCAGGGAAGAAAGTAAAAAGTGGAAAGGCAAGAGCTTTAGATGGAGGAGGAGCAAAGATGGTAATGAATTTATGCCATAGGGCAAAATTAAACATATTATAAAGTTTTAATGACATGACATTGAAGAGCGATTTTCTGGATAATTGGAGTAATACAAGAGTAGGGCTACTATTTAAAGGAAAGGGTAAGGATCATAGTAAGTTAAATAATTATAGATCAATAGTGGTAACATTAGTATTACATAAAGTTTTCACATATATGGTAGCTGAAAGGATCGCAAAATGGATGGAAGAAAATAATATAGTGGGAGAAATGCAAGGAAGGTTTTAATCGGATAAGCATATAGGAGATAGTTTATTTGTAGTTACACAATTTATAGATATGAGTAGAAATACAGGTAGATAGTTATATATGTTTTTTATAAATATAGAGAAGGCATGTGATAGAGTAAATAAAAATGGATTATGAGTAAGTTTAGTAAATTTGGAAAATGTACTGAGATTTAGTGGATCTTATTAAGAGATTATATGAAAATAATTACTATATCAGTTACGGAATATAGACTCACTTAAAGTTAAAAAATGGGTGGGAATCAGGCAAAAATGCCCTATGTCACCCATTTTGTTTTTGTTCTATTTGACAGAAATGGAGAGAGCAGTAGAAAGAGTAGGAAGAGGGATAGATATAACGTTGATAGATGGCAAGGGAGAATATACATTATCAGATCTTTTATTTGCAGTTAATGTCTTCTTGTGTTGAGAAAGAAGTGAAGATATAAACATTATGCTAAGGATATACACAAGGGTGGGTAAAGGGATAAAATTAAATTTAGTGAAGAAACATCAAAAGTAATGATGGTCAATACTGGAGAAAGAGAAGACAAAGAATTTTTATGAGGGATATAAAGTTAAGTCTGGTAAATAGGTATAGCTATTTGGAAAATGTCTTAAATAACAAGAGAGATTGCATGGATGAATGATAAAAAAAATTGATCAATGAAGCAAAGTAAAGAAAAGAACTGATAAAGAAATTAAATGTTTTTATGTAATAAATATGATGTAACTAGAACTGCATGGAAGGGAGTGGTGGTAGCATGGTTAACATATGCTAATGATGCATTATGTGTAAGTAAAGGGGTGTTAGATTACTTAGAAAATACAAAGAGAAGTAGGAAGACATGCATTAGATGTAGAGGTGTGGATGGCAAAGGAGGCAATCGAAAGAGAAATTGGATGATCAAGTTTTTATATAAGAGATGAAAAAAGTAAAATGAATATGTTCAATAGATTGCAGATTATGGATAATAAGAGAATAGACAAAATAGTATTCAGTTGGATTACGAGTAAAAGGCAGGAAACAAAATGGGTGAGAAAAGTATTATGGTATGTAAATGATTTGGATAAAGAATTTATGTCAATTTACTTATACAAAAGATGGGATGATTGTGCTAGGAGAAATGTTGAGTGTAATAGTGGTAATGAATGGGCTAGAAGAATAGATGCATTAATAAAGAATAGGGTGTTGGGGACAGATGGAGAACTAGTATGGAAGTAAAAAGTTTATATATTATATATATAAACATAATATTGAGTTTGAGTTAATTTATGATAATATCAAGGAAAGTAGTTTACTGTTTAAGGTTTGAACAGGATCTTTAGCAATAAGGGAATATACATGTAAATGGGAAAATATGGGTGAGTTAGACTGCAAGTTATGTAAGGAAGGCATAAGAAGTATTAGGCATCTGATAATTGATGTAAATGCCTGAAAGCAGAAAGGGTACAAATAATGAAATTATGGGAGAAAATATAGATAAGGAAAGTGATTATATAGAAAGTGGGCTCTTGGTTTTATGCTGGGTTTGGGGGAAAATAAGAGGGATTTAGTATAAAGGCCATAGAATTGACAAAGATTAGGTTGTGAAAATGGGGTGAAACAGAATATGGAACAATATGGGAAAAACTTGGGGAGACCATTATCCTGCAGTGGATTGATAATGGTTGATGATGATGATGAATTAAATACTGTCTGATACTATACTAGAAATAATAAACAAAAGTAGAGAATAATCCAACATTAGATAACTAGCTAAAAACATATGTATACTAAAATTCTCTCATGTCCATGGTTTCATCTATTAACAGGTTTTCTCAAGTAAAATTCAAAATAGATACAAACACATATACATATAAGCAAAACAGAAATAGCCACCCTCTTAATCATTTTAAAAATCATCCACTTCTAATATATCTCAGATTCCAAAAGTTTTATCATAAGTATTTTTTGAGGTGTATGAAATTAAAAAGAAGATTAAAAGAAACATATGAAAAATCTTAAATCTGAGGTATAAATCTCATGAAAACATAATTTCACATAGAAGGTGGATGGTTTTGATGTGATTCAATGGATATTTATTTCCTTTATATATGTGTGTGTTGGTATTTAGCTGAATTTTACTTGAGAAGATTTATTTTTTAATAAATGAAATCATAGTAATGAAACATGATATAAATTTGTTTTTAGCTACTATTCTAGATATTTTCTTGATCTTATACTAAAATCCATATTTTCTCTGTTGTCTGATTGGTAAATGAATGTTTGTCAGATGAACAACCCATTATGTTTATGTAAAGACAATAATTATGCCATTAAATAAAACTCACTGGAGAAAAAATGAGTAAGAGTGGTTTCAATTACAGAGACATAAGATATATTTCATGATAAAGGTTGCCATCCATCTGCAAAAACAACAACAAACATGCATCCATAATTTAATATTAAGGTGCTTCGCGCTTTTGTGAATTGTCAATCCCCTAATATAGTTCAGATGAATGACATACTTAGCAATGTTAATGAGTTTTTATAAATTAGCAATGTCAATCCCCTAATATAGTTCAGATGAATGACATACTTAGCAATGTTAATGAGTTTTTATAAATTAGCAATGTTTAATTAAAAAAAACATATATACATTAAATCTTTAAAAAAATTGTTAAAGCAACCAATTAAAAAATATTCCAAATATTATATTTAATAAAAAAACTTACAAAAATTACTGATATTTTTGTATTCTGTGTGATCAAGCTGCAGAAACAACTACAAAAGCTGATGCATAATTTGGTATTAAGGCACTGCATGCTCTCAGAGTCTGCCAGTCCTCTAGTATAATTCAGATGAATGATATAGTTAGCAATTAATAAATAGTAACTACTAATTCAGAGGGTGATCCAGTCAATATACATTTGAAGCTGTAAAGCTATCAAATATAACAAATATATTTTAAAATATAAATTTTAATTTAGTTTTATTAAAATTCTGAAAAATATTTTTACAATATTAAAATGTTTTGTTTAATTTACATTAAATCTTTAAACATTTTTGACAAAATAACCAGTTAAAAAAACTATGGGCCTTTACAAGGCAGAGTGCAACTGGTATGCTTTTCATATCCAACTACATTATTAATTAGAAAAAATGGCATATATTACAAGTGACTAGTCATAGCAAAATTTATTTCCTAAGTAGTTCTTTTACTCTTTTTCTATCTCCTTTTACCCTCTTTTTTATCTTTTTTTGGGGAGGGGGGGTTAAAATGACCATATTTATTTAAAGAGTGGCCATTTATTATTATTTAATAAGTAGATAAAGGGTTCAATAAAGACATAATGAATATGCCTAATGATAAGGATGTCATATAAATTTTTAATAAACTTTGTTCATATTAATAAATGTTCTTTGTAAATCCCCAATATGAATAAGATTTAAGATTTTACCTGTAATAGATTAATAACCGATAGTGTTAGTTACATTTGTCTTTCTATATAAAGCATTAAATATTTTGCTATGGTTGTTGAGATATAAACATGAAACTAATACATAATTGATAAATCCAATTTACATACAAATTCACATTCAACATAAGACTTTGATTATTATTTTTTTTACAGTGATTAACTATTAATATATAGTTTTAATATTGTTTGTTTAGTAATTCAATACATATTGTAATCAACGTTATTCCAAATTCACAAATAACTTTCTAATAATCCTTTATATTTGAGAAGTCTGCTTGTAGCTGTGAAACCATTGGTTGTGTTTTAGAGTTTACTTTCTTTGGCTACTCTGTTATTTGTGAATTTAGTGTAAGTTTGATTATTTTATTGTCTAGTTTAGCTTTAGACTTTTAATGAAATCAATATATATATATATTTGTCTAGGAATTAATTTAATTAAAATTTATATATATATATATATATATATATATATATATATATTTGTCTAGGAATTAATTTAATTGTAACTTTAACTGATATTTTCCTGGGAGGAACTGAGACAATAACAAATACACTGCTATGGGGTATTATTTACTTAATGCATTACCCAGATATTCAGGAAAAGGTTTGGAAAGAAATACATTCAGTTTTTGAAACTCATAAACTTCTGCAAATGTCCTATAGGAAAACCTTACCTTTTACCATGGCAACAATAATGGAAGTTCAACGCTATTGCAACATAGCTCCACTGGGTGCTGCTCATTGCGCTTCTGCTGAAACCAAGCTTTGTGGGTATGATGTACCCAAAGGAGCATGGGTATTACCGAATTTAACAGCTGTGCATTTTGATCCAAAATATTGGCATGAACCTTCCAAGTTCGATCCAAATCGATTTTTAGATGCCAATGGACAACTAAAACAGAATATAGAGAGCTTTATTCCATTTTCTGCAGGTAAATGCGTTATTATTTTAGATTATACGAATGTTTTATTTGAATATATGTTGCTTAAATGTATTCTTATGTTTTAAGATATTTAACTGATCGTATGATTGCGATTATTGCGTGTATTATGTTATGCAATTTCTGGAATAAAATCTAACAGCTTGTAAAATATAGTAATAAATGTTAATTACCACACCAAAATATTTGATTATTTATTTATTTAGAAAAAGGATTTTTAGACAGCTTAGCTATTACCTAGACACCAGAGAAAATATATCAAAGTTCTCATTAGGAAGTATTAATGGATATGTTAAACCTTTCAATTATACCTTTGTAGCTGTATATTAGATAAACATTAGTATGTGTATTTCATGGATTATATTTGGAACATAGGCATAGATCGATGGCTATTAAATTGCATTTATGAAGTTTATGAGTGCACTACTTATATGACGTCTTGAATCTATTGCTTAAATTCTGCTCATCTTCATCATTTTTAATGATTATTAATCCATTGCAGGAAGAAGTTCTCTTTGATTTTAATCCACTTTCTTTAATCTCTAGCTTATCTTCTCTACATCACTTTAACCAAATTCTTCATTTCACCCATTCATTTTGCATGTGGTTTGTTTCTAGGTCTTTTGCAATTTTTTGGAATCTAATTTAAGTTTGCAACTGTGAATCTATTATCATTAAGATTTCAACAGTGCATCTATTATCATCTCTTCCAGAAATATTTCCAACCCAGAACCACTTGAGCTTCTTAACTATTTGAATGATGTTTGTAATATCTGTTTATTCTTTTATTCATATACTGCATTTTTTGTTATTTCTAATATACATTTTTTTCCATACTCCATTGATTGGTCTGTCCAATTATCAGATCCATCAGTAAGAACCGGAAAAAATCGTCTAGAAATTTTTGTTCTTTTCCAAGACATAGGCCTTTAAATATTAAGTTACTTCTGCCAAAAGAAACATATTGAAGTTTAATTCTATGATTAATCCCCCATACTAAGATTAATTGCATTTACTATATTTCCATGTATATATTGATAGTCTGATCAAAACATTTCTATGCGTTAACTTCTTCTAATTTTGGAATATCAATCTTTATTTTTATTTTCTTCTGAAAAACTTCTTTGAATATTACTTTAGCCTTTTTAGCATTTATCTGTAGTCTTAATTTTCTACTTTCATCTGATACCTCTGACATTACTTCCTAAAGATTTGAATCATTATTTGCAAAAACAATAACATCATCTGCTAAATGTGATGACTTGCATAATCTTCATTTACTTTTAGTCCCTTAACTTCCCATCTGCTGTAAAAAAGTTTTGGGAACAGGAATCGCCCTATTATACAACCTTCTCAGTATTAATCTTTATAGGTTTACTATCTAATTTAATGACGGCTGTTGAATTTTGACAAATATTGTTCAAAATATTAAGTCCTTTCCACCATTTTCAAATTCAAAGCATAATAGCCACTCAAAATCATTTTTCCCTTCTGTAATCTCTCAATACTTGAATGTGAACTACTGTGCTGAACCTCGTTTTAAAACAAGCTTGTTCTTTTGGTCGTTTAAAATCCAATATTTTTTGTGCCTAAATTGTAGTTATCTTAGTAAAAATTTTGTATGGAACTAATAAAAGTCTGATTGGTTTGTAATTTCTAATATCTACTTTATTATATTTTTGAAATATTAATACTACATTCTTACAATTTTCTGGTGCACGTTTATTATTTAGACATTTGGCATATAAGTTAGCAACAATTTTTCTATTTTTTCTCCTATTTTTTTAAGATTTCAATTATAATTCCGTAGCTTTCCCTTCAATACAGATTTTATTGCATATCTCACTTATTCATTTAAAATCATGGGAAATTTACAAGATATAGTAGTTATAGAGAAATACATTTTCTTGTTCTTTATTACTATATAATTCTTGGTAAGAACTCTTTTACCCATTTCATGATGTTATCTCTCTTTTTATTAATATTTCCATCTTTTCTTCTTATTGCAGAAATATTTTTCATACCAATATCAAGATGTTTTACACTTTTAAGACCTTTATTGCATTTTGTAGCCTTCCTTGCTAATTCTCAATTATTTGTCTTACATCGTTATTAATTCATTTTGTACCATTTTACAAAATTCTTTATATTCATTTCATCTTAAAGAATCAATTAGCGTCCAGAAAATTTTAATCTAGCTCATTTTACTATTGAACGAAAATAAATTTAGTAGGTATATCAGAAGAAATCTATATTTAATAATTTTTGGTTGTCGATCTTAAATTGAGTTGAGTTATATATTAGGTATTAGAATATCCTGCTATTAAAAATATATGGTTTAGGAGAAATTGTCTCTTCCCATACGTAATGCAGGAATATAAGCAATAACAGGAAACCACTGAAAATGAATGAGTTTGAGAGTAATAATAAAAATTCTAATGATAGTATTTAATTGAATATTCAGAAGATTATTATGGGTCCAGTATTCAGTAATATAATGTTCTAAGAAAGTTGTCTGTACTATATTTCCATTACATTTCTAAGTACTTCCAGCTTGTATTGCAAGAAATTTATTTCTAGAAATTATTTATATCCTATCTCAAATAAATTAGAAAATACTAAATCATGATCAAAGTTATTTATAAATAGCATCTGAAAGAACTGTGTTCAATCTATTATTACAAAATGGTTTTCTTCATATTAAGAGATATTTATCTTCTTTTAGATAAAAATTGGATTTTTTGATAAGATTCTACTATGTAAAGTAAAAAACGATTTTCAAGCATTTTTGAATTTTATTTTTGGAAAAGATTTATGTTGCAAGTCAAAATAATGTTGGCAGCAAAGGTCAATTTCCCACAGTCTGTATCTAGAATATTTGGAAAGGAATGTTTTAATAATGCGAAGAAACAGGATTCTAAGTAGACTTTCTATAATGATTCGAAAAATGTTATATTATCATTTAGTTTCTTTTCAATTTTTTTTATTGAAGAGAGTTTTAACAATAATATTAATAACATTCCCGCATTTAAGAATTTTTTAAATATCTCCTTAAGCACTATCTTATAAAAGCTGTTAAGGAATGTGTATTTATTGAAGCTTAGCGCTTTCGAGGGCAAAATATGTTATATTATTAGCATTGAGGAATGGGTTCATATATATATATAGTCAGTAACTTAAATTATATTGCTCATTTCTTAGTCAGGGGGGAGTAGATATCTTTCTATTTAAACATTAAGATTGTTGGCTACATGCCATGGGAAAATTAGAGGCGTGACATATAGCCAACAACTCTAATGCCAAAAACAGGAAGGAATCCTATCTTTCCATTGTCAAAGAAATGGGAAATATAATTTATATATATATTTAAATAAATTACTTTCTCTCTATATATATATATATATATATGCTCCCAATTACGCTTAACTCAATGCTATGAGTATGGGAACATATTTCGCGCGCTCGAAAGCACTGAGCTTTAATAAATACGCATTTGTTAATAGCTTTTCTTAGGATAGCTGTATAAGAAAAGTTTTTCATTTAATTTAAGAATTTTATAAACTTTCAGTAAAAGACTAATTTGTCAAGCAGTATTTTAAGCTGACATTAGATCAATAAAGTTATCAAAGCATTTCATTTACTGTGAAAACTTTGCTTATTAATAATAACATTTATTTACTGCAGCTTCTTCTTGGCTTAAAACCAGCTTGCTCATATATAGATGACCCTTAACTATTGACAAAAATTTTATTGGTATGATTTTTCCAAATAGTTCTTAGGGACTACATGATAATAACATTGGAAACTACTTTTTAGATCATTATTTGGATTTATTTGTTTTGAGACTACTATAGTTTTGCTTTGTGCCAATTTTTTGGAATAGTATTTATATAAATAATGTTGCCGAAAAGCGTCTACTAAAATGGTTACATTTCTAAAAATGTGCTGAATGTAAATTTAAATGTATTAATATCTGTTGATTTTTTAAAATTGTTATTTCAAAAACATTGGGCAAAGAATTTACAGTTTTGGCTTTTTATTATTATTAAATAAAACTTCATTCATAACGAACTATATACACATATTAAAATATTTACAATAGAGTAAATTTATGTTATATAGGCAAATGTTTGATGAAAGTACATCCAGTTTATGTAATAGTACTCTTAAGTTCAATGAAGTGTGATATAAATTTGAAAAATGACATATTTTACATAATAATACTGGTACCATATATTGTTTAAGTTCAATGAAGTATGATCAAAATTTGAAGAGTGACATATTTTATGTAATGGTGCTGGTACTATATGTTGTTTAAGCTCGATGAAGTGTGATCTAAATTAGAAAAATGGCAGATTCCAATATTACATAACCATGATGACTAAGCTGAAGACGAGTTCAGATATTTATTTTCAGCAGTAAAATCTGATGAGGAATGTTACTGGAAATAAAGGTTTAAGTAATGAGAGAGCACGATTGAGGTGGATTGTTGATTTTTTTTAGTCACAATATTCCTGGATAAAAATTTGAGAAAATATAGATATGAATTGAACCATTTCTTGTTATTTTTTTGAGTACATTGTATTTCTTATTGTCAAATATTATGGAACAGCATGCAAACCACATGGTTCTTAATGTATGGCTTAAAGTATTTTATATATTTCTTAAATAATTACTTTGAGGTTATTTGTATGCTCATGAAACATGAACAGATGCAGAGATTAGAAGTGTTCTTTTATTGCACAAAACACATCTAGTTCAAGATTTAACTTGAATCTGGTCACTAAAAACCATTTTGCTTGGAATCGTACCCTGTAAGAAATTGAATAGAAATTTCAACCATGATTAAGGAGTACAAACGTTCTATAATTTGGATAAAGTCTTAGCAACTGGAGAGCTATCCATATAAGTCTGGATCACTTTATTTAAATTGTATGTCAGCAAGAGATTTGATTTTATGATTCGTTTTCTTATTGTATCAATCTTAGTTTACAAGTCTGATATATGTAAATCATAAAGATTAAACTATTTTAATATACTTATGCAATACTTTAGAAGAACTTGAGTAAGAAAGTTAATATGAAAAGGTATGTCAAAACATCAAGTTGAGAACACAAATCAATTTTTGTTAAACACAAGATTGGCTACACATCAATCTTTTCTCCCTCTAATGTTAAAACAATATGGAGAGGAATGATAGAAAAATAAAATTTAAAGAAGTATGGGTGATTGCAGGGGAACCATATTCAATTAACAGAAAATACTTTTGCATCCCACTATCAAAGAAATGGAACATGTAATTTGCTTACTGGGACAAATTTATATATTTTCCAAAAGACTATGGACTAACAACTGGGCGATCTTATTCTGCATTATGACTCTCTGCCGAAAGCTAGCTTAGTAATATTAATCCAAATTTGTTTTGGTATACCTTTTTATATTAACTTGCTAACTCAAGTCTTATATATAAAAATGTCAAATTTATTAGCAGTATCACTAATATTGCTTTCTTGAAGGTTTGTGATGATGGTGTTCTAGTTGTATTTTTATATTGGACTATTTCCATCATCTAATATATGTATTGAATGTCTTTTAGAAAAATTTAACATCATTTAAATATTACTAATAATAGAACATCAAACAAGATGTGGTACGACTAACAGTTGAATGTATTTGGAACATATTAGATTATGGAAATAATCCAATATAAAAATACAAGTATCACTAATAGTTTTTACTGAGGTTTACATTCAACAAGTTTTTGTGAAAATGTTTATATTTTGTAATTTTCTTTCTCCACGATTTATTTATAATTTGGTTTTTCTAGAATATGTTTGCCAGAAATTTCCGGGTGTTTGATAGATAAATATTAGCCAAAATGGGCAAAGATAGTTTTCGTCCACACTTCAATAAGTTGCCATTAGTACCTTTGGAAAATAAACCAATTATTTATATCTATGGGCTTGTTAACATTTCCATAGAAAGGATAAAAATGGAAAGTTATATTAATATTCCATATGATAAAATCAATTGCAGTTAGCGATTCTTAAGTTTCTATTTCAGAAAAGAACTTTTAAGTATCGAAATGTGAAATACTAAATGATTAGACTTGATTTACATTTTCTAAGAGGGATGACTATTCATTATTGAATCAAAACATAAATATGGAGTATTCTCTATTCCTCATTTCTCAATAAGAATATCAAATTCTTCATACAGTAGCGCCACCAACTGCAAGCTTTCGTAATCAATGGATGCAGGAAAGTTTACGCATAAAATCCCTATCTAGTGCCTACTTATTATGAGTATGTAAAGGGTATTAAATGGTGATCATGTAATGTTTTGATGGGTCCTCATTTCTCCTTGTATGATATAATAAATTCAATGCATGTTGTTTAAATGCATATAATAACCTGATTAATACTTATTTGCACATCGCAAAGCCTACTATAAAAATCAAAACCTTTTTATAGATACAAAATGTATAAACATTTAGAAAAGAAATGTAGGCCAATTGCCATTGTAAATATTGCAAATATAAATGTGATCTATTCAAGTTGTCTAATTGCAATGCAATTTAATTATACTCCCTATTAGTTGTTTGATTTACATATCGTGTGAAACCAAGATTACTATATGATGTTTAGAAGACATTTTATTTAAAATCTATGGAAGCATGAAATGAACATTTTTGGAAAAACAAAGGGCAATAATATCAACTTGTTCTCAATGATGGCTTTACTGGATGATCGCCATTTTTGATTTTAGTATACTTTCAATGTTACTTTGAAGTCATGTTATTGTGTTTTTTAAAGGAAGAGAAAATCCTTTAGTATAAAATGTACCCAAAAATTGAGAACACTTGACATCTATTGTACAAAGACTACGATTTATATTTAAAAATAACAGTTTGTTTGCCCAGATAAGTTAACTAAATTAATTTCCTCTATAATTATGAGGTTTATTATCATCGGTGTTAATTGAATTCTAAGAATATTAAAATTACTGATTTCAGTTATTTTTAAAATATATTTTTAAAGGTATTGACTGAATACTTAAACCAAATACTGTTTATTACAGATACGAAAAAGTCTATTGGCCTCTTAAAATAAAAATAGCACATCTGTGTAATGTACTTCTGCCCCAATTTAAAGAACGGTGGCGGTACCAATGTTTTTTTATAGTTTTCATCAAGTTTAAGCTTTTTATTTGAGTTATCAGCTTATATATAATTGTATTGAGTCAATGAATTAATAACTATTCTTAAATCTATTCAAATCCTCAATGCCTGGCGATTGATAAACTTACTGAGTACTAATTTTTTCATTGATACTTCATGGCGGATTATGGAAATAACTTGTATTTTAAGATGGACACGTTAAATACAGTTTTACCTTTATCATGTTTAGCGTTATCGGCAGCAGATATTTTCAAATGAAATGATTCCATTTCCAAGAAAAAAAAAATGGTAAAAAGAAGAAACAACAATAACAATATTTCAATTAATTTAATGTATAATTTCACAACACGAGGCAAATTAGCGATCGCGTCCAAATCAATTAAATAGTGCATATTATAATACAAGAAAGAAAAAAAATATAAATATTATAAATAACAAATATGTGAAAAAATATCGTAGTTAATAAATTAAAGATTATATTTTTTAACAAGAGCTATATTGCAAACATCTTTATTACAAAAGTCCAATAACCAAAACAATGGAGAAAATTTAAGATTATCTGAGTAGCAGGTTTTAATATTTTTAAAAAAGATCAGAAATCCAAAGATTTCTTTTTGCTATATAAAATGAAATATATGTTATCAGATTTTGGCAAATTTAGCCTATAGGAATTAGTTTTGTTATCTGATACGTAACTGTCTGTTATATTTTAGCGCTTAATTTCTGTAAGTAGCCATTTTGCTTTCTGATGAAAACCAATCTGCTGGTTGAAATATTAAAGCAATTTTATAGAAGTAATTCTGTGTTTTTATTATGTTTTTATTTTCCCTTTAGTTAGTTCATATATTTATTATTTATATATATAAGAATTTGACTTAAATATTTGTGAATAAATATTAATAAATTTTAGACCTTCCTATATTATGCATATATTTATAAATATAATTGAAATCAAATTGTCTTTTCAAAGTTTACACAAATATCTAAATTTAAAAAATAACATTTATAAATTTTTAAATTTATATTTATTTATGTATTTGTTTTTTCTTTAATCTCTGTCAAACTGAGAATGTGAGACTACAAAAGTGAGAATACTGAAATATAAATTGCGTGGATTTCAGTATCAGATTAAAATATATGATTTTTTTTATTTCAGGTAACCGAATGTGTATTGGTGAAGTACTTGCTAAAACTGAGCTCTTTTTATTATTTTCCGCATTATTCAAATGTTTTGAATTTATACCATCTCCAGATGAAGGGTTGCCATCGATGACTGATGCCATTGAGGCTGTGGCTTTAAGACCATTATCATTTAAGTGTTGTGCCATTCCAAGATAAATTTGTATTATATAAATAGTAATTTACAGGGCATTAATCACAAAATGGATAGTTGAATATTATGGCCTGATTATATAAATTTATTTTATTCAAGCTTTATTAATGAACTAAAATATATTAAATTATTTGAAAACACATGCTTTAAACAAGATGATTTTAAAACATATTAATACATAGTGTAGGGTATATATATATATATATATATATACCCTACACTATGTATTAATACATATTAATACATAGTGTAGGGTATATATATATATATATATATATACAAGTCTGCTTAGCAACTTTTTATATTTAATGTATATCTAACAAATTATAATGTTCTTTCTTTGTTAATAGTATTTTAATACTTTGTCATTGCTAATTTATTCTATGACATTAATAATCTATAGATTTTCTGATCATTTAGATTATTTTTGATAGGCAAATTTTACAGATATGAGTAGATATGTGTATATGCATGTGTATGTACAGACACTAAAACTTGAACCTTTACAGATATATTAAAAGGTTTTAAAATAATTTCATATTTTCTATATAAAAAGTTATTTTTCTTGTATATTATTTTAAGTCCAATCTTTTTATTTAAAAAATATGTTAAAACTGAGAGTGAAAGATTGCCAATTCTAAAGATTTCAATCTAGCATTAAAAAAGATTTGAGAAAGATAAACTCAATTTTAACCAAACTTTAGTGTGAGAAAATTGGAATTGAAAAAAATACTCATTATTACACAGTTTAGAATTGAGAAAAAAACTGTTGATCACTTTAGACTACACAAAAAAAATAAGATAAAGATGCAAGAGACCTCAGATCATTTTGGAGCACACCAAATAACAAATTAAAAAAAAAAATAAGGATTAAAGATATTTGTATTCCAGCTGCACTGATAAAGTATATTTTATAAGATAACCAGATATTTCAATAACAAAGTGTGTGTGATGTTATCAAAAAGTCAGCACATATCATCATCATCATCAACCATTATCAATCCACTGCAGGATGAAAATCTCTCCAAGTTTAACCCATCTTCTCTGATATTTAACTTGTTTTCTCCACATCACCTTTGCACATTTTCTTATTTCATTCATCCATTTCACATGTGGTTTCTTTCTGTGTCTTTGACAATCTCTTGCAATCCAGTTTAAGATTTCAATTGTCCATCTATTATCATCTCTTCTAGAAATATGTCCAGCCCAACTCCATTTCAATCTTTTAATTTTTTCAATGGGGTCAGTAAAACATGTTTGGTCTCTTACCCATATATTGCATTTTCGATCTCTTCTTGTTACTCCCAGCATGCATCTCTCCATATTTCTTTTAGTGGTCTGAAGTCTCTGTATTGCTCTTTTATTAAGAGTTTAAGTCTCAGATCCACAAGTAAGAATTTTTAAAATACATTTATTGAAAACCTTCCTTTTCAAACATATAGGCATATTTTCTTTTAGTATCAAGTTATTTCTATCAAAAGCACTGCAACCAAGTTTAATTCTATGATTAATTTTATCCATTATGTTTCCATCTGCATTAGTAATCTGACCAAGGTATTTGTAGCTGTTAAATTCTTCGAACTAATTATAATCAATCTTTATTTCCATATTTTTAGAAAATCCATTGAGCATTAGCCTTTTTAACATTTATCTTTAGTCCTACTTTCCTACTTTCATCTGATAACGCCTGCAACATTTCCTGCAGGTCTAAAGCATTATTTGCAAAACCAACTACATCATCTGCCAAATCTAAATGACTTAAATAATCTCCATTATTTTTACTCCTTTAGCTTCCCATTTTAATCCACAAAATACTTCTTGCAACACTGCTGTAAAAGGTTTTGGAGATATGAAGTCACCCTGTCTTACACCCTAATTGTTGTTTTTGCATTTTTATAAATATTCTTCAAAATATGACAATATCCTGATCCAATGCTTTAATCACTGAAGAACTGCTTATAGAATTAAATGGTTTTTATAATCTACAAATCCAAAGCATAATGGCAAATCATATTCATTTGTTCTTTCTATAACTTCTCTCAGTATCTGGATATGATCTACTGTACTAAAACCACTTTTAAATCCAGATTGCTCTCTTGGTTGGAAGAAATTCAATGTTCTCTGTAAATGAGTTGTAATTATCATGATAAAAATTTGGTATGTCTGTAATTTCTAATTCTTTCAATCATCTGGTCCATCTTTATCATTAAACATTTGGTATATAACTTTGCTATTTTTTTATTTCTTCAACTACTTCTTTATATATCAATTATAATTCCATTATTACTTGGAGATTTTTCTCTCTTCATAAATTTAATTGCATGTCTCACTTCTTCATTTAAAAATCCTGGCAATTCGGAAGAAGTAATAGATATAGCAGGTACTTGTTCCCTACTGCTATATAATTCTTGATAAAAGTATTCTATCCATTTTATGATGTCATCTCACTTTTTAGTAATAATTCAATCTTTTTTTCTTAATGCAGATATACATTTTTTATTAATACCAAAATGTTGTTTTACACTCTTGATACTTTTATTCTCTTCTACAGCTTTTCTTGCTAGTTTAGTTATACTTTTTTATATCATTTCAGCCGTTTTCTGCACCATTTTACAAAATTCAAGATGTTCTATGTTTTTTATGGCATCATTTTTGTATATTTTCATATTCTTTTTTTCTTAATAATTTCTCTAGACTCAGTAGAAATGTTATTGGTTAATTGATGCTTCTTTCTACCAGCTATCTTTGTTTCAATTTTTAAAAGTATATCCCTTAATTTCATATTAATTTCATTCAAATCTGAATCATGTTCAAAATCTACTAATACTTGAAACCGATTTGTAACTTCTAATTTAAATTCATTAGAATGTTTCTGAAGATTAGAAATATCAACGATAAATATTGTTTTTTTAAAATAATTTTTGTCTTTCTTAATAATTTTTAATTTTTAAAAATAAGACAGTTTAGCTTAGTAAGTCGTATTGCCTCTTGGAAACAAACACATCATTATTTTTTTATATTTTTAAGGATTCTACAAATTAAGGGGGGATAGAAATATATTTTGTTTGAGGGAGTCTTTTGGCTACCCAAGTAACTCTATACACATTGGAAGAGTTTACTCTGAAAAGTATTTAAAAACATCCTATGAACTGATTTCCAAAGTCCGAAGACGATTTCGAATCCTGCTATTGCTTCACCTATGCCATTGCTGAATTCTAAGTAAACATCAAGTAAAATGCTGGTAAATTACAACAAGAGCAGAATTATCCATTTATCTATTAGCATGCCTTCAAACAGAAAGAAGGAATCAAGAACCCATCACAATACTAAAATAGTGTCCTATTAAAAATGCAGTCTATGGAACGATATCATCATCATTGAAGTAAAACAGAAAGAATTATAAGCCTAAAATGTAACTTTTTCAGTAAAACCCCTGTAATTGGTGTATCCACACAAGTTAAATAATGGTTTGTGGCTGAATTAGAATTTTTAACCTTGACCAAGCTGACTTTAAAATGAAATTCATTAAACTCACTGAAATTGTTTCTATCTCGGAATTAGAAGTGGGGCCTAGTAATATTAATTTTCATTTTGTTTTCTCAATTACTATTAATAATTATCTTTTAAATAAATCAATTTCTCCCTCTCCCTCTCCTCCCCCCTCCCGTCTCACCCTCCCCTCTCTCCCTATCTCTCTCCCTCTCTCTCCCTCTCTTTCTCTCTTAGTATTAAAATAAGAATCAGTTATTAAACAAGGAGGATTTTCAATAATAATGAATATTAACTTTCTCAATAGTAGGTGTAATTTGATTATCATTGCATGTAACCATATATATATTATAAAATGTTTTTTATTATGTATTAATTCAGATATCATGAAAAATGTTATTCATATTATATATAAAGGTTAAATATAGGATTTATTAATGGGAAGTAATCCACACGCGCGATACTATCTGTATATATGGATAAGTCTTATATGATTGATCGAATTTTACAAAGAGAGAATGAGATTAGAAATTTAGTATAATGAGAGATGGATTTTAAATTAATTAGCAACCAAGCTTAAAGAAAATTGAGGTAATTAATTTGAAACCGATTTATTTAGATATTCTTAGTTGTATAATTCAACTATCTTTTCTCTACCTATTTCTCGATTATTATTTTTTAAGATTATAGATATAAAATTTATGTTATATACAATATGCAAGTTTGTGACTGCATCGGGTGTTTATTTATAAAATAAAAATTTTCTATGATATAAGATTTCTATTCACCCGCTACATATATTAACATACACATATCACGCTATATGATATAGCCACTGAGTTTAAGTTGCATTAAGGGGAAGGGGGGAAGAATTTTTGGTTATTATTGTTATGATTTAAATGTAACTATTTTTTAATTATTAATTATAATAATAATGTGAAAGGTTTAATAAATTTAATATATTATTAGTGATGTAAATATTTCTATTTGTATATTGATGAGTAACCAATAATAAACTTTAATTTTTCTTTTATTAAAAGAAGTTTATGTATTTCTTAGAGTTGATTATTGTCTTGTAAAATTAGTTTAGTCATCATCCTCACTAGAGGATTTCAATCATTAAAACATAGTTTAAATATGTAACAATATTTTGGCAAATAATTATAGATTGATAAAAGATATGCCTGTTGTGAGTTGGTTATGAAGCTATGGCTGGAAGTATCATTACCATCGTTATCATCATCATTGTCATCATCATTTATTAACTAATAAATAGTCTAAATAAATATATTTAATGGCCACATAAATAACGGTTCTCACTTTGTTTGTTTATTATTTGTGAGCCACCATAAGAGATATGACTATCACCAAAGATCTCTAAAGATTTAGTAAATTATCACCCATGATCTGTAGTAGTGAACGTGAGCTAGTGAAACTCATAATACTATTAAATAAAAGCTCGAAAGAGTTATAACATTAAATTATAATGAACTAAAGATCAGCTTTTCAAGCTAATTCTCACACACTTTATGAATCTTAATAATAAATGAATACTTTCACTTCCAACACAAGATAAAGTCTTTGCGAAAGAATAGAATGAATCCACCTATTCTTTCAACCCAAACATTTAAGTATGGGCAAATCTTAAGTACTGTAAATGAAAGCGTGAAGATAAACCAATCACTTTAAATTACTTTTTACTGTGTTTGAATGAATGACTTTATCTTGTGTTGGAAGTGAAAGTATTCATTTATTATTAAGATTCATAAAGCACATGTGAATTAGCTTGAAATGCTGCTCTTTAGTTTCTTACAATTCATAAACATCGCACTATATAAAATAAATGTAACATTAAATTATGAAATATGAATTCCTAAAAGATTTTATGAGGTTAAACTATTAAACGTGATCTATATAATAATTTGTCTAATAATTTATTTCCAACTAGAGAATAATGAGACTGTTTTACCATTAATACAGATGCAAATGATATTGTTATGAAATGGTAAATCCTACATACTATTATAAATAATGTTCCAACTGAGGTTCAAACCAGGTATGGTTAAAAGTAGGTATCCAATGTAACTCTATCTAGGTTTAGATAGCCAAGTGTTGCCCAGATATATAAGAATGAATATAATAGAGAGTAAATTGGTTACTTGCAAAGTGGTTTGTCCAATTGGGGTATAAAACTGCTTATATGGTTATTCATAATTGATCTAAACAATTGATCCATTGCAAATGGTTGCCCCAATGAGGAGTTTTAAGAAAATAGATTTTATTTAGATTAATTTCATATGTTACAAATGCAGACCAAATCTGTGAGGCTATTGAATAAGGGCATGGCAGTCCATAGTATGTAGATTCTTTACATTCCATTACAATTGGTCTAGATATTTTCATTTCGTTACAATAGAAAATCAAACTTTAAAGGAAGTCAGAATTTATAAGAAGGTAGCAGTTATATTAAATCAAATATGACTGATTACATTAATTTATTTCTGCATCCTTCAATGGATCGTTTACATTAACATACACCCAAATATGAAAAATAAAATGTATTCTACTTATATCTGCCAAAAAATTATTATTGGCTACTGATTAATTGAAATTTAATGATCCAACCTTCTAATGCTATTTACATTCATCCTTCAGTAAGCCTTTAGATACATAGACAAAATAAAGGCTTTAAACTTTGAAAATATCTGGCTTTTAAATACATCAATTTGCCTATCTAGATATAAGACTTATCACTTGCTGCATTGTTATTTGAAATTTGTACACCCTCCCTAATCAAGGGAATTAAAAAACGCACTGAATGACTTTTCCTCTCTCACATCAGAATTACTGTTCAAGATATATACTTCATTGATGATGTTCTCATAAACATCCAATGACTTCAAAACATTTTGGTTTTTCTAAATATTTTAAAGCAATTCCAAACATCAACTGATTCCGCAATACAAGTTTAGAAATCATCTATATGGCAGTTATCTACAGGCTGTAATTTTTCATTTTTCTTCCTTGGTAATTCTTGTCAACATCCCAATTAATCTATCTAAAATGCAATTAATCCATCACTTAAACAGTTCATCATGAGTATATTCGCTATGAAATGAAAGTATTCTTCCCCAAAATACCGTATCCCATTGTGAAAATTTGCCGTAGTTAATGCTATTCTTAGACAATAGCCCATGAATACTGCTATTTAATATCAACCACAGTAAGTTTATGACTTTAATAAAATGCATACATTTAGGGAACATCATAACATCTTCTATCAATAAAGAATCATGTTATTATTCAACTGCAAAGGAATGTTCAATTTGTTATGTGTGGATTTTTTAAAATTCATATTTAAGCTATAATGTATATTGTAACACTTATAAACCAATCCTCAGTGCCATCCCCTTCAATACATTTTTCTGATAATCCAGTATAACATCAAATCTGCTGTTAAAACATCACTTAAAGCAAATTAAATTATTCATCTAGATATCTATGGATAACTCTGCCAATTTCTAAGTTTTAAGTATCTTGTAAAACATTTGTGCTTCTCAATCATTGTTAAATTTTCTATTTAATCTTTTATAGGGTGCAATTCCAGCCAAAATGTTTTCACTGTCCAATCAAAATAAATTTTAAATATACATATCTTGAACAATAATTATTCAGAAAAAGACTTACCTTTTTCAAAATTGTCTATATTTCTCTTGGCCTAATATGTAAAGCATTTTCATCCTTATAACACATCTATAATTGTTCTCCACAAAGAACCATGTGGCTGCATGCTCCATCATGAAATTTGACAATAAGAAATAAAGTGTTCTCTCAAGAAATAACAAGAAATGGTGTGACTTGTACCTGCACTCTCTCAAATTTTTATTCTGGGAACATCATGAACAAAACCTGGAAAAATATAATCTACCAGAGTTGTTCATTCTCATAAGTTTAACTTTTGTTATCATTAACATTCCTCATGAACTTTCATTATTGAAAATAAATACCTGGAATCATCAATAACTTAACTATATCTTAAATGCTTTGGATGAAATATAAGCAATTGCTATTAGTAAGTATTTGACATAAGTAATGTTAGGGAAATAATCTTAATATCATTAACATCACAAGTAAGCTCAACAACATAATCTGATACACTCCAAATTTGGATAATTCTTCATCAGAATCGAACTATTTATTATATTGCATATATCATTATTATATGTTGTAATTTATTTATAAATTTACTTGGTGATTATTTGTCTTTTTGACATATGTGTGTTCAGGTGTATCAGTGTTATGAGATAGTGTGGAGAGTGGTGGGTCATGTGAAAGTCTGTGCTCATACCCTGTCTATTACATATATAGACACAGGTATATATAAGCCTGTGTATTCCAGATATTACATAGATTACATTTATTATATTTTATATTTGCTATTATTTACATAAAAATCAAATTAGATGTCACATGACCTAATTTAATAAGCTTGTATTACAAATGTTATATATAGAGCTTGCAAATAAGCTCTTAAGAAGCTTTGACTTGATTTTTTTTTGTAATTTTATTTTTTACTATTAAGGTTTTGGCGATTTTATAACTTAGGTCAGTCCCATATGAGTATTTAAGTTAGATAGCTAGATAGGAAGACATGTGGATGTCTAAAAATTTCAGATTTTCTACTTAATACTTATACATTAGATAAAGTGCTGGCTTGTCCTGGTATTTTTAATCTAATGCTTGAATATTCTAACACCTCACTGACGATGCCAGTATCAAAAACTGTTCTGGGATTGCGGATATTCTGCAAAGCTTGTTAAGAGCTTAATTGTGAGCTCTATATATAACATTTGCTATTACCTGTAAATAATTTTAATATAAATAAAGATTCCTAATAATAATAAAAAAGAAATAAAATACTGGATTACAAAATCATGTCTTAAGTCTGCCTTTTCAACTATATGCCATTATAAAAAAAGTGTTTGATTAATAATGTAATTCGTAAATTTATTTCTTTAAAAAAATTATAATATTTTTGATACTAAGTACATATTTAAACGGAAAAGAAAATGTTAAAAAAAAAATTAAATTTGGCATATAAAAGAAAGTTTGAGTTATTAAGTATATTGTTAAGAGTATATATAATAATTTAATAAGATTAATTGCAATTAAAAAAGATTATGAGTTAAAATGTATTTTTATTATTAAGGAATGGTATTTTAAAAAATGGGGGGGGGGGTAGAAAGGCAATGTTAAAAATTTAATGATTTAATGATTAATAATAATAATAATAATAATAATAATAATAATAATAATAATAATAATAATAATAATAATAATAATAATAATAATAATAATAATAATAATAATAATAATAATAATAATAATAATAATAATAATAATAATAATAATAATAATAATAATAATAATAATAATAATAATAAAAGTGGTAAATATAAAAATAAAGAGGGGAAAGAGAATTTTGTTATTAATTTAACTAACAAATTTTTTTAGTGATTTAGAGATGGTTGTTTTAAAAAGGATTTAAATTATGCACCATTAAGTCATTGTAATATTAAAAAGCAAATTATTGAAATTAGGGCAAAGATGCAATTAATTGAATATAAATTAATAATAGTGTAATTGATAATATTAAAAATAAAGAGTTTTTATTAAATAAATTGAGATTCAGAATTACAAATTTGGAATTTGATTTAAATATAATAATAGGAAAAAAGAAGAATAATTGTAAGTATAATGAATGGAATGTTATTAGAGATATACATGATAAATATAGGGATTTATTATTTTTAAAGGGTGATAAAACATCAAACAGAGTTATTTTAGGTAATAAAGAATATAATAAAAATATGTTAACTTTATTAAAGGAGGAATGTTTTAAAAAATTAATAAAAATGAGAGTATGTTAATGAATAAAAAAAATAATAAAATATTAACAGTAATGAATGAAAAAAATTACATGGAAAAATCAGATATGTTCAAATTAAAACAAATGGATATAAAATGTGCAAAAATTTATGGATTATCTAAAATTCATAAACCAGGAATTCCAATGACATCAATTATTAATAGTTGTAATACTTATTATGAAAATATTTTGAAATGGATTTATAGAAACATTTTTAAAAAATATATAACATTATATAATAAAAATTGTGTTAATAATTCTATACAATTTATTAGTAAATTAAGAGATTTTTTAAATAATAAAGTTTTTAAAAATTTATTTTTGTAAAAATTGGGTATAGTTAATATGTATAATAACATTGAACCAGAAGTTGCTATTAATAATAAGGCATTTATTCATAATATTATAGATTTATATATAAAAGGTAAAGAGGTCAAATTAAAAAATAGTTTTTCATTTATATGAGATATTAGTGATTTGTTGTAGGGATCTTATTTTTAAATATAGAGATAATTTTTATAGACAAAAAGAGGGTTCAAGTATGAATAATAGTCTAAGTGGTTTTTTTGGCAGGAGTATATATATATAATTTTGAAAAACAATATTTTTAGTAGTAATAATAAACCACTTTTTTGTGTAAGGTATGTTGATAATTATTTTATGATATTTAATGATATACCGGTCGAAAAAACATATATCGATCCAACAAGATCTGGAAAACAGGTAAAGTACTTCGAGTCCGACCATGTACAAGATATATATAAATCAGGTACATCGTGGATTCTGCCCTATTTACCTTTATCCCCAGGACACAAATCTAATCAATAATATTTCTCAACGATAACATCGAATTCCTTCACTTTCACCGTCCCAAAGCGGAGCCTTCGAGCGTGAGATTCATAATAATTTTATTTAATGAGATCTTGGGTGATTGCACTTATATATATATAACTTAAAATAAAATATTAACGAAAATAAAAAGTAAATGAAATAATTCGAACACCCTGGAAATTTAGTCTTATACATATATTTTAACTCATTAATTGTTTAAATTTACATTTTTCTCAAGTTCACTAAAACACAATTCTTTACATTAGTTTTTTATATTTACACAGATAGATTTATATGAGACCGCATCATGTAAGCCATATTTACATATAGCGGTTATCTTTTCAATTTATTGTAGTTTGCACGAAATTATTTGTTTACATTAGTTAAACAATAAAAAGAAAGCAAAATTAAATGACCAGGAATTTTAATACATATAAATTTTTCGTACACATTTATTACAGGGAAATGGGATTATTTTGATCAATCAGTGTATTTAAAAATTGATAAACTGATTGTATAAAAAAATAAACATTTTGCTTTCTTATTTAAATATTTTAAGACATTTTATAATAAACTGATGTCAGAGGAAAAAAAAACAATTATTACAAACGGATTTAACGCCTTACTCAAAATGACAAAAAGAAAATAAAATTAAAACAGGCAAAACTTTCCATACAGTAGTGCCGCTCAGTGCCAACCAGAATAACCAATGGATGCCAGAAGGCTTGTGCATAAAATCCTTATCTAGTGCCTACTCATCCAATATTACCAGACAAGTTTCTGGCTTGTGGCCTTCATCAGTGAGGAGCTTTGGATCTGAAAGCACTACTGTATGGAGAGTTTTGTCTGTTTTAATAACAGTAATGTGCTAGCATAAGAAATAGTGATCATGTGATGTTTAGTAATTTAAGAAAAGAAAACCATTTTATTTCACATTTCTTTGCAAATAACAATTAATCTCCATTAAAATAACATTTTATTTATTTTATGGAATGACCTTGCTGGAACAGCGTTAAGTTATTGAAAATAACATTACAGTGTTTAGAAATGTAAACATTAAGAAAACAGTTAATTATCAAGCACACAAACCTACATTGATTTTACCTTCAATTCAGTCATTCTTTATTCATATGTCTATAATGTGCCTTAGTTAAATTAAAATATTTAACTAATCACGGATTAAAGCAAAAGAATTGATTACTCAGGCTGAAGATTCTTAAGTAGAATCAATTTCTCTATGGCTTAGGTATTAGATAGGCAATAACAGAAAGACAAAACAATGTCAGGTTAATAAAAATATCAATGCAAATGAAAGGAAATACATGTAGGCTCATATGAGCCGCTTTACAGACACTCGCATACCTACTCCAATGAAGAAAGGGGTTCGATACGTCTGCTATGTTGCGACGCAATACCGAGTAAAAAGATAGGAATTACAGGAGCCCCATGTCCGCCTGTATGGATATCATGTAGACTACCCAATTCTACCTCGATTACTCTCTGGCCCACAGAAGTATGGGCGACCGGGAGTCAGATTCCACATAAGTGAGTGACCGTTTTAAGTCTGATCCACCACGTCTAGCATTCATTATTAACATGAGATTTATTAATCACCAAATGTGAGTAATTAAAATTAGTAGCCTTAAAGGATCTAATACTAAAGATCAAACTGTGCAACCAATTACTTCAGGTAAAATATTTAATTAACAAACACAACATATATAAGAAATAAGGAAAATATTTCTCGAATAGATTCCCCCTTTACACTTTCCTACTTTTTAACTTTTTTTTAGAACAAATGGCAAGATAATTAACTGATGCTTGTCCAGCAGTGCTGTTTTCAGGTTAAAATATAATACATTTTATTTTATCCGAATTTAACACAATCTAAAGTTAGAAAATCCCATCCTGGGAAATCATTAGCAAAATTATTTTAACTATTAACATAAGGTACTTTTTTTTTTCATATGTCATAGCATCGGCCGGGATGCGAACCCACAACCATCTGCAACCAACTACTTGCTTGCATGGTTGACATAACTTCATCTTGTAAAAAAGATTAAACAATTTATTTTATTTTAAAACTAATTCGTTCTTTGCTGGCCTCCCTTTCCCCTTTTTTTGAACATAATTCGCTCTTTAGTACATTATCTTCTTAGAACACTCGTGAGTGAAGTTGGTTTTAAAAAAACATAAAACAAAATTTATACTAATGAAATTAGTATAAACAAATAAATATCATATTTTTATTTTCAAATAAAATATCTAAAATATTGAGAGCTTGAGTTATTCAAAAAGATTTATAAATAGTCGATTACAATTTTATGATAAAATTAACTGTATACTTTTAAGATTTCAGAAGTTACAATTACATTATAGTTATAATTAAATTAGGAAAATTTTAATATAAACGGTAGAGTTTGAATTTTCGTGCCTTTTAAGCTTTTACCTGGACATTCCCGAAATGATTAGTACAGGCGAACCTTGATGGCTAGTGGCATTCTGCCAAGACAGACTAAGGCAGCAGCATAATAGGATCTTGGGTCCCAGGAAGGAATGGCGGTGACTTTCCCTTTTCTACTCACCGTACATTGCAATGGGCATAGTGATGTGACAACTCTAAAACTTTCTCTTCTCTTTTTTTTCTGAAAAACAAACACTATTTATATGGTGGTTCAAATATTCGAGGTATGTGCTACCCGAGGTGATTTTTCTTCCTATTCTGCCTGAGATAAAAGAAAATCATACCTTTATTTCTATTTTAGGAAAGTTTAAACCTCGATAAGGATCGATAAAGATTCTTGTATAATCTTATATTTGTTTATCTATCTAAACGATCGAACTCAGACTTTCACATGACCTACCACTCTCAGTGCCATCTCATATTGCTGACCCACCTGATCACACACATGTTGAAAAGATAAATAATCACCAATAAATGTATTTCATGCTAAAACAGCAATCATCAGTTGGTCTAGATTACTATCCTCACATATATATAATCAGTACTCAGCTTTATATTAAGATAGCCAATATTTATACTTTAATGGACAGGCTTCAAACAATTCCAACTCACAACTCATTAGCCTTCCATTTCATTGAAAATCTGATGATGGAATGTTCAAAGCCCTTGATAGTGCCAAGGTTGTCATCCTACCCATGTTGACATATTAGTCATTCTGACCTCTCATGTACAGGAGAATAATCCATTTATATATTGAACCTGATTGAAATCCGATTCAATGGTGTTATTAAAAAAAGAAATTTACTAAGCTTTTAAGTTTCATTAAATGTAAGGTTTAAATTTCATTATTATTTAAAAGGAATGCGTGTATCAAAGTACACACGCGTTTATATGTAAAATGAATTTTTTTTTTTTTTAATGTTTATCGATTTATTCTAAAATAATTCTTATACCGCTTGTTTTTAAATCCCTTTGATTTAAAAACAAGCTGGCTAGCTAATTGCATTCCTGTTGCTTTTATTTTTTTAATTATTGTAAACAATTCTAAAAGCGGAGATTTGATTTTATGTTGTTGTTTTCATTTCAATAAACCCTGGGTAGAATTCTTAGATAGATTGAGCAGGAGATTAATATTTGCTCTGCCTAAGGCGTAGAAATTGGACAACAAGGAAAGTGTTTCGTGGGAAATGGAGCAATGTATAAATAGCCCCGAAAATTTGGAGTGTCAGTTAATTCATTGTTCATTGATAGACAAGCTGTTTATCAAGTGAGAATTTATATCAGCGCGGACATTTAATTTCTTAAAGGACATCAGCTGTGACTAAATACTTTTGCCTGCAACAAAATGAAAAATTCTATACTTGTTACCACCACCCGAATGGCTTGCTAACTCCACAAAAGACGGATCCCTGACTTCCAAGTTTGCTCCAGTAATGCCTTGAACACCTAAAAGAAGCCGGAACCTCTCTACATCTACCTTGCTGTCTAAAGAACCTGAAAACGAACTTAAGTAAAAGTGCACACTACACGGAGGTTTTTTTTTACCGAAAGGTAACTCTTGTTTTTTATTCTTCCCAGGGTAAATTAATTCTCATTAAATCTCCGCTCAATCTAATCATAAATATTTATTCTTAAATCAATATAGCTTCATATTTAATATTTGCTCTAATTTTCAATATTTTGTAGTGTGTCTTGGAATCTTAGTTTTAAGATTCCCATTTGCTTTCAGTTTTGGTTTATTGGAGAGTGACGAATGAGTTTTATATTTTATGCCTCGCTTTTATAAATGCTTTAGCAGTCTTGTATATATATTTTTTTGCTTACCTGTAATTATTTAGTATTCAATAATTAATTTGTAATTTTATACTCTGTGTTTACCCTATTGCTTAACTTCCAAAAATCTTTCGGCTGATGACTTTATTATCTAAGTTACGCGCGGGTGGAGATTTCATTTCTAATATCTCTAAAAGCGGAAATTGGAATTGTGTTTTTCTTTGTAATTTTATAAGTCATCAGCAGGAAGATAAAATTTACCCTTTCGTAAATTACAGGTGAGTGATACTTTCGTTCTGCTAAAGTGTTTACAACTTTTAAGATTTTCATACTCATGTGCACTCTCTGATAGATTCATTTGTTGTTTGTAAGTTTATTTTCTTTAAATGCTGGGCAGACGTAACTGTTTTCTAATCATTTACTTGTCCCTTATTGAGGCCATTATTTATTAATTTTAAAGTAATTTTCACCAATCGTTTGGCTGGGATTCACTAGTTTTAATTGTTTTGCTTCGTTCAATGATATCTTTCGATTGTTCTTGAGATGGATCAATCACCATTATTTTAAACGTAGTAATTGGTGCAGTTCATACCGATATAAGAACATTCAAGATCTGACCATGTTTAGATCTCGAAAAGCTCATCGGCACTGGGTTCTTTGATCTATTTCAGGGGCATATGGTTTAGGTATCTGAAAGTGAGGACCAATTTTAGGTGACTCCTCTGCTGAATGAAATTTGCTTCCTCCCTTTTTAAATTTGTTTATTAGAAGATCAGTCAGTCTGTCATAGCTTTGCCTTTAGTATTTCTGGTACACACCTGAGTTAACACCCATTTATTGTGTCATAAACTTATATTTAATAATTTATTTTCTCATAATAAAATTTATGAAATATGTTTAAACTTAATTTGGCTGACGTTTGTCTTTGTGCTTTTTCTCCATTGCCTAAACAATTTAATATCTCTTGGTTTCTCCCTGAGTCTAGTTGGTGCAAACCATCATCATCATTTATTCTGATCACAGTAAACAAATTTTCCAGACACGTAGTGGTCTGGTGGCGCCCTCCGTATCAGAATAGATTGAGTATCCGGTATAATATAAATATGTGAGGGATGCATGGGACTGAGAGTGGTGGATCATGTGAAATTCTGAGTTCGAACCCCACCTATATTACATATATAAATGCAGATTTAAGCCTGTACAGTGTATCTATCTAAACGATGTAGAATTTCCATTAATGAATTAATGGAAATTACAAAATAATTGATTTTTTTCTATGTAATTTAATTTTACATTTATTTTAAAACTTCTTATGGAGGCGAAAATCTCTCGGAAGGCCATCTTGGATTCTTTAATAAAAAAAATATTTAACATATATATAAAACAAATACATGAGATATTTATTTTATATAGCTCAATGTTTATGAATTGATCTTTAGTTTAAAACAAACACATGTAAAATTCAAAACTTAATTTTTTTTCCAATAAAATAAATTATTTGGTCATGTAAGTAAAATAACGTTATATGTATAAATTACCCGAAATAAATTATAGTAATTTATCCAAGGTAGTTCTAGTTTAAAATGTTATAAATGATGAAAATAATAATAAAAAAAACGTTTGCAATAAAAATATACATTTCTATATTTACATTTTATACATAGATGGGTTTCGATTGAATCCTATTAGTACATGGCTAGGTGGATTGGACTGTGAAATGAAAATCTGAATCAGATTTACCATTTCAACGGTAATAAAAAAAAGGCCGATAATTTTTTGAAAGATATTAATAGTAAAGAAGACAAAATTAAATTTACTATGGAAAAAGAAAATATTAATGTTATTGAATAAATTGATGTTAAGATTATTTTTAAAAATGGTAATAATAGTAATATTATAATAGAAACTTCTGTATATAGAAAAGAAATTGGATATTGATAATCATAATAAAATAAATATTATTAATAACAAAATACTTAGAACAATAAAATTACGTTCAAATAATAATTTGTTTAAAAATGAGATTAATATGATAAAGCGTGAGTATTTTGTAAAAGATTATCCTAGAAATATTATTAAAGGTTTATTTTCTAATAAAAATATTGATAAAATAAAGAATAGAATAAGATTAAATAAGAATAAGAATAATATAAAGGTAATTATATTGATTTCAATGTATCAAAAGATAAGAAATATAAGGTTTTTAAGGCATTTTGGATGGGTATATATATATAAAGAGCCTACTAATACCTTGAAACCAGTTTGGGGATGGGAAATACTTTCTCTTGTAGCATTTATCATAAATAAAAATAACTAACTAAATAAGCTTGTTTAGAGCTATTAACAGGCTCTTTATATATTACATATTGATAATGCAAGCTATATAAGTCATGTGACATGTGACAGATTTTTATTTATATGTATATATGTAATTGATAAAGCTTTGACATTGTCATAGAAAATATGTTGAGGTAAAGAAAATTTTTCAGTATTTTTTAATGGTTTTGGATTTGTTTGGAATACGTGATATTTATATTTATTATTACCTATTTGTATTTTTTATTTTTCAATATTCCTTGAAAAAAAAACATTATTTTTATAATAATTATATAATATACAAATTAAAAAGCGTGTGAAGCGCTTGAACGAGAAGCTATAAAGATTCCACAAATTATTATACGCTAAGCGCTTTCGAGGAAGTTTGGTGTATTCATTTATATACTTGACACTATCTAATTTGGTAATTCTATATTTAAGAGATCTTAGTTATTAGTTAATTAAATGACATTTTTTAGTATTTTCTCAATAGCTCATACTTTTTTATCTGAAAAAGATCAAATTTATAGTTATAGAATGTATTTCATTGCTATATAGTTGAAGGAGGTTATCATATTAGATTAAAAATAATGTCCTCAAATCTTTCCGTTTATAATCTAGAATATCTTATTATAAAACGTTAGTCCTTGTATAAAAGACTTTACAGCTTTAAATTTTTATCTTTGGATATTTATAATTTACTGAAAGTCAAATAGAAAAATACAACTAATAGCATATAGCAATATAATGGACATAAGAGCTAATGGTTTTGGAACAAAATTAATCTAACTTTTTTGATTCCCAAACATCATTTGTCTACCAAGTAACTAGCTATTTAACTATTTCCCTCTGATGTTTAGCATAAGATTGAATGAGAAAGTATAAGTGAAAAATTTATATATAAATGAATAAATTATCAAATATGACGCTTCTTATTTATTTAATTCCTTCTTATGGAATCTATACAAAAACAAAAATAGATGTAGGTAGAATGAGTGTTGTTATATATATATATTCTATCAGAGTATATAGACAAATAACTATTCCAATAATATATCTTTGTTACAAAACAATATTTATTACTTTGCTGAGCCATTCTTTCACAAAGATACATTGTATCGAAAGCCTGCCTCAGTAAAGTAACAAATATTGTTTTGTATCAAAGATTTATTGCCGTAATAGTTGATAATTGCTTACATACTCTGATAGAATATACTTTATTACATATTGCTGTACATAATAAGAATAACGAACCGTCTGCTACACTCTATCCCTATAGTTCCTACGGTTCATTTCCTCCGATGCATTTTAAGACTGGTTGCTTTCAAGACGGTTCCCATTGGCCTCAGTTTCCCAAACACTTTGGCCTTGGTCCAGTTCAACTGCACACGAAACCATATGGCTTCATCGTAGAACACTGCAACCATCGCTATGAGCTACTTTTAGCTGCAATTACTTTCGTCTCTCGGCAACACCCATCTTGGTAACTTCACTGGAAATCTGCTGGAAAAGCAACTCTTCGCATCTAGTTGCCTGCCGATTTCCCAAACTCTTTAGTCCTATTCAGCTGCTGCCCCTGAACACATTTTCTTTTACTGAGAGCGCTACATATTAACTGAAGCTATTGCCACTTACATCTCTCTGCAAAATGAACTAGAAAAATGAATGACGCATTTTGTTGTTTACTCTATTTATAGTTTTTAATTACTCTCTCCATTAATTGGTGCCTTAGAAATTCCTCTCCATATAAGGTAATTTAGTCTTTTATCAAGAAATATTTGTAATCAGCAAATATTTCTTGGAATTTAATTATTTAATTAAATTTACCGCTTATCAGTTCACTTATCAGTTCACGATATAAATATATTTCTCTAATATTTTTACTTTTTCTGGAGTTCACCAACTTATACTGATGTAAATATATATTTTACGAAATACAACACATATTATCTATGGTTATACATAATATATATGCAATATTAAGATTTAAATACACCTTAAAAAGAAAATTCACAGAAAAAAAGATGATTTTCATTGCAAAAGAGAGGTAAAATAGGTTTAATGTTTTTGTTTACCTAAGAAGAGCTGGAACAATAGTTAACTTGATTGTTATAATAATATTTAGATTGCATATATGAAAAATAATAGTATCAATGATGTATTAATATTTATGTATCAAATTATATATATATGTTGCCATCAAAGTATGAAAATCAGAAATTGTATAGAATTTCTAGGCATTCTATACAATACAAAAAATTGAATATCAAAACTAGAAATGCTTAGAATTTCCCATATTTTTAGGCATTCAATAAAATGTTAAAAGGGAAATTGGAAAAGTATAAAATACTCTCAATAATAATATTTAATTTCGAAAAGCAAGTTACACAACGTTCAACTATGCTCACCAAGAAAATCAGTGGTACACAGATATTCATAATATGCCATTCAAACATTCATATCACCTATGAACATAAAGAGTATGGAAGTGAGAACAGAGAAAATGGATGATATTAATGGGTTGTGTACTCTTACTTCAATATTGAGAATGATGGTGAAGGTAAAATCCAATTTAAATTAAATCTGCAAATACTATATAACCCCCCCCCTGAATATTTGATCAATGTGTGAGTTCTTATCTCAGTTGTTGACAAAAGGTGGGATGACTCAAGCAATCTATTGGAAGTTGTTATGTGTAGGAAGATGATGGCAAACCAACTTGAAATTTTAAACCAAATTTATGTCAGATCACAATTTATTTTTATGTCCTATGGATTTCATTAGAGTTAAAAATATTCCTGACAAAGATATAACTCTCTAGTCAGTGACTTTTAATCAGTTTGTGGTAATAAAGCAAGGGTGTGTGAGATATGCTTGCAGGACTATGTGGCAAAATTTAATGTGATTTTGTCAGAAAAGGCAGTTAAGTGCAATTCAAAATACCCAAGCAGAGTAATCAATGGATGAAGCAAGGGTTGTGCATAAAATTCTTATCTAGTGTCTACTCATCCAACATATCCCCAGACTAGTTTTTTTGCCTGTAGCTTGCATCAATGAGGAGCTTTGTATCTGAGAACACTGCATGCAGATTTTGTGATCTAATGCAATCCGGAAATCCTCCAGCAGCCACCTTTTACTTATTTTCTAACTATAAAGCTTTGAGTCCAAAATAGAAACACAATAATATTTTCAATCCAGGTCCATTGCATACATTTTGGTGTCTTTGGTTCTTTAATAACCAGATTCAGCATAATCCTTTTGGACAAGATTGTATTAAATCACTAAATATCACATGATTCCATTCTTTATGCCTAGGTAAGCTGTTTACACAGATGCAAAACTCTCCCTACAATAGTGACACTCAGTGCAAGTGAGAATAACCAATAGATGGAAGATCAAAGCCTGATGAAAGCGACAAGTTGGAAACTAGTCTTGGGATACTGGATAAGTAGGCACTAGATAGGGATTTTATGCACAAAATTTCCTGCTTCCACTGATTATTCTGACTTACACTGAGTGGTGCTCCTGTTGTGAGAATTTTGCTTCTGTGTAAATAGTTTGTATAAGCATAAATAAAGGTGATAAACTGAGGTTTTGTGGTTAAATTCATTAACCATGACATTACTTATATTACTAAATTGCAAATCTTAGATGAATTGCCATCAAATATGGAAATGTAGTCGATAAAAAGATTTGAGCTGTAAAAATGTCTTATCATTTGGAAAATGGCATGCATACTATTTTTCTTCAAGATAAAATGTTTCTCTAACTCAATAGCTTGCTTACTAATCTTGAAAAAAATGAAAACCAGCTCGATATTAAGATAAAACAATGATATGGAAAAAAAAAGTAAACGAACAACGAAGTAACAATCAATAAAGTTTTTGATGTACATATGTATAAATGTGAACAAAGCAAAATTGAGAGTAGAAATCAAATAGAAATTAAATATCGATAAAATTTGATGAAGATAAGATAGTTATTTTGAATAGAGGCAAAAATATGTATTAAAATTAACTATGCAAGTTAAAGAAAGCAAACAGAACGAAATATTAAATCAAGAGCAAAAAAGACGACTGCACATTGGAAACGATAAAGCCTTAAATTACATCATAGTTATTACAAATCTTTCAACAAGCTAACAAATAATTAGAAACGTAGGAAATAATTTATAAACTCCATTTTTTTCTCTTTGACAGATTATATAAAATTTATATTTTGATTTATATATTTTTACATAGTTTTATCATAAAATATTAAGTTATGTATATTTGTATTTTAAGAATAAATTTCATTAAGTCATGTCTATAATTAATAAATAATTTCGTGCCCATATCTTTAAAGGATTAAAAAGAGGAAATTAATAAACTAACAAACTCGGCCAAAAAATATGCAAATAGACATACTATGCAACGTATATTTATGTATTTATTGACTTGTCCAGTATCATCATCATCATCATCATCATCAACCATTACCAGTCCACAGCAGAATGAAGGTTCCTCCAAATTCAAGCCATCTCCGATCTTTAGCTTTTCTTCTCCACATCACCCTTGCACACTTTTTTATTTCATCTTTCCATCTCACATGTGGTCGCTTTCTGGGTTTTTTACAATCTCTTGAAATGGAATCCAGTTTAAGATTTCAATTGTCCATATATTATCATCTCTTTTAGCAATATGTCCAGCCCAACTCCACTTCAATCTTTTAATTTTTTCAAAGATGTCAGTAACACCTGTTTGTTCTCTTACCCATATATTGTGTTTTCGATTTCTTCTTGTTACTCCCAACATGCATCTCTCCATACTTCTTTGAGTGGTCTGAAGTCTCTGCATTACTCTTCTATTAAGTGTCCAAGTCTCAGATCCACAAGTAAGAACTGATAAAATACATTTATTAAAAACCTTCTTTTTCATACACGTAGGCATATTTCCTTTTAGTATCAAGTTATTTTTACCAAAAGCACTCCAAACGAAGTTTAATTCTATGATTAATCTCATCCATTATGTTTCCATCTCCATTAATAATCTGACCAAGGTATTTGTAGCTGTTAACTTCTTCTAAATCATCATAATCAATTTTTATTTTCATATTTTGAGAAAATCCACTGAACATTTATCTTTAGTCCTACTTTCATCTGATAACTCCTGCAACATTTCCTGTATTTGCCCAGCATATAAGAATTTATTTAATTGGTATAGGAATGAACATCATTAGTATATACGTCGAATTTCTTTTTTGCCTTTCTTATAATTTGTTAATTAGCCAATATTACTACTAACCATTTTTATATAAATCTTAATCTGGAATATATAAGCATACACTTTACTTATACATGTGGCTATGGTCCATTTAATGTAGAAATAAGTATTGATAATGCTCCCAAGATGCGCAGCATCGTGGGTGAATTAGTAGCGAACGATTATTTAATAAAATGATAGCAAATTTAAATATTATAAATACAGAAGATAGTATTACAGGTGTAGATGTATTTTTATTCATAAAACAAATAAAGCTATTAGAGAAAGCTAATCCTATTTCATAATTAGTCGAGACGAATAAGTAAAAGTGGTTATTATTAGAAAGTTGTAATCAATCCATTAGTATTTTTGAAGGTCATACTTTAACTAATTGTATTATGTAATAATTTACTAAGGCTGTAACCTTAGAAATAAGCGTCTGAAAAAATACGAAGGTAGGGACCTCTATAGATCTTAAAACACAAGCTTACGCTATGAAGAAAAGAGAGAATCCTTCTTTACTTCAACCTACTTTTATATATAAATAGGTGAAGCTGAATATAAATCAAATATTGTGGGAAATTCTGAAACGATCTACTTAGTGATCAACATGATAGTGGATAGATTCAATTTTGTAATCTTTTTAAATTTTGAGAATGTCAATAGAATTTGCGATCAATTTTAGTTAAGATACGGTAGTGATACATCAAGTCGTGTTTGCGTGCACTAAATATAATTCATTGCAATTTTTACAGGGTTTAAACTGAGTTCAAAATATCCACTACATAAAGCATTTAGCACAATCACGCAATCAATATGTGAAAAATAAATTATTAAAGACGAAAGTCTAAAAAGCAAAATCATAGTCGTACATTGAGGACCATAAATAAATAATAAATAACCGCGTTCATGGTAAATTATTACATGTTTGTGCAATCGAATTTTTTGATTAAATGAATATTACACTAAAAATAGAGAAATGGAAAATAGGGAAGACATGGCAGAAACATTATATTAAACAAGGTTTGAGATGGGATAAAATAGGCTAAATATATCCAAAACAGAATAAAAGTAAATTACATAAAAGGAAGGGGTGACATCAAAATTTTATGATAATGATATATTTCAGAAAACCAAAATTTAAGATATTTTTAGTTAAAAATAAAGATAAATGATGACAAGATCTAGAGGAAGAATGAAAAATTTAAGCATCACAGAATCTAAAAAAAATAGAAAAGCCAGCTATGTCGGAGAATTAAGTTTCACAAAACTCTCGGGTAATAGAAAAAAAAAACAATAAAAGAAAAATTAGTAACTTTTCAGTTGGTCCAATTATTAATACAAAATATAAAAAAAACTTTCAAAAAGCAAATAAAACATCCAATAAATAAATAACAATACAAATAAAAGTTTTCATGAAATGATGCAAAATATGAGTAAGATATAGGCTATAACATCATTGGACGAAAATATTCAACATATAAAAAGCAAATAATAGAAGAAACATACTTTGAAAAGATTGTACAAATGATGGGAAAATAAAATCGAATATAGAAGAGCAAGAAAGAAAACTTGAAAACATTGTTAAACAAGTGCATAAAATAGAAGATAAAGAGAAATATGCAGACAAATCCCTCAGAAAACTGAAAATTATTTAGAAAATAGAAGCAGTGGCCAAATTGACACAGTATTTTAAAAAATGCAGATAGAACAAGATAAGAGAAAATATATAAGAAAACAAGAAATGATTAAATAATGGAGATAAAATATTGAAAAAAAAAGTAAAATTCCAGATAGCTTGTAGCAAGAACAGTAGGATAACTCAAAAATTCTGATTAGAATTTTCAAATAACAACCAAACAGAGTAAGAAGAATATAGCAAGTACCAATCTAACTACGTTATAGGTACAGAAATCAAGAGAATTTAGCAAAAAATAAATTGAAGATCGAGCCATCAATGACTCCACTGAAGAGTCATCAAACAGTTATTAAAAAAGAAAGGGCTTAGAAGACAATCTAGAAAATCTCCAATAGAGTATTTAAATGATGTAAAGTCCATAGCAAAAAAATAAAGTTGGCCATAGAAGAGCAACTTCCAAAAGATTTTCAAGTATATAGAAATTATTTAAGAAATCAATCATTTTCAGCATATGAGGCAACTTAATCAATAGTCACTGGAATGAGGATTATTAGATCAGAATCATACAACTGGGTATCTAAGAAAAGGACTAGAGTAGGTGGAATTCTCACATTATTTTCTTAATGACAGATTGTCAGGATGAGATCCTTGACAACATGCATAACGTTTGAAAAATAAATAAGGAAAGTTAAATACCACTTGCATCACTATATAGGCAGATGCTAATAGAAATAGAATGAAAGATTCCAGATTATATAGTATTTTAAACAGTAGTGGGCTAAATACTTCATCATCTGGAGGTAAAAACACAGGGTATTTGAATTCTTACTAAATAAAGGACCGTTTACAAATAAAAAGAGATAATATGAATAGCAAATAAAAATCACTCTTGAAAAATAAGAAGAAAAAAATTCAGGTTGTCGAAGAAGAATAAAAATATTTGCAAAAAGCAATATGGAGAATGATCTATGAAGAAGTAAGTTATAATCGCCTTGGTCTGCTACTACATCATTTAAGAAAAGTAAGAGGATATACTCAGACAAGGGTGAGGTCAAGTAAAAGGGAAAACCAAACGTTTTAATAATAATTCTATTTCCCAGGACACAGTTAACCTATACAGTGTACTAACAAAATGCATTTCATGCAGCTATGATTTGATTTTATTATGACAAAATATTGTTGAAAATAACCACAATATTATAGACTGTGATAAAGCACACAAAGGTTATCATGAAATTACCTACTATCAAACAAGGAATCCCTTGGAGAATACCCATTATATTTAAACTTGAATAATATTTCATGTAAAATAACCACAATATTTAAACATGAAATAATGGGATGTCATGATATGAGAATACATTTACCTAGCAAACAGTCATAATAAAAAAAACCAAATGTCAGTACATGTTTAAAAAGAAATCCTGACTTGAATAATTTATTTAGCCATTAAAAGACTAAACTGTAAAACTAAGAACCAAGAATGTATACAAATAAATAAATCTAATTACATGTATGTATTATAGAACCCTAGATATAAAAAAGAAGAAAAAATTACAAGATTAAGCTTACTATTTTTATCTTACAAAATGTTTGTATCAAGATAAGATATATAGGTGAGAAATAGTTGTTATTCATGACGTCAGAAAAAATGAAGAAGAAGGAGAAGCGTATGTAAATTTTCAAAGAATTATTGAAAAATTGGTTATGATATATGAATGAATATTTCTAATTTGATTATCCATTGAACATTAAAAATCTACAAATTTAAGTTTATTGTAAATTGTATCGCAGCAAGCACACATTCTTCGATAACGAAATAAGTAACAGAGTCTGTGATATTATCTACTTTCATTTACAAGACTGAATTTATGGCGTATAGATTTCTTTGTAGGAATGATTACTTTTATACTTTTCATTTATACCAGATGACTAATTTATAAACCACTAAATATGATAACCATTTCTTATGCTTACACATAACTGGCATCCATTGATTACTCTGGCTGGTATTGAGAGGCACTACTCTATGGAGAGTTTTGCCTGCTTTAATGACTAATTTATATTGTATATAATATTGCACTTAATGCGTGAAATGATTATAATTGCTGCATCACAAATTATAATCCTGAAATAATATTAATTAGAAATGGAAGGATAGGCCAACATTTCTAAATAAGCAAAGGTAAAAATTAATCTGAGAAAAGGAAGTACTTAAATCTTCCATTAATATAATTGATGACAATATTAATGATAAGATTTCTGGTTTGGTAAGATGTTGAGTCTTGCTGTAATAATAGAAATTCAAGTACTCCATAAAGCTATTCTAATTTGGCATAAAAACATGAAGCAAATATTCATTAAAAAATAATACTTTAAAAATAAAGCTCAAATGCATAAAACCATTACTTGCCGATATGGAAGCCTACAACGTACTCCAACAACTAGTAGAAACAGCACCGGTGCACTGAATTATTAGAAATTAATCTGAATCGTGAGTATTAATAAATAAATTAGAAGAATACTAGGAGAATTAAAAGCCTTAAATGAGTAACACATGTAAAACAAATAAATTCTTTAGTTCAAAGAAACAGCAATGAAAATTGGTAAAGTGGGCAACAGAATAATAAATAGAGATATTATGAGTCAAAATATTATGTCAGAAAATAAAAGATAGACAGAAAGCTCTTACATATATTTTATTAACCTAGCTTTCTTACCAATATGACATACGTTTGAGAAGTATTCAATGGATTGACAAATAAATATTATCAACGGTCTTATAACCTTGAATTTGGAGAAGATGCATAATTCCATAAGCCAATTTAAATAATTATATAAATTTACACATGTTTTTAGCACATCACATATGCATAGTATACATATTAATACCATGAAAATACACAAACTCATTCTCATAATATCAAGAGTAAAATAAAGACATGGTTGTGCATGACATGACTTTAACGTTTTCTTCCAAAAATATCAAGGAATAAAATAGGTAAAATGATTCAATAATCTAAAATTACACATTTGTCCATAAGTGAAAATAAAAAAAAATAGAATCATGTCGCTAATCTTAATAAACTTAATACGAATAAAGCATGGCAGAAAATTTTCCAAAAGCATCGCACCTTTAATTAAATATTTCCTAGGATATATTACACTTCAAAAGCATATCGAGAATAATATTTAAAAACAACTTTGAAAACACTGATTATCTCATATAATAATAGGCACATGATAAAACATTATAATTAAAAGTAACTAGACATATGAATTATGGCTTAGCAATTTAACAAGAAAACAAAAATCAACTCCAAAATAATTCATTCATTCATTTATATCACACTCTAAATGGTTCCCTACCAAATGAACATATTTCTTTTAATTATATTACAATGCAAAATTGTTCAGCGAATTTTAATACTTATGTAGCATAAATTGTACATAAATTATAAGCAAACAATATTATAGGCATAATCAAACATATAAATGAAAATTCTGTTATAGCCTTTGATAGAATAGCTCAGTTGGTAGAGCGTTTGCCTTAAATTCAATATACAAGTATATAAATGACCTTTTATCGCTTGAAAAATTATTTAGACTCTAAATCATTGGTTCCAATGCCATTCCCCGCAGCACTTTAGGTCGAATAATGATTCCATTGAAATGTATAATATTTACCATAATACTCTGGAATATTAAAATATCTCATTTTTAAAATAATTATATCAAAATCGGCGGCAATAGAATTAAACGTTGGCACAGATCAAGCCACTCCTAGTAAAAATAGCACAACATTATTTTAAGTAATGCATCTATAAATAATATTATTTCTTCCAGGGCAATAAAAAGTATAAAGCAACAAAAAATTTATAGAGAGCACAATGTATGTTCATTAAAGTAAAGTAAAATTTATAAAATAGCATGAAATTTAAAGATAATATGTACATGGTACAAAGCACAGTATTTCGTTTATATTTCATAACTAGTAAAAATATTCTAGTGAGAATTATAGAGCACAATATTCAGATAAAGCAAAATAAATTTTGTAGAGAGGTCAGTCTTATTTAAATTCGAAGCAATATTAATTTTTAAAGGCATTAAGATGTCTATAAAAACATATTTATCTTTATTCTCTAGTAAGTGAAATATTTTAATAAAATAAAGTATATTGTGCAGCATATATACTTTATCTATCGATACAAACACACAAACAGAAAGTTAATTCTTTTATGATATATTTAAAATAAGACATAATTCCTAGAACTGCAATATTTTCATTTTTCAATTATATAGACGTTAAAATAAACTAAAAGTTTATTTTAAAATTATTACAATGTTATCTTTTATAGATTATTATTTTAAATTATGAAACATAATTTTACGAAGATAATTCACTCCCACAATAAGATATACACATTTAAAATTTTCAGAATAATTTTTTTTTTTTTCATATGTCATAGCATCGGCCGAGACGCGAACCCACAACCGTCTGCAACCAACTACTTGCTTGCAAGGCTGCTGCGATGACCTCTCGGCTAACAACGATAACTACTTTTATTATTTTACAGTACTCTACAAACTAGCAAAGTTCTAATTCTGTTTTAAACAGAATAATAATAACAAGTAAATATAGAGTTTATAATTATCCATAGATTATATCTTAGCAAGTTATTCAAATAGTTAAGCAGTTCTAATATTCACAATATTAGTAGATTTGTTTTCAGTTAAATGAACACATTATTCAAGCACTAATTGGAAGTTAATTAGATTCTTACATATTAAACCTGCAACATATTAGATCTGCTAATTGCACAATCCGCTAGTAATTTTCTATATGATCTGACCAAATAATGTATACACTGGAACTTGTATAAACTTAAAATGATAAATTTGTCAAGAACAAGCCACGTGTACATGATATTTTCACAAGATTTAAAAAGTTATCGGCAGTCTAAATATGTCTGGGAAAAGGTAAATTCTAATACATGACAGTAATTGCACCGGACTAAATCAGAAAAAGTACATTTTTAACAATAATAAAAATATTAATTTATAACAATACTAAAAATATGAATTTCACACAAAAATAAATCTGAAAAATTACATTTTAACAATACTAATGCAATTCACAAATGTTACTTTAAATACGGGCAAATAATCACTAAAATACAAACGCTTAAAATAAAAACATATAGTACTTACCATGTAATATATAACAGGAATTGTCACGGTGATGGAGGCTTAAAGTAAAAAAAATTAAAATGAAGACCTACTTAACATATGATTTACAAGAAAATGATTGGCAACTGGCAGCTCATAATTCAGAAGTTTTACAGGCTTTCCAACAGTTCAAATACATTGTTGATTTCTCTTCCACGTTTTGTTTGACGGCTTCTGTCAGAGTTTCCACTGTTCTATCATGAATCCTCATGTTGAAATATTCATCAGTCTCCTTGCACAAGCCATCAAACATGCACTGATCCCAAAAAAATTATTTGGCTTGTTTTTTTTTTGTGCAAAAATCTCTCATCAATTTCAATGATTTTGTTAGGGCCTCCAATTTCACATTTTTTCCTGTTAAACCAAGCTCTGTTTTCCATCATTTAATGAATGTTAGTTTGAGAACACAGCGGTAAAATAAATTGGATCCCCATCAAAAATGGAATTCTGGAACTCTCCAACAACATTCTCTTATGAAGGCCTATTTTATTATTATATCCTCGAATGTTACAATGCCAGTGCTTATCTTATATATTCAACTATTGATCACAGTAGTGGATGAACTTCAAATGTTTATTAATCATTTTGTACTGTTTAAAAACAGTATTAATGAGAAAATTGGAAAAATAAATCAGCACCGAAGTAAAAAAAAAAACACTTTTAGATGAATGTGTCCAAATGTAATCTGGACAATAAATGAAAGTGTAAATGTTCACATTATTGGATGAGATCAGATGAAATTGTAGGGTTTATCTCATATACATTGCAGGTTTAATACATAAGTACCATTATTTACAGTTTATAGCAATTGTGAGAATTTCCAAAGCTGATAAAGCAATGTTACTGTTTATCTTTTCCTTCTATTGAAAAGAAGTTGTTTAAAATTTTCTTATCATGCATAAATTTAGGAGATACTATAATAAGACATTGCACTAAGACAGAAAGCCTGAGTAGATATTATTTTTGCCATTCCTGGCATAAACTAACAAAATAAACGATTAATAAATTAACACATTTAGAAGCAAATGAAGAAGTAAGTAGGTAATAAGATGAAGTAAGTAAAACATGTGGTCAGTTGCTTAAATATGATAAGTCAAGTGGTGTAAAGATATGTATGATTGACTATTAGAGCATTAATTAATTAATAAATTTAATCTCAAATAAATTATTAAATAAAATATTCTGAAAATAATTTTTTTACAGACTGTCTGGAATTTTACACAAAACAATTTAATATTACATAATACATTTACAAATGATTATTTAATAATTAAATGTTACTAATAATAAATTATTATTTAAACACATTCTTTTTTTATTAAAAAGAAGTTATCAAGACTTAAAATATATTTTATAATAATAAACATTTAAATAAAACATGATGAAATGAATTGTTTTAAATATT